>JAJJHY010003979.1:686569-870603 GCA_021224005.1 Drosophila setifemur | reverse complement strand
GTCAAAAGAATTTAATGACCCCTACGTGACTAAGACTTTGTACGTCTCGCTTGTCCGGCCAATTCTTGAGTACGGATCATGTGTCTGGAGTCCTCAGTATGGAGTTCACTAAGACAAAATTGAATCCGTGCAAAAAACATTCCTTATCTTCGCGCTTAGAGGCCTCAACTGGGAACCAAACTTTCAACTTCCCTCGTAGAACCATGCTTGGTGTAGTTTTCATCCTCAAACTAATACACAATGAGGTTGATAGTTCTGCCTTGTTAGAACGCATCAACTTTAATGTGCCCCGTAGACTTACAAGAAATTTTATCCCACTAGCTTTAAACCATAGTAGTTTGAATTATGTCCTGCATGAGCCCTTTAGAGTACTTTGCTCAGATTATAACGTAGTGCACCAACTAACGTCCGATTTTTCTTCTATTAACGACCTTACGCATATTAAGTCCCTAATTCTTACCTACCTTACTCACCACAATTCTATGTAGTTTTCCTCGAAATCTTTCTATTTTCCCTGCATGCTCGGTCTTATCTTCGCGATCGAGCCGTACGTTATGCGGCTGCGCCCCTCGGTCGGTTGGGCGGGAGGTGGGTTGCATCACGTGCAACGGGATTCGCGAAAAAGCCACGATCAGCCCAGCCAATTAAAGAATATGCTGAAGAGATTATGGAGGCAGAAGAGGATGAGAACGTTAGCGAGCAAAGCTACCATCTGATGGATGGGAGTGGGTGCGTAAAAAGACGAAAGCACCCTTTGATTCCTAGATGGGTTCGCTTTAGTTTGAATTCTTCCCCTTCCGACTATTTTAGAGAGCACATAATGCTTTTCTATCCTTGGCGAAATGAAGAAACCGAACTCATTACCAACAATAACGAAAGCACATTCATAAATAATAATGCTGTGATTAGAACAAACAAACAGCAATATGATGTGTCTGACGATATGGAATTGGAGAGAGTTCTGGAAAGTTTGCAACAGGATAGAGAGGAAAATGCTCCAAATCCGGAAGGTCCTGCCTCCCAATATCTTAATAAAGAGTTTCGGGCATTGGCTGTACCAAATGTTGACCCGAATGAGAATGTGCTTCGGGACGATGTTGCAGCAAATAACCCTGAGCAATATGGCGAACTTCAAGTAATTAGACTACCCCCCTTAGTTTCCCAAGATGATCTGTGCTCGCTAACCCGATCCCTCAATTGCAATCAACGAGAATATTATGCCCATGTCATGCGCAATGTGGCTAGTAAAAATATTTTCTATGAATTCGTTGGAGGAGGTGCCGGAGTAGGAAAAAGCAGACTGATATCTACTATTTATCAGTCTGTAACTTGGAGAGCAAATAAGATTTCGGGGGCGACCGAATCAGCAAAGGTCTTATTATGTGCTCCGACTGAAAAGCTGCTTTTGGAATAGGAGGACTCACTCTTCATTCCGTGTTCTCCCTTCCAATCAACCAGTCTTCAGGGCCTTTAAGGCCTTTATGCAATGATAATTTAAACACTATTCATTGCAAGTTGATTGATCTCCAATTAATTATAATTGATGAAATCTCCATGGTCGGTTCAAAAATGCTCTCCTTTTTGGACCAACGGCTTCGACAAATTTTTAGAAGTCAAGACGTATGTTTTGGAGGGAAATCAATTATAGTTTTTGGAGACCATAAGCAGCTTTCACCAGTTGGAGATAGTTGGATATTTTCGGACGCATTAGCGCGCGCTGTTCGTCGGGAGGATTCCGACGAACGGGAACGAGAGCAGCAACAGAACTCATCTCAGCGTCGGGAAACACGCCTTCAACGGAGACTTCGTGAAGAGCGAATAAGCGAAATGGCGGAGGAGCGAATAACAATTTATAGTACAAACAGCAGAGTCAAAGGAATCAAAGAACAGCGAGGGAACACTATAATCAAAACA
Source organism: Drosophila setifemur (assembly GCA_021224005.1). Classification (NCBI taxonomy): domain Eukaryota; kingdom Metazoa; phylum Arthropoda; class Insecta; order Diptera; family Drosophilidae; genus Drosophila; species Drosophila setifemur. The sequence continues at coordinate 868,689 of JAJJHY010003979.1, read as the reverse complement.
TTAAGGAAGGACCAACGGAAATTTGTGTATGCTGTGGAGGGACATGGTTCCCATCTCAGGTAAGTGGTTTAAAATAATTGGCTATCTCTACGAAATTCCCTAGTATGAATGTAGGCAACGCATTTTATCTGTCCGATAAGTTTTTTTTTTTGCAGCAATTGTCGCCGATCTGTGTCTTTAGGTAGATTACCTAGTCTTTGCTTAGCAAATGGTTTTAGTTTCCCCGAAGTTCCAGACTGTCTTAAAGGCCTTACATGCCTTGAAGAACGCCTTATTTCTCCGAGAATTCCTTTTATGCGAATCATTTCTCTCGGATATGAAAGGCAATGTGGAATAAGGGGGGCTGTAGTCAATGTCCCAATTTCCGTACCCGATGTGGTAACCGCACTTCCTCGGTCTTTTGACTCGACGCACGTCGTACAGGTTCACCTGAAAAGGAAACTCGAATATTCTCATAATTTTATAACTGAGACTATTCGACCAGCTAGGGTCCTTGAAGCTGTACGGTACTAAGTCAACACCGAGCTTTATAGAAAGCACGGTATTTCATTAAACAATGATTGGTTAAATCAATTACCAGAAACCGAAGAAGTTCCCTTTATCGCTGATGAAGCCGACAGGGAAGTAGTAGAACAACTCCTTCAACAACAGCCCCAAGCCCAACATGGCGCCCTTTTAGAAGGTAATCTTAATCCAGGAGGGCATGAAACCCTCTTGGAAAACGATGATTCTGCTCTTCAGCGCATTGCATTGGCACCTGGTGAAGGCCGCAGTCCGACAAGCTTAACGCTTGACAAAGACGCAGAGCATCTTTCGTTTCCCACTATTTCTTGTGGTGAAATATTTAAAGCAAGCACGACCTATTCCAGAAAAGCGAGATCCCAAATTCGTTTTTACGACCGTCGCTGCGCCATGATAATACAATTTGGGTTGCCTACTTTTTTCATTACCCTTTCCGCTGCTGAAACTAAGTGGAATGAACTTTTAGTTATCCTTTCCCTTCTTTTGGACAATAGGCGTATAAGTGAGGAGGAAGCGGCAGGGCTTTCTAGCGCCGAAAAGGCTCGGTTAATCCGATCGGACCCTGTGACGTGCTCTAGATATTTCGATAATAGGTTGAGGCAACTTATGAAATTGTTCAAGAGCTCCTATATTTTTGGGGAATTTACCCTTTCCCACTACTATTGGAGAATTGAATTTCAGCACAGAGGGTCACCGCATTCTCATGGCATGTACTGGCTTGCTGGTGCTCCAAAGCTCGATGATACAGAAAGTACCGAGCCAGTAATAAACTTTATCGATAGGTTTATTACTACTAATGGAGACGATCCGAAATTACTAGATGTACTTCCGTATCAAAGACACAAGCATAGTTCCTCGTGCCTAAGAGAGCTGCGTGGTCAAGAGTTCTGCCGGTTCAATATGCCTTTCCCTCCTATGCCAGAAACGGTGATATTAAGTCCATTAGAAGAAAAACGAAGCTAATGTTAATGAAAAGATTAAGGATATTTTAAAAGTTTGTCCCGATGAAGAAGAAATAATAATAATAATTTTGAATATTTTCTGGCCCATTTAGAAATAAGTTTTGACAATTATAAGTTCACCATCCGGTCAAGTTTAAAAAAGCCACAGATATTCCTGGGTAGACGATTTTCAGATCGATTGCTTAATGCATATAATAAAGATATTTTAGGCTTACATAAAGCAAATATGGATATTCAATTTATCCTAGATGCATACGCCTGTTGTAGTTACATAATTAGCTACATAAATAAAAGTAACAGGGGCGTGTCGCAGTCGCAGTTCCCCCCTTAGTTTCCCAAGATGATCTGTGCTCGCTAACACGATCCCTCAATTGCAATCAACGAGAATATTATGCCCATGTCATGCACAATGTGGCTAGTAAAAAAATTTTCTATGAATACGTAGGAGGCGGGGCCGGAGTAGGAAAAGCAGACTGATATCTACTATTCATCAGTCTGTAACTTGGAGAGCAAATAAGATTCCGGGGGCGACCGAATCAGCAAAGGTCTTATTATGTGCTTTTGGAATAGGAGGACTCACTCTTCATTCCGTGTTCTCCCTTCCAATCAACCAGTCTTCAGGGCCTTTAAGCAAGGCCCTGCAATGATAATTTAAACACTATTCATTGCAAGTTGATTGATCTCCAATTAATTATAATTGATGAAATCTCCATGGTCGGTTCAAAATGCTCTCCTTTTTGGACCAACGGCTTCGACAAATTTTTAGAAGTCAAGACGTATGTTTTGGAGGGAAATCAATTATAGTTTTTGGAGACCATAAGCAGCTTTCACCAGTTGGAGATAGTTGGATATTTTCGGATAGGACAAATAATCCATATAGCGTTCTTGCAGGAACAAACTTGTGGGATAATTTTAGGTTTTTTGAGCTCACAGAGATCATGCGGCAGCGCGGGGACCATGCCTTTGCCTTGGCCCTAAACAACATGTCAACTGCTGTTGATACTGTAAAAACGGCAAACATGTAAGCGCAAAATCGAGAAAATACGCTATGACATGTCCAAACTATGAAAATCTCTGAAACCCAGGGGTTGCCATATAGTCTCCATCTGAAAACTACGGCAAAATATATGGTCACCGTCAATATTGACACCGCCGACGGTTTAGTTAATGGAGCAACTGGTCAGTTGATGCAAATTGACCATTGCAATTTAAATGGCTTAGAAATAGTGACAAGACCTTGGATTAACTTTTTCGAACCCACAGTTGGAGCCTTGCTAGGTCGAGGATTCGAACAAGTCCTCATCCCGAATGGACTCCAATTTTAAAAGTCGCTCGAGTTTTTCAATGTGGTAGATCTGAGCATGCTTCCGTTGACCGAAAACAATTTCCAGTTGTCCCTGCTGAGGCTATTACCATCCATAAAAGCCAAGGAGCAACCTATAGCAAAGTCGCAGTGCATCTTAAAAGAGGCATTAGGCGAGCTTCGCTTTACGTAGGATGTAGCAGAGCAACGAGCGCATCTGGACTTTTCCTTATAGGCGACAAGTAGTAGAACAACTCCTTCAATGACAGCCCCAAGCCCAACATGGCGCCCTTTTAGAAGGTAATCTTAACCCAGGAGGGCATGAAACTCTTGGAAAACGATGATTCTGCTCTTCAGCGCATTGCATTGGCACCTGGTGAAGGCCGCCGTCCGACAAGCTTAACGCTTGACGAAGACGCAGAGGAACTTTCGTTTCCCACTATTTCTTGTGGTGAAATATTTAAAGCAAGCACGACCTATTCCAGAAAAGCGAGATCCCAAATTCGTTTTTACGACCGTCGCTGCGCTGTAGTTCCCAAGGTGTTGTATATGTACAAATTCTATGAGATGCAACGCATCCAAAATTCCATTTCAATTGCTTTACGCTAAAAATCAGGTGCAGTGACGGCTGGGAGTTTAAGGGACGAATCGTTTGTTGATAGACTTGTGCAACACGATGATGGCTACCATATCCTTAAGGGATTACGTTGGACAATAGGCGTATAAGTGAGGAGGAAGCGGCAGGGCATTCTAGCGCCGAAAAGGCTCGGTTAATCCGATCGGACCCTGTGACGTGCTCTAGATATTTCGATAATAGGTTGAGGCAACTTATGAAATTGTTCAAGAGCTCCTATACTTTTGGGGAATTTACCCTTTCCCGCTACTATTGGAGAATTGAATTTCAGCACAGAGGGTCACCGCATTCTCATGGCATGTACTGGCTTGCTGGTGCTCCAAAGCTCGATGATACAAAAAGTACCGAGCCAGTAATAAACTTTATTGATAGGTTTATTACTACTAATGGAGACGATCCGAAATTACTAGATGTACTTCCGTATCAAAGACACAAGCATAGTTCCTCGTCCTCAAGAGAGCTGCGTGGTCAAGAGTTCTGCCGGTTCAATATGCCTTTCCCTCCTATGCCAGAAACAGTGATATTAAGTCCATTAGAAGAAAACGAAGCTAATGTAAATGAATATAGAGCTTTGTTTAAAAAGATTAAGGATATTTTAAAAGTTTGTCCCGATGAAGAAGAAATAATAATAATAATTTTGAATATTTTCTGGCCCATTTAGAAATAAGTTTTGACAATTATAAGTTCACCATCCGGTCAAGTTTAACAAACCCACAGATATTTCTGCGTAGACGATTTTCAGATCGATTGCTTAATGCTTACATAAAGCAAATATGGATATTCAATTTATCCTAGATGCATACGCCTGTTGTAGTTACATAATTAACTACATAAATAAAAGTAACAGGGGCGTGTCGCAGTCGTAGTTCCCCCCTTAGTTTCCCAAGATGATATGTGCTCGCTAACCCGATCCCTCAATTGCAATCAACGAGAATATTATGCCCATGTCATGCACAATGTGGCTAGTAAAAAAATTTTCTATGAATACGTAGGAGGAGGGGCCGGAGTAGGAAAAAGCAGACTGATATCTACTATTTATCAGTCTGTAACTTGGAGAGCAAATAAGATTCCGGGGGCGACCGAATCAGCAAAGGTCTTATTATGTGCTCCGACTGGAAAAGCTGCTTTTGGAATAGGTGGACTCACTCTTCATTCCGTGTTCTCCCTTCCAATCAACCAGTCTTCAGGGCCTTTAAGGCCTTTATGCAATGATAATTTAAACACTATTCATTGCAAGTTGATTGATCTCCAATTAATTATAATTGATGAAATCTCCATGGTCGGTTCAAAAATGCTCTCCTTTTTGGACCAACGGCTTCGACAAATTTTTAGAAGTCAAGACGTGTTTTGGAGGGAAATCAATTATAGTTTTTGGAGACCATAAGCAGCTTTCACCAGTTGGAGATAGTTGGATATTTTCGGACGCATTAGCGCGCGCTGTTCGTCGGGAGGATTCCGACGAACGGGAACGAGAGCAGCAACAGAACTCATCTCAGCGTCGGGAAACACGCCTTCAACGGAGACTTCGTGAAGAGCGAATAAGCGAAATGGCGGAGGAGCGAATAACAATTTATAGGACAAACAGCAGAGTCAAAGGAATCAAAGAACAGCGAGGGAACACTATAATCAAAACATTAAGGAAGGACCAACGGAAATATGTGTATGCTGTGGAGGGACATGGTTCCCATCTCAGGTAAGTGGTTTAAAATAATTGGCTATCTCTACGAAATTCCCTAGTATGAATGTAGGCAACGCATTTTATCTGTCCCAATACGTCCGGCAAATACAAATTTTGCAGCAATTGTCGCCGATCTGTGTCTTTAGGTAGATTACCTAGTCTTTGCATAGCAAATGGTTTTAGTTTCCCCGAAGTTCCAGACTGTCTTAAAGGCCTTACATGCCTTGAAGAACGCCTTATTTCTCCGAGAATTCCTTTTATGCGAATCATTTCTCTCGGATATGAAAGGCAATGTGGAATAAGGGGGGCTGTAGTCAATGTCCCAATTTCCGTACCCGATGTGGTAACCGCACTTCCTCGGTCTTTTGACTCGACGCACGTCGTACAGGTTCACCTGAAAAGGAAACTCGAATATTCTCATAATTTTATAACTGAGACTATTCGACCAGCTAGGGTCCAAGAAGCTGTGCGGTACTTAGTCAACACCGAGCTTTATAGAAAGCACGGTATTTCATTAAACAATGATTGGTTAAATCAATTACCAGAAACCGAAGAAGTTCCCTTTATCGCTGATGAAGCCGACAGGGAAGTAGTAGAACAACTCCTTCAACAACAGCCCCAAGCCCAACCTGGCGCCCTTATAGAAGGTAATCTTAATCCAGGAGGGCATGAAACCCTCTTGGAAAACGATGATTCTGCTCTTCAGCGCATTGCATTGGCACCTGGTGAAGGCCGCCGTCCGACAAGCTTAACGCTTGACGAAGACGCAGAGGAACTTTCGTTTCCCACTATTTCTTGTGGTGAAATATTTAAAGCAAGCACGACCTATTCCAGAAAAGCGAGATCCCAAATTCGTTTTTACGACCGTCGCTGCGCTGTAGTTCCCAAGGTGTTGTATATGTACAAATTCTATGAGATGCAACGCATCCAAAATTCCATTTCAATTGCTTTACGCTAAAAATCAGGTGCAGTGATGGCTGGGAATTTAAGGGACGAATCGTTTGTTGATAGACTTATGCAACACTATGATGGCTACCATATCCTTAAGGGATTACGTTCCGCTCCAGCTCATTGGGAAGCTGAAAAAAAAGTTCTTGCCATGATAAGACAATTTGGGTTGCCTACTTTTTTCATTACCCTTTCCGCTGCTGAAACTAAGTGGAATGAACTTTTAGTTATCTTTTCCCTTCTTTTGGACAATAGGCGTATAAGTGAGGAGGAAGCGGCAGGGCTTTCTAGCGCCGAAAAGGCTCGGTTAATCCGATCGGACCCTGTGACGTGCTCTAGATATTTCGATAATAGGTTGAGGCAACTTATGAAATTGAATATAGATATAAATGAATATAGAGCTTTGATTAAAAAGATTAAGGATATTTTAAAAGTTTGTCCCGATGAAGAAGCATCTAGTTTTAATAATTTTGAATATTTTCTGGCCCATTTAGAAATAAGTTTTGACAATTATAAGTTCGCCATCCGCTCAAGTTTAAAAAAGCCACAGATATTTCTGCGTAGACGAATTTCAGATCGATTGCTTAATGCATATAATAGAGATATTTTAGGCTTACATAAAGCAAATATGGATATTCAATTTATCCTAGATGCATACGCCTGTTGTAGTTGCATAATTAACTACATAAATAAAAGTAACAGGGACGTGTCGCAGTTGCTTCGTGACACTTCGTCATACACTTGCACTTCCCATAGCGAACGGACGTGTTTTTATTTTGCGCCCCGAAAATTTTCTGTTTGATAACAAAAACCACGGAGTTTTTATAAAGTAACCAATTTAAGCTATTCCGATCACTATCTGCGGTATTCATCAGCTTTTTCCGTTCGCTACGCGTGTGCATGCGCCTGTTTATTGAAATAACTCTGAGCAAGTTATTTTGTGTAAGCTTAGTGTTGTTGTAGTTTGTTCTTCATCTCCGTTTTGCGTGTAAATCTATTTACCGCAATTTCTTAGTAAAGTCGCCCTCTCTCTTTGTAATTTGTGTAAATTTTTAATCTGTTTATCGCAACAGTAGTAAAGTCCCTCTCTCTGTCCATACTTCCCTCGTATTCTCAAAAATTCTCGCCTCTCTTTGCACAGTGGTCCACAGCACTGCAAAAATGTCTGAGATTATCTGTTCGGTGAAAACTTGCCGCAAAGCTATTACAGCGAGACAAGCTAGTATCCACTGTTGGCTGTGCGATAATATCATGCATTGCAAGTGCGTGAACTATTCCGGGCATGTAGCCGATGCTATGGCCCTTAGGACTGGGTTGCATTATTGTTGCGAAGCCTGCCGCGAGATTGAGAACGAAATAAAATCGTCCATGCGGCAAACCAAAGGAGGTTTTAAAAATTTGGTTATTGGGTTTAAACAAATCCATGACCAAATGATGGCGCTCGATGCTCAATTTAACAGCCTTCAGCTGTTAAATGAGTCGCCGAAGCGCAAAAAAACCGCTTCTGGTGAACCCGCAATGCGGCCGGACTTGTCCATGGACGGATCGGGAGTTCCAGTCCAGAGAAGAAAACATGTGCCTGAACTAAAATTGCCAGAGTTTAGCGGCGGTTATGTGGAATATGCCGACTTCTTCTCGATGTTTTCGACTATCATCGACAAGGAACCAGATCTGGCTCCAATTAAGAAGCTGCAGCACCTAAGGTCCTGTCTGAAGGGATCGGCTTTGGATGAAGTTCGTTCGCTCGATATATCCGACGAGAACTACGCTGTGGCTCTGGAGTTATTAAGTAAGCGATTCAACAACAAGCGTCTTGTCTTTCAGGCGCACATCAGTGCAATATTGGGCCTCCAGAAGATAGAGCATGCATCCGCTGTAAAATTGCGTGGGCTTTCGGACACGTTTAATGCGAACCTGCGAGCTTTACAGTCCTTAGGCAGCTTGGAGCAAATTTCTGGCTGTATCCTAATTCACAGCTTACTGCAAAAGGTGGATAATGCAACTCGGATAGCGTGGGACGAGTCTTGCGCATTGGATGAAATACCAACTTGCAATCATTTCATCGAGTTTCTGGGTAAGCGTTGCCAGCGACTAGAGAGTGTGGAGCATTCAGCTGAGTCTTTTAGCCAGGAAGGAACAAGACGTATAAACAATCACGCTAGAAGCTCGTTTGTCACCACAAACACACCTCCCACTAATTGCATTTGCTGCAATATTCCTGGTCATACCCTTTACAGCTGCTCCACGTTTCTAGGCCTAACCCCGCAAGTCCGTCTTCGAGAGGCCAGAAGATTGTCGTTGTGCGTGAAATGCTTAAGGGGAGGTCATCAACTGCGCAATTGTAGGGCAGCTCCTTGCCGAGAGTGTGGAGCGAGGCATCATCTTCTATTGCACTTTGACTCACAACCCATGTCGTCTCATGATCAGCGTAACCCAGCAATGCCACAAGCTACTTTGAGCAGCCACTTCCACTCTGAACCCGCAACAACGCCGGCCTCTGCCTCTCTGGTCGCCCAGGATCACTTGGCTAAAGTTGTTTTCCTAGCCACGGCAGTCATAAGGGTCCAAAATCGCTCGGGGGTGTGGGTACCATGTCGGGCATTGCTCGACTCTGGGTCTCAAGTCCACCTTGTAACCTCTCGCCTTGCTCATCAGCTACAATTGCCTCGACATAAATCGACAACAGCTGTTTCTGGACTTGGAGATTCCAGCTTTGGTTCAGACGGATTCACTATTAATCTGAATTTAAAATCGTTAACTTCAGAGTATTCCGCCAGCATCTGCGCCTTGGTTGCTCCCACGATTACGGGTAATCAACCCAGTCTCACGGTGTGCCCAGACGATTGGAGGATCCCCAATAACATAAGACTGGCTGATCCTGAATTCCACAAGTCGCAGAAGATCGATTTGTTGATTGGAGCATGTCTATTCTTCAAACTGCTCTGCGTTGGGCAAATCAATCCGTCTGCGGGACTGCCGCTGCTACAGAAGACTCTTCTTGGATGGATCGTCACTGGTGGTGGCTCTGAAGGCAACAAATCGTCAGCCTTGCTGGCACAGTCAATGTCCGATGACAGATTTGCATCTGAAGTGCAAATGGAAGAGCTTGTGCGTCGCTTTTGGGAAATTGAGAGCCATGGTGAAGCGGTGTCAACTAACACGAAAGAAGAGAACGCTTGCAAAGCTCATTTCAAGGATAATTTCCAGCGTCTGGTTTCTGGAGAATACTCGGTTCGCCTGCCAGTTAAGTACAATGTGGAGGTGCTCGGAGATTCCTTTCATCAAGCGGATGGTCGGTTTCTCAACTTGGAAAGGAAGCTTAATCGTCAACCGCAGCTGAAGGCTCAATACTCCGCGTTCATCCATGAGTATCTGGATTTAAAGCACATGTCTCCTGTTAATAAAGCTTCAGCACACCTTTGCAAATATTATTTGCCTCACCACTGCGTGCTCAAGAAAGATAGCACACCAACGAAACTTCGAGTCGTTTTTGATGGCTCTGCCAGCTCATCATCAGGTTATTCTCTGAATGAAGTTCTCATGGCAGGCCCAACCATCCAACCCATACTGTTGAACACATTGCTGCAGTTTCGGACTTTCCCTAATGCGCTGACTGGTGACATTTGAAAAATGTATCGGCACAAAGCCCGCATCATTTCTGGCTGTTCGTGCTATGCAACAATTGGCCGAAGATGAAGCGTCCTCTTACCCGATCGGATCCAGGATTGTGCGTAGAGATTTCTATGTTGATGACTTAATTACTGGTGCCAATTCAACTGACGATGCCTTAGAAATCATGCGGCAAACTACAGGACTGTTGGAGACAGGTGGTTTCAAGTTGAGAAAATGGTGCTCGAACGACCCTGAAGTGTTAAGGCAGATTCCAGATTCTGAAAAAGATACGTTTCTTAAATTTGACGACGGCAGCGACATCACAAAGACGCTCGGCCTGGCCTGGGATCCGACTGCGGACTGCCTGTTATTTTCTTTTTCTCCAATACAGGTCAAATTGAAACCTTGCAAGCGATCCATCCTGTCAACTATCGCTCGATTTTTATGATCCTCTTGGCCTTATTAGTCCTGTTATAGCGAAGGCAAAAATATTCTTGCAACAACTCTGGACGGAAAACCTTGATTGGGATGAAAGTCTTCCTCTTTCTTTAGCGTCATCGTGGCTCAAACTATCCGATGATATTGGTTTTACGATTTCCTCGTCGTGTCCTGTTCTCAAACCGAGCCCTTGAGATCCATGGATTCAGTGATGCCAGTATCCGAGCCTATGGAGGTTGCGTTTATGTCGTGGCAAGTGTTGATGGAAAAAGGCAGGCGCATCTCTTGTGCTCAAAGTCACGAGTGGCTCCTTTAAAGACGATCACGGTGCCGAAGCTGGAATTGTGCGCTGCATTGTTGCTTGCTCAGCTTATGAACGAGATTTGGAAGATGGGCCTCTTTGATTGCCCCCTGTACTGCTGGTCGGATTCTGCTGTGGTGCTGTCTTGGATAAGAGATGAACCTTCCCGATTTCAAGTATTTACATCTAATCGAATCTCTTTAATACAGGAGCTGACAATGGACATGAAGTGGCGTTATGTGCCCACTAGTTGCAATCCGGCTGACATGTTGTCCAGAGGAGTTCTTCCCAGTGAACTTTTGTCATCCTCCTTATGGTTCCATGGCCCTCCCTTTATCCAAGATCCTCAGGATTCCTGGCCTGAATCCTGTCTGCCGGTGAAGATGCTGCCCGAGTTAAAAAAAAATCGTTTTGATTGGCGCTGCAGCAATGATCGACGTGTCAGCTGGATGCAAATTTGTCAACTCCTGGGAAAGGCTAAGTCGTGTCTACGCCTACATTTTTAAATTCTGCAACCGGATCAGGCGCCCTGGACTTTCCGTCGATGACAAGCGGCAAGGAAGCTTTTTGGTACTGCGCTCAATCCAGATGGCCACTTTGTCTGAGGATTACCGGAGCCTGGAAGGAAAACAGCCAGTAAAGGCTACAAGCGCAATTAGCTCTCTCGACCCATTCTTGGACGAGTGGAAAACTCAGCATTGGACTTTGAGGCTCAGCATCCGACCATTCTTCCGAGGCAGCATCCAGTAACGCGAGGAATTAGACTTCAATATTGGCCTATTGGTGGCCGAAAGACTGTTGCCAGTGCAGTAAGCAAATGCATCGTATGCTTCAAGGCAAAACCCCGGCTTGCTGAGCATATGATGGCAGATCTCCCCAAGGATCGTGTAACCGCAACATCCACGTTTATGGTGACAGGCTTGGATTTCTGTGGGCCCTTCTTTTATAAAAGTGAAGTTCGCAACAAGGCGCCTATCAAAACCTACTTCTGCGTCTTCATATGCTTTGCGACCAAGGCGGTGCACTTGGAGCTCTCAGTGCACTCAGAAGATTCATACTAACCCGAGGCAAGCCTGTTCGTATCTGGTCGGATAACGCTACGAATTTTGTTGGTGCCAAGAGCGAGATGGCTGAGTTGAGACGGCTGTTCTTGAGCGATCCACACATCGAAGCAGTGCTGGACTTTTGCCTTGCGGATAGCATCGAATGGCGCTGTATTCCTCCTCGGTCTCCACATTTTGGTGGGCTATGGGAAGCAGCAGTAAAAACAGCAAAATACCACTTCTATCGTGCTGTTGGTCCATCATTGCTGTCGTTTGACGAACTCCGCACGCTTGTTTGTCACATTGCGGCCATCATAAACTCCAGACCTTTGGTTCCTCTCTCAGAAAGCCCGGCAGATCTGGACGTCTTAACCCCTGCGCATTTCCTCCGCTGGTGTTATTTCCGGAACCCGATGTCACAAGGCTCAATTTTAATCGTCTGGACCGATATTAGCGAATTGCCTATTACCAGCAGGTATTTTGGGCCCGTTGGCGAGAGGAGTACCTGACCATTCTTCAGCAGCGGACCAAATGGTGCGCCCCTAAGCCTCCCATTGAAGTCAACGATGTCGTTCTGGTCAAGGACGAGAACTTACCACCTCTGAGGTGGCCTTTAGCCCGGGTACTGGAGCTCATACCAGGAGCCGATCAGGTTGCGAGGGTAGCTGTATTGAAAACAGCAACTGGAGTCATCAGGAGGGCTACTCGCAAGCTTTGTGTGCTGCCGAAACAGGATGCTGTTGAAAGCCCTTGTCTTCCAACGGGGGGAGATTGTTTGGTTATGCGGCCAGAGTCAGACTCTTAAGAGTCTTAAGACTCTCTTAAATTCCCTTCATCTATTTATCTTTTTTCTATTCCCTATTACCTTCATCTCATTGCGCTGCCCTTTGCCTAAGCTCTATCATTTTCTCATCGTTCTATTCGGTTTAATACTTTGTAGCGATCGCACGGCCAATTCGGGTCCGCTTGCGACTTTATATATATAAAATTATCTCGGTACGACTGCACTTCATTGTGTCCGCTTGCCTACGTTCGATATATAATCCCCAAATTTGTAAAATATATATAAAAATTTATCTCGGTACGACTGCACGGCTTCATTGTGTCCGCTTGCATACGTTCGATAGATAAATTAGAAATTGTAACCTAAAAAACATAGCCCCTCGTTTCCTAATAAATTTAAATCAACTAATATAATTACTTGTAATTATTGCGGAAAATATAGCCAATGAAAAAGCTCATTGATTGAACACAACCCAAAAAACAAATATTTTTATCTCGGCTTGCCCCAAACATCTCTGCGACTGACGTCGCTGCTTTTATACGAAGCAAAACAATAGCCGAGGTAAAGGTTGAAAAATACAACTTTTCCTACGCTAGGGACATTGCATCTTTCAAAATAAATGTCCCATTAGAGTTCTTCGACATTATTTGCTCTCCCGGTTTCTGGCCAGAGCATATTATAGTCCAAGAACACCAAGCTAGGAAAAGAATTAAAAACATAAAAAAAGGCCTATTGCCATTAAACTTCCCCAGCCAACTGTATCTGCTGTGAACACAAAAAACTAGCCTCCTCTTTCCTTATATCCTATCAGAATACAAGAAGCCTACGAAGTAAGCTTACTAAATTGTACTCTGATAGTTTTTCATTTGGTTCACAGGTGATTGTGTTTACTGAAACTTGGTTAAAACCCGACATTCTCAGTTCCGACGTTTTCCCAGGCAAGTACACAATCTTTAGAATTGATCGTCCTTACCGGCGCGGAGGTGGAGTATTACTTGCGGTTGACTCCAAACTCCCGGCGGAAGAGATATGCCTTCAAGAATTCGGTGTTATCGAATTCATTTGCGCTAAAATAAATTTCTCAGGTAACTCTTTATTACCTGTTCATATATTCCGCCTTCTTCCGAGTTATCCATGTACTGGAAGCACTTATCCGCTATCCAATCTGTTTCTAACTTGCTTGCCGACAGGGATCAGTTGATCGTTCTTGGTGATTTTAATATACCAGAAGTCAATTGGTCCGATGATACAAAGTCTAACTCTGTATTGCCGACGGCGCAACATGACCTTATTGTTGGCCTGCTTGAACTGTCATTGTCACAAGTTAACAATGTGCAAAACTCTTTAGGCCGCATACTGGATCTGTGCTTTGTATCAGACCCGGACAGCGTGATTCTATCAAGAACCTCCCCTCTAACACAACCTGAAGATGACTATCATCCCACTTTCGAGGTGACGATCGACAACGTGGAAATCGAGGTTTCCAAATCGAATAGGAAAGCCCCGCGTACCAGATGCTTTCGGAATACTGATTTCCTCAAATTATACTCTCTTATAGCCGGCTATGATTGGTCCGACCTCTACTCATGCACCGACATTGTGAAGTGTGCTGAGTTATTTTATAAAAAATTAAATATTTTTTCGACTCAAGTGTTCCGCTGCGTTATCCACCTAATTCCGAAACTCCGCCGTGGTTTACCAAACATTTAAAAAAATTTTAAAATAATAAAAAAAAAAACTTACACTAAATTTAAAGAAACTGGGTCGAGCAAGGTATATGCTCAGTACTTAACTGCTCGGTCAAATTTCACCGTGCTAAACGCTCAGTGCTATCATAATTATTTAACTCGTTGCAAGGTCCAGTTCACTCAGGGCCCAAAACAGTTTTATAATTTTGTTAACACCAAGCGTAAATCTGTTCTATTCCCATCCTCTATGTCCTTTGAAAACTCATCGGCAAACACCGATCAGGCCATTGCCGATCTTTTTGCTAGATTTTTTTGCAAAACCACATATGAACCCGCTAAAATTTTAAACCATACGGATTCCCAGGAAATCCCAAGGTCAAATGCAATTTTCTGTCCCGTCATTAACGAAAGCTCGATTATAACCGATCTTCAACGGGTTAAGCCAACTTTTTCGCCAGGACCGGATGGTATACCAGGCTGCGTGCTTAGATACTGCGCCGATTACCCGAACAAGCCTCTTCTTAAGTTATTTAGTCTGTGTCTCGAGTCCTCAACGTTTCCTCGGATATGGAAGGAATCATACGTTATTCCTATCCATAAAAAAGGTAAACGAAGCGATGCAAGCAATTACAGAGGTATCTCTAAATTGTCTGCTATCCCCAAGCTTTTCGAGAAACTTCTAACCCCTCGATTGCAACACCTATGCAGCTCTTTTATTTCTCCATGCCAACATGGATTTATGAAACGTCGCTCGACGACTACTAATATTTTGGAGCTCTCATCTTTTGTTATCAAGGGCTTCCAGTCAAATTTTCAAACGGACGTCATTTACACAGACTTCAGTAAGGCATTCGACTCCGTTAATCGCTCTCTTCTTTTAATAAAGCTTGACAAAATGGGCTTCCCTGTATGCTTACTAAAATTCATCAGCAATTACTTGAATAATAGAACTCAAACGGTTCTTTTCAAGAGCTCTCTTTCTGGTGAAATCCATGTCACCTCGGGCGTCCCTCAAGGTAGTCACCTTGGTCCTCTGCTGTTCACACTCTTCATTAACGACCTTCCATCGGTCGTGCTTAATTCTCGCGGACGATGTCAAGCTTTGTATTCAATATAATGATCCCTCTCGTCAATCGGTATTACAGGCCGATCTTAATAACTTACAGGCATGGTGTGTAATAAATTCTCTAAAATTAAACGGCTCTAAGTGCAAACTGATGACATTTTACCGTAAGGATCCTCAGTTTGCTGCTTACTCTCTAGATGGAGTCTTTCTTGATAGAATCACGCGTGTTGATGATCTTGGTGTCATACTTGATACCAAATTAAAATTTACTGACCACATTTCATGCATGGTAAATAAGGCCATGAGTGTGTTAGGTTTCATAAAAAGGTAGTCAAAAGAATTTAATGACCCCTATGTGACTAAGACTTTGTACGTCTCGCTTGTCCGGCCAATTCTTGAGTACGGATCATGTGTCTGGAGTCCTCAGTATGGAGTTCACTAAGACAAAATTGAATCCGTGCAAAAAACATTCCTTATCTTCGCGCTTAGAGGCCTCAACTGGGAACCAAACTTTCAACTTCCCTCGTAGAACCATGCTTGGTGTAGTTTTCATCCTCAAACTAATACACAATGAGGTTGATAGTTCTGCCTTGTTAGAACGCATCAACTTTAATGTGCCCCGTAGACTTACAAGAAATTTTATCCCACTAGCTTTAAACCATAGTAGTTTGAATTATGTCCTGCATGAGCCCTTTAGAGTACTTTGCTCAGATTATAACGTAGTGCACCAACTAACGTCCGATTTTTCTTCTATTAACGACCTTACGCATATTAAGTCCCTAATTCTTACCTACCTTACTCACCACAATTCTATGTAGTTTTCCTCGAAATCTTTCTATTTTCCCTGCATGCTCGGTCTTATCTTCGCGATCGAGCCGTACGTTATGCGGCTGCGCCCCTCGGTCGGTTGGGCGGGAGGTGGGTTGCATCACGTGCAACGGGATTCGCGAAAAAGCCACGATCAGCCCAGCCAATTAAAGAATATGCTGAAGAGATTATGGAGGCAGAAGAGGATGAGAACGTTAGCGAGCAAAGCTACCATCTGATGGATGGGAGTGGGTGCGTAAAAAGACGAAAGCACCCTTTGATTCCTAGATGGGTTCGCTTTAGTTTGAATTCTTCCCCTTCCGACTATTTTAGAGAGCACATAATGCTTTTCTATCCTTGGCGAAATGAAGAAACCGAACTCATTACCAACAATAACGAAAGCACATTCATAAATAATAATGCTGTGATTAGAACAAACAAACAGCAATATGATGTGTCTGACGATATGGAATTGGAGAGAGTTCTGGAAAGTTTGCAACAGGATAGAGAGGAAAATGCTCCAAATCCGGAAGGTCCTGCCTCCCAATATCTTAATAAAGAGTTTCGGGCATTGGCTGTACCAAATGTTGACCCGAATGAGAATGTGCTTCGGGACGATGTTGCAGCAAATAACCCTGAGCAATATGGCGAACTTCAAGTAATTAGACTACCCCCCTTAGTTTCCCAAGATGATCTGTGCTCGCTAACCCGATCCCTCAATTGCAATCAACGAGAATATTATGCCCATGTCATGCGCAATGTGGCTAGTAAAAATATTTTCTATGAATTCGTTGGAGGAGGTGCCGGAGTAGGAAAAAGCAGACTGATATCTACTATTTATCAGTCTGTAACTTGGAGAGCAAATAAGATTTCGGGGGCGACCGAATCAGCAAAGGTCTTATTATGTGCTCCGACTGAAAAGCTGCTTTTGGAATAGGAGGACTCACTCTTCATTCCGTGTTCTCCCTTCCAATCAACCAGTCTTCAGGGCCTTTAAGGCCTTTATGCAATGATAATTTAAACACTATTCATTGCAAGTTGATTGATCTCCAATTAATTATAATTGATGAAATCTCCATGGTCGGTTCAAAAATGCTCTCCTTTTTGGACCAACGGCTTCGACAAATTTTTAGAAGTCAAGACGTATGTTTTGGAGGGAAATCAATTATAGTTTTTGGAGACCATAAGCAGCTTTCACCAGTTGGAGATAGTTGGATATTTTCGGACGCATTAGCGCGCGCTGTTCGTCGGGAGGATTCCGACGAACGGGAACGAGAGCAGCAACAGAACTCATCTCAGCGTCGGGAAACACGCCTTCAACGGAGACTTCGTGAAGAGCGAATAAGCGAAATGGCGGAGGAGCGAATAACAATTTATAGTACAAACAGCAGAGTCAAAGGAATCAAAGAACAGCGAGGGAACACTATAATCAAAACATTAAGGAAGGACCAACGGAAATTTGTGTATGCTGTGGAGGGACATGGTTCCCATCTCAGGTAAGTGGTTTAAAATAATTGGCTATCTCTACGAAATTCCCTAGTATGAATGTAGGCAACGCATTTTATCTGTCCGATAAGTTTTTTTTTTTGCAGCAATTGTCGCCGATCTGTGTCTTTAGGTAGATTACCTAGTCTTTGCTTAGCAAATGGTTTTAGTTTCCCCGAAGTTCCAGACTGTCTTAAAGGCCTTACATGCCTTGAAGAACGCCTTATTTCTCCGAGAATTCCTTTTATGCGAATCATTTCTCTCGGATATGAAAGGCAATGTGGAATAAGGGGGGCTGTAGTCAATGTCCCAATTTCCGTACCCGATGTGGTAACCGCACTTCCTCGGTCTTTTGACTCGACGCACGTCGTACAGGTTCACCTGAAAAGGAAACTCGAATATTCTCATAATTTTATAACTGAGACTATTCGACCAGCTAGGGTCCTTGAAGCTGTACGGTACTAAGTCAACACCGAGCTTTATAGAAAGCACGGTATTTCATTAAACAATGATTGGTTAAATCAATTACCAGAAACCGAAGAAGTTCCCTTTATCGCTGATGAAGCCGACAGGGAAGTAGTAGAACAACTCCTTCAACAACAGCCCCAAGCCCAACATGGCGCCCTTTTAGAAGGTAATCTTAATCCAGGAGGGCATGAAACCCTCTTGGAAAACGATGATTCTGCTCTTCAGCGCATTGCATTGGCACCTGGTGAAGGCCGCCGTCCGACAAGCTTAACGCTTGACAAAGACGCAGAGCATCTTTCGTTTCCCACTATTTCTTGTGGTGAAATATTTAAAGCAAGCACGACCTATTCCAGAAAAGCGAGATCCCAAATTCGTTTTTACGACCGTCGCTGCGCCATGATAATACAATTTGGGTTGCCTACTTTTTTCATTACCCTTTCCGCTGCTGAAACTAAGTGGAATGAACTTTTAGTTATCCTTTCCCTTCTTTTGGACAATAGGCGTATAAGTGAGGAGGAAGCGGCAGGGCTTTCTAGCGCCGAAAAGGCTCGGTTAATCCGATCGGACCCTGTGACGTGCTCTAGATATTTCGATAATAGGTTGAGGCAACTTATGAAATTGTTCAAGAGCTCCGATATTTTTGGGGAATTTACCCTTTCCCACTACTATTGGAGAATTGAATTTCAGCACAGAGGGTCACCGCATTCTCATGGCATGTACTGGCTTGCTGGTGCTCCAAAGCTCGATGATACAGAAAGTACCGAGCCAGTAATAAACTTTATTGATAGGTTTATTACTACTAATGGAGACGATCCGAAATTACTAGATGTACTTCCGTATCAAAGACACAAGCATAGTTCCTCATGCCTAAGAGAGCTGCGTGGTCAAGAGTTCTGCCGGTTCAATATGCCTTTCCCTCCTATGCCAGAAACAGTGATATTAAGTCCATTAGAAGAAAACGAAGCTAATGTAAATGAATATAGAGCTTTGTTTAAAAAGATTAAGGATATTTTAAAAGTTTGTCCCGATGAAGAAGAAATAATAATAATAATTTTGAATATTTTCTGGCCCATTTAGAAATAAGTTTTGACAATTATAAGTTCACCATCCGGTCAAGTTTAAAAAAGCCACAGATATTCCTGGGTAGACGATTTTCAGATCGATTGCTTAATGCATATAATAAAGATATTTTAGGCTTACATAAAGCAAATATGGATATTCAATTTATCCTAGATGCATACGCCTGTTGTAGTTACATAATTAGCTACATAAATAAAAGTAACAGGGGCGTGTCGCAGTCGCAGTTCCCCCCTTAGTTTCCCAAGATGATCTGTGCTCGCTAACACGATCCCTCAATTGCAATCAACGAGAATATTATGCCCATGTCATGCACAATGTGGCTAGTAAAAAAATTTTCTATGAATACGTAGGAGGCGGGGCCGGAGTAGGAAAAGCAGACTGATATCTACTATTCATCAGTCTGTAACTTGGAGAGCAAATAAGATTCCGGGGGCGACCGAATCAGCAAAGGTCTTATTATGTGCTCCGACTGGAAAAGCTGCTTTTGGAATAGGAGGACTCACTCTTCATTCCGTGTTCTCCCTTCCAATCAACCAGTCTTCAGGGCCTTTAAGGCCTTTATGCAATGATAATTTAAACACTATTCATTGCAAGTTGATTGATCTCCAATTAATTATAATTGATGAAATCTCCATGGTCGGTTCAAAAATGCTCTCCTTTTTGGACCAACGGCTTCGACAAATTTTTAGAAGTCAAGACGTATGTTTTGGAGGGAAATCAATTATAGTTTTTGGAGACCATAAGCAGCTTTCACCAGTTGGAGATAGTTGGATATTTTCGGATAGGACAAATAATCCATATAGCGTTCTTGCAGGAACAAACTTGTGGGATAATTTTAGGTTTTTTGAGCTCACAGAGATCATGCGGCAGCGCGGGGACCATGCCTTTGCCTTGGCCCTAAACAACATGTCAGAAGCCAATATGACAGCTGCTGATATAGAGCTCCTAAATCAAAGAGTTATTCCACTTAACGAAGTTCCCGATGACGCCATTCATTTGTTTTGTTCTAATGATGAAGTCAACCATTTTAACATCCTTAAACTTGCCCAAATAGAAACAGAGGAGTTTGTATCAACTGCTGTTGATACTGTAAAAACGGCAAACATGTAAGCGCAAAATCGAGAAAATACGCTAAGACATGTCCAAACTATGAAAATCTCTGAAACCCAGGAGTTGCCATATAGTCTCCATCTGAAAACTACGTCAAAATATATGGTCACCGTCAATATTGACACCGCCGACGGTTTAGTTAATGGAGCAACTGGTCAGTTGATGCAAATTGACCATTGCAATTTAAATGGCTTAGAAATAGTGACAAGACTTTGGATTAACTTTTTCGAACCCACAGTTGGAGCCCTTGCTAGGTCGAGGGTTCGAACAAGTCCTCATCCCGTATGGACTCCAATTTTAAAAGTCGCTCGAGTTTTTCAATGTGGTAGATCTGAGCATGCTTCCGTTGACCGAAAACAATTTCCAGTTGTCCCTGCTGAGGCTATTACCATCCATAAAAGCCAAGGAGCAACCTATAGCAAAGTCGCAGTGCATCTTAAAAGTGGCATTATGCGAGCTTCGCTTTACGTAGGATGTAGCAGAGCAACGAGCGCATCTGGACTTTTCCTCATAGGCGACTTTGTTCCTCCAACAAGATTTGGAGCTACAAATGTCCAAAGTGAATTTCAAAGTCTTAGAGAGGAAAAGTCTTTGAATACGCTATACAAGTGTTTTGTCCCAATGTCCCAATTTCCGTACCCGATGTGGTAACCGCACTTCCTCGGACTTTTGACTCGACGCACGTCGTACAGGTTCACCTGAAAAGGAAACTCGAATATTCTCATAATTGTATGACTGAGACTATTCGACCAGCTAGGGTCCTTGAAGCTGTACGGTACTTAGTCAACACCGAGCTTTATAGAAAGCACGGTATTTCATTAAACAATGATTGGTTAAATCAATTACCAGAAACCGAAGAAGTTCCCTTTATCGCTGATGAAGCCGACAGGGAAGTAGTAGAACAACTCCTTCAACAACAGCCCCAAGCCCAACATGGCGCCCTTTTAGAAGGTAATCTTAATCCAGGAGGGCATGAAACCCTCTTGGAAAACGATGATTCTGCTCTTCAGCGCATTGCATTGGCACCTGGTGAAGGCCGCCGTCCGACAAGCTTAACGCTTGACGAAGACGCAGAGGAACTTTCGTTTCCCACTATTTCTTGTGGTGAAATATTTAAAGCAAGCACGACCTATTCCAGAAAAGCGAGATCCCAAATTCGTTTTTACGACCGTCGCGGCGCTGTAGTTCCCAAGGTGTTGTATATGTACAAATTCTATGAGATGCAACGCATCCAAAATTCCATTTCAATTGCTTTACGCTAAAAATCAGGTGCAGTGATGGCTGGGCATTTAAGGGACGAACCGTTTGTTGATAGACTTGTGCAACACGATGATGGCTACCATATCCTTAAGGGATTATGTTCCGCTCCAGCTCAATGGGAAAAAAAAGTTCTTGCCATGATAAGACAATTTGGGTTGCCTACTTTTTTCATTACCCTTTCCGCTGCTGAAACTAAGTGGAATGAACTTTTAGTTATCCTTTCCCTTCTTTTGGACAATAGGCGTATAAGTGAGGAGGAAGCGGCAGGGCTTTCTAGCGCCGAAAAGGCTCGGTTAATCCGATCGGACCCTGTGACGTGCTCTAGATATTTCGATAATAGGTTGAGGCAACTTATGAAATTGTTCAAGAGCTCCGATATTTTTGGGGAATTTACCCTTTCCCACTACTATTGGAGAATTGAATTTCAGCACAGAGGGTCACCGCATTCTCATGGCATGTACTGGCTTGCTGGTGCTCCAAAGCTCGATGATACAGAAAGTACCGAGCCAGTAATAAACTTTATTGATAGGTTTGTTACTACTAATGGAGACGATCCGGAATTACTAGATGTACTTCCGTATCAAAGACACAAGCATAGTTCCTCATGCCTAAGAGAGCTGCGTGGTCAAGGGTTCTGCCGGTTCAATATGCCTTTCCCTCCTATGCCAGAAACGGTGATATTAAGTCTATTAGAAGAAAACGAAGCTAATATAAATGAATATAGAGCTTTGTTTAAAAAGATTAAGGATATTTTAAAAGTTTGTCCCGATGAAGAAGCATCTAGTTTTAATAATTTTGAATATTTTCTGGCCCATTTAGAAATAAGTTTTGACAATTATAAGTTCGCCAGCCGCTCAAGTTTAAAAAAGCCACAGATATTTCTGCGTAGACGAATTTCAGATCGATTGCTTAATGCATATAATAGAGATAATAGAGATAGTTTGTTCTCCATCTCCGTTTTGCGTGTAAATCTATTTACCGCAATTTCTTAGTAAAGTCGCCCTCTCTCTTTGTAATTTGTAAATTTGTAAATCTTTTTATCGCAACAGTAGTAAAGTCCCTCTCTCTGTCCATACTTCCCTCTTATTCTCAAAAATTCTCGCCTCTCTTTGCACAGTGGTCCACAGCACTGCAAAAATGTCCGAGATTATCTGTTCGGTGAAAACTTGCCGCAAAGCTATTACAGCGAGACAAGCCAGTATCCACTGTTGGCTGTGCGATAATGTAATGCATTGCAAGTGCGTGAACTATTCCGGGCATGTAGCCGATGCTATGGCCCTTACGATTTTTATTGTGAAATTATTTTTATAAGTAGGGTAAGGTGTTAAAAAATAATACAGGTTTTACTGTATACATAGTAACGAAATTTTGGTAAGTAAAGTACATTTTCAAAGATATCCTTTTATTTTAACTGTTTGAAATATTTAAAATAAAATTTTTTACTTCTTGGTGAACATTAATTATCTAAATTTCACATAATTCCATTTATTTATATTTTGCAAATAATGAAATTATCAAAAATGTTATATTTAACAAAATTTATAACTTATATATATTATATATATAATAATTTTATAACTACAAAAAATTAAAAATACAATTTTTTAAATACGAAAATGCAGATTTCATAAATTTTATGAGATTGTATTTCAAAATAAATTTTCAATATTAATAAAAATTGTTTTATTAATCAATTAATTAAGTATTCAAAAAATTGTATTTATATTCAATTATTATAATGCTTAATTGGCAAAAAACATATTTTATTTAATTTTTTCAATTTTGTAGAATTTTTTAGTTGCATATAAAAGAAAATGCCGCGCAAATCGACATTGTCCCAGGATCAGCGGCGTCAGGCTGCATAAATTGCAGCCGAGCACGATATATGCAAAACTCGTCCCAGCTTAGGGCTTATAATTCCGAGCGAATCGACAGGGTTCGCACTATCAATGACGAGCTGCGTGAAGAATCTCGAGCCCGTGATACTGCCGCACACTCACAGCGAAGGCGTAGTGAACGAATTCTTGCTTTCGATAGAACTCGTGACACTTCTGCACGTTCGACACGTAGGCAAAACATAGGGGAAAGAGATCGAGAGCAGTTTAGAAATACTGCCGATCATGCGGAACGTAGGGCTGATCCCGAATTCCGGATTCCTGAGCGGAATCGGGACGCAGTTGCGCGCGCTATTCGTCGAGAGGACTCCGAGGAACGGGAACGAGAGCAGGTTCAAAATACTGCTGACCATGCTGATCGGAGGACCAATCCCGAATTCCGGATACCTGCGCGTGCCCAACACCGACAGGACAGGTAAAAACGGCAAACATGTCAGCGCGAAATCGAGAAAATACGCTATGACATGAAACTATGAAAACCTCTGAAACTCAGGGGTTGCCATATAGTCTCCATCTGAAAACTACGGCAAAATATATGGTCACCGTCAATATTGGCTTAGAAATAGTGACAAGACTTTGGATTAACTTTTTCGAACCCACAGTTGGAGCCCTTGCTAGGTCGAGGGTTCGAACAAGTCCTCATCCCGAATGGACTCCAATTTTAAAAGTCGCTCGAGTTTTTCAATGTGGTAGATCTGAGCATGCTTCCGTTGACCGAAAACAATTTCCAGTTGTCCCTGCTGAGGCTATTACCATCCATAAAAGCCAAGGAGCAACCTATAGCAAAGTCGCAGTGCATCTTAAAAGAGGCATTAGGCGAGCTTCGCTTTACGTAGGATGTAGCAGAGCAACAAGCGCATCTGGACTTTTCCTTATAGGCGACTTTGTTCCTCCAACAAGATTTGGAGCAACAAATGTCCAAAGTGAATTTCAAAGTCTTAGAGAGGAATCGTCTTTGAATACGCTATACAAGTGTTTTTTCCCAATGTCCCAATTTCCGTACCCGATGTGGTAACCGCACTTCCTCGGACTTTTGACTCGACGCACGTCGTACAGGTTCACCTGAAAAGGAAACTCGAATATTCTCATAATTTTATGACTGAGACTATTCGACCAGCTAGGGTCCTTGAAGCTGTGCGGTACTTAGTCAACACCGAGCTTTATATAAAGCACGGTATTTCATTAAACAATGATTGGTTAAATCAATTACCAGAAACCGAAGAAGTTCCCTTTATCGCTGATGAAGCCGACAGGGAAGTAGTAGAACAACTCCTTCAACAACAGCCCCAAGCCCAACATGGCGCCCTTTTAGAAGGTA
Organism: Drosophila setifemur; assembly: GCA_021224005.1. NCBI lineage: Eukaryota > Metazoa > Arthropoda > Insecta > Diptera > Drosophilidae > Drosophila > Drosophila setifemur. Next base: position 844,287 of record JAJJHY010003979.1, on the reverse strand, counting down.
ATCTTAATCCAGGAGGGCATGAAACCCTCTTGGAAAACGATGATTCTGCTCTTCAGCGCATTGCATTGGCACCTGGTGAAGGCCGCCGTCCGACAAGCTTAAGGCTTGACGAAGACGCAGAGGAACTTTCGTTTCCCACTATTTCTTGTGGTGAAATATTTAAAGCAAGCACGACCTATTCCAGAAAAGCGAGATCCCAAATTCGTTTTTACGACCGTCGCTGCGCTGTAGTTCCCAAGGTGTTGTATATGTACAAATTCTATGAGATGCAACGCATCCAAAATTCATCGGTTAATCCGATCGAACCCTGTGACGTGCTCTAGATATTACGATAATAGGTTGAGGAAACTTATGAAATTGTTCAAGAGCTCCGATATTTTTGGAGAATTTACCCTTTCCCACTACTATTGGAGAATTGAATTTCAGCACAGAGGGTCACCGCATTCTCATGGCATGTACTGGCTTGCTGGTGCTGCAAAGCTCGATGATACAGAAAGTACCGAGCCAGTAATAAACTTTATTGATAGGTTTATTACTACTAATGGAGACGATCCGGAATTACTAGATGTACTTCCGTATCAAAGACACAAGCATAGTTCCACATGCCTAAGAGAGCTGCGTGGTCAAGAGTTCTTCCGGTTCAATGTGCCTTTCCCTCCTATGCCAGAAACGGTGATATTAAGTCCATTAGAAGAAAACGAAGCTAATGTAAATGAATATAGAGCTTTGTTTAAAAAGATTAAGGATATTTTAAAAGTTTGTCCCGATGAAGAAGCATTTATTTTTAATAATTTTGAATATTTTCTGGCCCATTTAGAAATAAGTTTTGACAATTATAAGTTCGCCATCCGCTCAAGTTTAAAAAAGCCACAGATATTTCTGCGTAGACGAATTTCAGATCGATTGCTTAATGCATATAATAGAGATATTTTAGGCTTACATAAAGCAAATATGGATATTCAATTTATCCTAGATGCATACGCCTGTTGTAGTTGCATAATTAACTACATAAATAAAAGTAACAGGGACGTGTCGCAGTTGCTTCGTGACACTTCGTCATACACTTGCACTTCCCATAGCAAACGGACGTGTTTTAATTTTGCGCCCCGAAAATTTTCTGTTTGATAACAAAAACCCCGGAGTTTTTATAAAGTAACCAATTTAAGCTATTCCGATCACTATCTGCGGTATTCATCAGCTTTTTCCGTTCGCTACGCGTGTGCATGCGCCTGTTTATTGAAATAACTCTGAGCAAGTAATTTTGTGTAAGCTTAGTGTTGTTGTAGTTTGTTCTTCATCTCCGTTTTGCGTGTAAATCTATTTACCGCAATTTCTTAGTAAAGTCGCCCTCTCTCTTTGTAATTTGTGTAAATTTGTAAATCTTTTTATCGCAACAGTAGTAAAGTGCCTCTCTCTGTCCATACTTCCCTCTTATTCTCAAAAATTCTCGCCTCTCTTTGCACAGTGGTCCACAGCACTGCAAAAATGTCCGAGATTATCTGTTCGGTGAAAACTTGCCGCAAAGCTATTACAGCGAGACAAGCTAGTATCCACTGTTGGCTGTGCGATAATGTCATGCATTGCAAGTGCGTGAACTATTCCGGGCATGTAGCCGATGCTATGGCCCTTAGGACTGGGTTGCATTATTGTTGCGAAGCCTGCCGCGAGATTCACAACGAAATAAAATCGTTCATGGGGCAAACCAAAGGTGGTTTTAAAAATTTGGTTATTGGGCTTAAACAAATCCATGACCTAATGAAGGCGCTCGACGCTCAATTTAACAGCCTTCAGCTGTTAAATGAGTCGCCGAAGCGCAAAAAAACCGCTTCTGGTGAACCCGTGGCCACTACCACACAATCTCGGGCGGCGGAGCAACGAATGATGGCAAAACAGCGGAGGACGGAAGACACCGCACTAGCACCGGCCACAGACGCTATTAAAGATTCGGTCTCCGAATGTGCCAGTGTGGTAGGACCACAGCCACAGTCCGTCCCAGAGCCAGGACATATCCTATTAATTCCGAAAGTCAAAACCATCCCAGTCCCGAATATACCCACTCCGTCGAGGCAACTAAGGTCCGGACTACCGGCTCCACTTGGTTTCGATAGCGTGAAACCTGCAGAACCAAAACCCCTCATGGTAATCCCACCCAAAAAAAAAATATTTTTATCTCGGCTTGCTGACCTCTGACCTCTCTGCGACTGACGTCGCTGCTTTTAAAGGTTGAAAAATACAACTTTTCCTACGCTAGGGACATTGCATCTTTCAAAATAAATGTCCCATTAGAGTTCTTCGACATTATTTGCTCTCCCGGTTTCTGGCCAGAGCATATTATAGTCCAAGAACACCAAGCAAGGAAAAGAATTAAAAATAATAAAAGGCCTATTGCCATTAAACTTCCCCATCCAAGTGCACCTGCTGTGGTCACAAAGACTAGCCTCCTCTTTCCTTATATCCTATCAGAATACAAGAGGCCTACGAAGTAAACTTACTTGAAAAATTTAAGTTTTAATGAGAAAGACCGCCTAATTAGAACAGATCCGGTGACTTGCGATAGGTATTTTGATTTTCGATATAGGGAGCTTTTAAAATGAATGAAGAAAGATGGCGCCATATTTGGTGGTAATTATGTCGTAAAATATTATTTGAGAGTAGAGTTTCAACAGAGAGGTTCACCACACATACATGGTATGTTTTGGTTGAAAGATGCCCCAAAGTTAGATTTTAGTGATACTTCCTCATTTCCACCAGTTATTGATTTTATAGAGAAATTTATTACAACGAATGGAACAAATTCTGAGCTTAGTGAGCATAATCATAGTAGGTCATGTCAGCGTAGAATTAGGGAAAAACAAATTTGCAGGTTTGGTATTCCGTATCCCCCAATGCTTAACACAGAAATTTTGTTTCCTCTTCCAGAAAATTTTGAAAATAGTTCAGTTCATAGGGAAAATTTCGAAAAAGTTAATTTATTTTTGAATGCTAGTGAGGCCATTGAGTCTCTTAATAGTTTTGATAGTTTTCTTTCACATAATCAGGTTAGTCTTAGTTATGAAAATTATATTTTAGCAATTCGGTCTAGTTTGAGGAAGCCCAAAATTTTTTTGAAGAGGAACTTTGATTCGATCAAAGTTAATGGGTACAACACGCACATACTTTCAATGCAGAGGGCCAACATAGATATTCAGTTTATATTAGATCCGTATGCTTGCTGCAGCTATGTTATTAATTACATAAATAAGTCACAGAGGGGTATTGCAAAGCTTATGCGTGAAGCAGTAGAGAAAGTTCATAGAGGTTATTTCACTATTAAGCAAAAACTGCAGCATATAGGTCATAAATTTATTACAGGGTCAGAACTATCGGCGCAGGAGGCAGTGTACTGTTGCCTGGGAATGCAGTTGTGCGAGAGTAGCAACGCCGAAGTATTTATAAATACTGCCTTGCCTGAGCATCGCGTTAAGATGCTCAAATCCAAAGAGAAGCTTAGGAATTTACCAGCGGATTCAATAGATATATTTGAAATAGGTTTGTTAGATCATTATGTTCACCGCCCTGATGATCTTAGTAGTTTATGTTTTGATGAGTTTGTATAGTAAGAGTAATAGTAGAACTAGGAATTTCGAAACAAATGAGAGAGACAATGAAGAAATTAGCATATCAGAAGTTAGAATTTACCCCCTTCGTAATGGTAGTGGCTTTGTTAGAAGTAGGCTTAGTCCACGGATAATTAGATATACTAGGTTTAATGTAAATAAAGATAGGCAGAATTATTTTAGGGAAATAGTAATGCTTTATTATCCGTGGAGAAATGAACAGCTAGAACTTGTAAGTAATCGTAGGAAATATAACGTTTTAAATGACATTGAGTTGCAGGAGGCCCTCAGTAGGGCAAATGAAGATAGTGGAATTGATAGGGACGATAATGAGGAGCATGAGGAAGTAGTAGGATGACAGGTTTAGAGTATTAGGCTTACCCGAAATTAATTCTCAGGTAAACATACTAAATGATGAGGAAAATTCAGGTTTGACTGACAACAGTGTTCGCTTAATTAAGTTACCTGCTCTAATTTCTTCTGAAAGCTTATCAGAGATGACTAGGTCCCTTAATTTAAAGCAGAAACTTTATTTTTCTCATGTATTCCATAACGTGAAGTCTAAAAGAACTTTTCGTGAATTTGTTGGAGGTGGCAAGAGTCGACTTATATCGGTCATATAGCAGGCCCTCTCAATATTTTATAATAGTAGACTAGGGACCGATTTTAACACCATAAAAGTTCTTTTGAGTGCGCCAACTGGAAAGGCAGCCTTCGGCATCGGAGGTAGCACTTTACATTCCATGTTTAGTCTTTCGATCAACCAATCTGGGACTATTAGAGCATTAGGTTCCGATATAGTTAACACGTTACACTCGAGATTTATCGATCTCAAACTGTTAATTATTGACGAAATTTCTATGTTAGTAGCTAAAATGTTTTCACATCTAGACTCAAGATTAAAGCAAATTTTTAAAAGTACGGAACCATTTGGGGGAATTTCCGTAATTGTGTTTGGCGATCTTAGGCAGTTAAGGCCGGTTGGCGATAACTGGATTTTTCAACCCAATTTAGGGGTTTGTATGACACATTGTGGGATCATTTTAGGTTTTTTGAGTTGACAGAGATTATGCGTCAGAGAGGAGATCAATCTTTTGCGTTAGCTTTAAATAATATGGCATCAGGCCAAATGACTACCGAAGATGTAGCTTTGATTAGGTCCCGTATAGTAGAAGATAAGATAGTACAAACGCGGCATCTAACGCATTTAATACATTGAAACTTAACTCAATTCCAACTGAGCAATATGTGTCAAATGCGGAAGATTCTATTAAGGCTAGCTATTCAGATAAGGCAAATAGATCACGTACGAGTATATTAGATTCTGTTAGTGGCTTTAGATCATCGGAAACTCAGGGTTTAAGTAGTTCATTATTTTGAAGACGACAGCAAAGTACATGATGACAGTTCATATAGATACAGGAGATGGTTTAGTTAAATAGATACAGGAGATGGTTTAGTTAATGGGGTCACAGGAATTCTTAAGGAAATAGTATTAGACAGAGCGAATCGTTCGATAGTTTTGTGGATAGATTTTATTGAAGAAAGTGTTGGAGCAGTAGCGCGAGTTACCGTTGTTACACCGGTTAACCCACTTCCCTCTAAACCACAACCAAACCATCGACCCAGGAAATATTTAAATATTAAACCAGCAAAATGTACACGAATTTGTATACACAAAATGTATACAAATTCATATGAAAAAGGTCAGACGACAACAGAGCAACATCAAAATTCCAACTAACATATTTATTCTAAGAAACTACGTCGTGCCGCTTGGGCAGAGATTTATAAAAAACATGAATAAAAACTTCACTTCGATCTCGAAGCTCAAACTAGAAGGTTGTCTCTATATTCTTGATTCTTGGCCGACGACAAATTACACCATCCCGCTCCCGATGGTAACTCGCGCTCAAAATGTAGGAACCCTGAAAATCCATTGTGGACCCCAATTTCCAAAGCTCTTAGAAGCTTTCAGTATAAAAACAAGAAAGGAAGGCTAGCTTCGGTACCCGAAGCTTAGAATACCCTTGCAGGCTAGTTGCTTTTAAACCGTTCAATCGCTTGTATGGCAGCTTTAGGATATAGTAATCCGATTTTTAAATTTCTAAAAAGGCTTTACTGTCTATGAAAACTGTTTTTATCAAGAATGAATTAATTGTCCTGAAAAACACCAGAGTTATGCTTAATGACCCATTTTTTCCCATAGTTCCTATGGCAGCTATAGGATATAGTAGTCCGATTTTAATGAAACTTTCAGGATATGTTAAAATTGCTATTAAATAGAGTTTTCCAAGAAATAAATAAATTATCTTAAAAAATGGCGAAATTTTGGCACTTTTTCCCAATCGTTCCTATGGCAGCTATGTGATGTAGTGTTCCGATTCCGGCCGTTCCGACTTATATACTAACTGCAACAGATTGAAGGGTCGGTGCCAAGTTTCAGCCTGATAGCTTTAAAACTGAGGGACTAGTTTACATAGCAACCGACAGACAGACAGACGGACAGACGGACAGACAGACGGACAGACAGACGGACATGGCTAGATCGACTCGGCTGGTGATGCTGATCAAGAATATATATACTTTATAGGGTCGGAAATGTCTCCTTCACTGCGTTGCAAACTTCTGGTCAAAATTATAATACCCTCTGCAAGGGTATAATAATGAAAATGTCAGTATAGACCGTAAACAGTTAAACAGTAGGAAATTTCAACCCGCCATTATGTCCAGAAGATACAAATAGTGTTCAACAGGAGCTAGCAAAATTAAGGTCAAATAAATTATTAAGCACACATTTTGAGTATGTAGTAAATAGTTCTAGCTTAGTGATTCTTTTTCATAATACAGAAAGTCTGCATTGTCATATTAGGGATGTTCAGTGCGATAACTTTCTTCAACTTTCGCTGTTGTGCTTCGTTGAGACTACATTTGCCAACGAAGCATATGAAATTCCTAATTATAGCAATGTAGTACGTTTAGATTGTGAACAAGAAGCTAGAGGAGGACGACCTCATATGGGCATTCTAGTTTTTATTAGAAATGAATTAGTAGGTAGTGTAAGTTTTAAATATACCTGTCGAATTAATAGCGGTTTGGAGGCTTTTGAGTATGCTGTTTTTAAGTATAAAGCCCTAGGAATGTTAGTAATTTATAGAAGCACGAAATATCCATTGGGCAAATTTAGAAGAGAATTTGAGAGTTTGTTCAATGAGTTTAGTTTTTTGCAAAACAATTCAATAGTCTTAGGAGATTTTAATTTATGCTTACGTTCTTTGAACGATGCAAGGGATAGTTACAATTTTTTGATGAGGAAAGGATTTAGATCCCTTTTAGATTTGAATACGCCCACAACTAATAGTGATACACAAATTGATTGGGCGTTTTCAAATATTCAACTAGCCAACGCGAAAGTCTCAGAACTGTCTATAGATTTCATGACGCCATATCTGTTAGTGTTAGGGATAGTCTGTAAAATTATCTAAACATTTTATGTAATTTTTTGGTTTAATACATATTTTTAAAATATTTTAAAATTTCAAAAATTTTCAATTTTGTAGTATTTTTTACATTGTCCCAGGAGCAGCAGCGTCATGCTGCATTAAACTGCAGCCGAGCACGGTATATGCAAAACTCGTCGCAGCTTAGGGCTTATAATTCCGAGCGTATCGCCAGAGTGCGCGCTAACAATGACGAGTTGCGCGAAGAAACTCGAGCCCGTGAAACCGCCGCCCGCTCACAGCGAAGGCGCAGTGAACGACGCAGTAGGGCTGATCCCGAATTCCGGATTCCTGAGCGGAATCGGGACGCGGTTGCGCGAGCCCAACATCGACAGGACCCCGAATACCGCGATCCCGAGAGAAATCTGGATGCAGTTGCGCGCGCTATTCGTCGAGAGGACTCCGAGGAACGGGAACGAGAGCAGCAACAGAACTCATCTCAGCGTCGGGAAACACGCCTTCAACGGAGACTTCGTGAAGAGCGAATCCGCGAAATGGCGGAGGAGCGAATAACAACTTATAGGACAAATCCACAAAATCGGCAGGAAGAATCACAAAGACAGTCTCAGCGAAACATTGCCGCTGGAGCTGATCTTTCGAAAGAGGAAAGACGAGAACAACGTGAACATCAGTCAAAGGAATCGAAGAACAGCGATGGAACACTATAATCAACACAGTAAGGAAGGACCAACGGAAATTTGTGTAAGCTGTGGAAGGACATGGTTCCCATCTCAGGTAAGTGGTTTAAGATTATTGGCTATCTCTACGAAATTCCCTAGTATGAATGTAGGCAACGCATTTTATCTGTCCAATAGGTTTCCAAATTCGTCCGGAAAATACAAATTTTGCAGCACTTGATGCCGATCTGTGTCCTTAGGTAGATTACCTACTCTTTGCTTGGCAAATGGTATTAGATTTCCCGAAGTTCCAGACTGTCTTAAAGGCCTTACATGCCTTGAAGAACGCCTTATTTCTCCGAGAATTCCTTTTATGCGAATTATTCCTCTGGGATATAAAAAGCAATGTGGAATAAGGGGGGCTGTAGTTAATGTCCCAATTTCCGTACCCGATGTGGTAACCGCACTTCCTCGGTCTTTTGACTCGACGCACGTCGTACAGGTTCACCTGAAAAGGAAACTCGAATATTCTATAAGATATCGATAAGATATCACCGGTAACATTATATGAAATAATAGACACTCGAAATGTCTTAGTGATTACGAAAGACTATATAGATAAACAACTACTTCCTAATGTTTTATTTCCAATAAAAACAGTTGATGTGAGGGATTTTCCCTTTATGTATGACTGTCGAGTATTGAATTCATTGAGTACACAGGTATTCGATCCTGACCATATGGCTGGTTATTCAAATCAGTCTGAAAATACTCCATACGTATGCTTAACGGTGAAATCTTCAATCATGAATCGTCTGCATTCAGACGTATTCCTTGCTGACAATAATCACTATAAAGAACTGCATGACACAGCCGTAGCTCTAGATATGATATTGGGATTCGGCACTAGCATAATCCAACCAATCATTGAATCCGTCAGTAATGATACCTATCAACATAAATACTTCAATCCGTCTGTATTGAAAGATAGAAATATCGGTGATATGATAAATAAAATCTCAAACATTGAAATTCAGTCTCGAATGAAAACTTTACTAAATACATTTTATCCGTTGATCAATTCACCCGATTTACGTAATTATGATATAGATCCTGGTGACAGTGTACCAGCAAATTATACGGCTTTTAATTTACCATTTTTCCAAGCTGAATCGGCTTTAATTCGCTTAGCAATGAGTTTTTTAAGACAACAATATATGACACCCGCAAAGTTCTTATCATATGCGGAATCATACGGTACGGAAAGGTACGCGATTGATTGCGTTGATCGAATTCGTTTGAATAGTGAACCTACAAATATACGTTATCCCCGTGGGATAAAGGATGATATCAATATGGACTTAGCTTATCTAGTACCAAATGTAATGGAAGATATGCGCACAGCCATTTACCAAATGTCTCAAATTGCCCTTGAAGTCTCAACTTATAGTGATGCCTATTCTTTGTTTGAAAGGTCCATGGGCATTGTTGCCGGACGTGTGCAACCATTAGATAGTGTAATAACTTATTTGAATGAAGGCGATTTAGTTCGATTACTACATTACTTTCATATTACTAATATAAATCCCAATTTATATGAAATATCGATATCGTTCGTAAATAATCACGGTCTTACTTGCGCAACTTTCGAAGATTTTCATTGTGCTACCTCTCTATTAATATGTCAAGTGTTATATCCGGCATCAGTCTTTTCAGAAGCCGACAGAATCCTAATTAACAATTCATTTTGCCGTTTCATAATGAGGCATTTGATTACTCCTACCATGCGTACCTCTTTGGATGTGTATGCTGATACTCACTCAATCCCTCGAATACCCAGTGGTGATGGTGATATCGTTCGTAAATAATCACGGTCTTACTTGCGCAACTTTCGAAGATTTTCATTGTGCTACCTCTCTATTAATATGTCAAGTGTTATATCCGGCATCAGTCTTTTCAGAAGCCGACAGAATCCTAATTAACAATTCATTTTGCCGTTTCATAATGAGGCATTTGATTACTCCTACCATGCGTACCTCTTTGGATGTGTATGCTGATACTCACTCAATCCCTCGAATACCCAGTGGTGATGTGGTTCATGAATGGGGATTCAATAAAGATTATTTATTTTTACTATACACTCGTTATAATATAGTATTAAACGGTGCTAGAAAGCATGGTGAAAAGATAATGCATATGATAAGCAAATATTACAACGGTGTGACACCAGAAAGCATGATGGTAGGGCGTGAAGCATATTCTATACAAGCTCCTTACCAGTTAGGATTTCGGGATGCCGACCGTCCAGTTGATACTAGTGGATTTGATATTAGAAATAAAATGAAATTTCCTGCACGTGGAACTTCATCCCTTTCTGGTAATAATTTTATGATAACAAATTATTTGAACAAATTAGACGTTTGCATGCATATGCTTCAGATTTAGTGAACGATACGAGTTACTGTCAGTGTAAACAATGCCCAAACTTAATTAGATATTTAAGAGATGTGGGTTCGATGAATTTTCGTACGACCGTAGAGCACTACAATTATTATTGCATACGATATAATCTTTCAATATGTGCCGATAATACTGCACGTAATCTTAATACACGTTACAAAGAACTATTACCTCTACCTTTATTTAGTGCCATTACTTTTCCTATCAGAGTTGCTGGTGGACAATCGTTTATGCAATCGGTGTCACCCACATTTCTTGATGAAATTAATATACTAAGTAGCATTTCTATTTTTCATGCTGTATATAATATTATAAGAACATTTTTCCAATCGGATGATACGTACAGATTGATTAGTCAACAAATATTAAAAACTGCTGAGCAGTTAACGCGAAAGATATTAGGACGTCCTGATTATGACGTTCTTGCTGAATTCGGATTTAATTCCGCCAATAAAGCTGAATAGAATACATTTATCGACGCTCCAGTTGGGACTAATAGTGGAGTCATGGATTATATAATTGCAGCGGTCACTAAATTTAGAGGGATCGTTGATAACTTGAACATCAGAAACGGCGTCTGTGATCATTTTTGTATGGTACAGTCTGCACTGACAGGCCCTGGCATTACTACTTTAGGACTACCCATACTTGGTGCGAACACGGTTTGCACTGCACGTTTAAATGTAGTTAAAATAATTAATAACCGTACCGAACTAGCTCGTATGTTGAGTGATGTTATGAAGATTGATAATTATACCATTAATAACTTGTTGTCCAAGTCATTTCATGATCTTAGGCAACTTGATTTGAAGGGGCATATGCAGAATGAACAAGTTGATGCTATACGCGTCAATATGAATTGCATTGTAGATCTAAAAATTATATATGAAACGGGTGAATACAATAACGTAACTGCTTCCCCATTAAGATTTAATGAATTTACGCGTGATTATTCACGTATTAATATATCAAATGCAAACCTTAACGTTTTATTTAATCAACCAAATGTTATACATATACCCATGAGCGTAGTACTCAATGATCTTGGAAGTAATCTTAACCGTAGACCTATAGCTTTCGAAGTCAGAACAGATTTTTATAGTGAATTATCTCGAGCCCAAATTATAGTACCACTTGAGCACTTGCCTATTAATTGTCACCCATTTGAAACGTTTTTACGCACATGCACTTCTGAAGTGGTCATGCGTAATGGAAACTTTGACATCAAGTCTTCAGCTGACGTTAACTTCGTTAATTTAGATTCATCGCAAGGATATTGGGGATCTCGTTAGTGTTGAGACAGTATCATCAACGTGAGGGACTCATGCCTAGGATTTTGTTGTACTGTTTACTGATATTCTCATAATTGTATGACTGAGACTATTCAACCAGCTAGGGTCCTTGAAGCTGTGCGATATTTAGTCAAAACCGAGCTTTATAGAAAGCACGGAATTTCATTTAACAATGATTGGTTAAATCCCCGACGGGGAAGTAGTAGAGCAACTTCTTCGACAACAGCCCCAAACCCAACATGGCGCTCTTCTAGAAGCCAATCTAAATCCTAGAGGGCATGAAACCTCTTGGAAAACAATGATACTGCTCTTCAGCGGATTGCATTGGCACCTGGTGAAGGCCGCCGTCCGACAAGCTTAACTCTTGACGAAGACGTAGAGGAACTTCGTTTCCACTATTTCTTGTGGTGAAATATTTAAAGCAAGAACGACCTTTTCCAGAAAAGCGAGATCCCAAATTCGTTTTTACGACCGTCGCTGCGCTGTAGTTCCCAAGGTGTTGTATATGTACAAATTCTATGAGATGNATTTCAAAAATTTTCAATTTTGTAGTATTTTTTACATTGTCCCAGGAGCAGCAGCGTCATGCTGCATTAAACTGCAGCCGAGCACGGTATATGCAAAACTCGTCGCAGCTTAGGGCTTATAATTCCGAGCGTATCGCCAGAGTGCGCGCTAACAATGACGAGTTGCGCGAAGAAACTCGAGCCCGTGAAACCGCCGCCCGCTCACAGCGAAGGCGCAGTGAACGACGCAGTAGGGCTGATCCCGAATTCCGGATTCCTGAGCGGAATCGGGACGCGGTTGCGCGAGCCCAACATCGACAGGACCCCGAATACCGCGATCCCGAGAGAAATCTGGATGCAGTTGCGCGCGCTATTCGTCGAGAGGACTCCGAGGAACGGGAACGAGAGCAGCAACAGAACTCATCTCAGCGTCGGGAAACACGCCTTCAACGGAGACTTCGTGAAGAGCGAATCCGCGAAATGGCGGAGGAGCGAATAACAACTTATAGGACAAATCCACAAAATCGGCAGGAAGAATCACAAAGACAGTCTCAGCGAAACATTGCCGCTGGAGCTGATCTTTCGAAAGAGGAAAGACGAGAACAACGTGAACATCAGTCAAAGGAATCGAAGAACAGCGATGGAACACTATAATCAACACAGTAAGGAAGGACCAACGGAAATTTGTGTAAGCTGTGGAAGGACATGGTTCCCATCTCAGGTAAGTGGTTTAAGATTATTGGCTATCTCTACGAAATTCCCTAGTATGAATGTAGGCAACGCATTTTATCTGTCCAATAGGTTTCCAAATTTGTCCGGAAAATACAAATTTTGCAGCACTTGATGCCGATCTGTGTCCTTAGGTAGATTACCTACTCTTTGCTTGGCAAATGGTATTAGATTTCCCGAAGTTCCAGACTGTCTTAAAGGCCTTACAAGCCTTGAAGAACGCCTTATTTCTCCGAGAATTCCTTTTATGCGAATTATTCCTCTGGGATATAAAAAGCAATGTGGAATAAGGGGGGCTGTAGTTAATGTCCCAATTTCCGTACCCGATGTGGTAACCGCACTTCCTCGATCTTTTGGCTCGACGCACGTCGTACAAGTTCACCTGAAAAGGAAACTCGAATATTCTCATAATTGTATGACTGAGACTATTCAATCAGCTAGGGTCCTTGAAGCTGTGCGGTACTTAGTCAACACCGAGCTTTATAGAATGCACGGAATTTCATTTAATAATGATTGGTTAAATCAATTACCAGAAACCGAAGAAGTTCCTTTTATCGCTGATGAAGCCGACGGGGAAGTAGTAGAGCAACTTCTTCGACAACAGCCCCAAACCCAACATGGCGCTCTTCTAGAAGCCAATCTAAATCCTGGAGGGCATAAAACTTCTTGGAAAACAATGATACTGCTCTTCAGCGGATTGCATTGGCACCTGGTGAAGGCCGCCGTCCGACAAGCTTAACTCTTGACGAAGACGTAGAGGAACTTCGTTTCCACTATTTCTTGTGGTGAAATATTTAAAGCAAGAACGACCTTTTCCAGAAAAGCGAGATCCCAAATTCGTTTTTACGACCGTCGCTGCGCTGTAGTTCCCAAGGTGTTGTATATGTACAAATTCTATGAGATGCAACGCATCCAAAATTCCATTTCAATTGCTTTACGCTAAAAATCAGGTGCAGTGACGGCTGGGAATTTAAGGGACGAATCGTTTGTTGATAGACTTGTGCAACACGATGATGGCTACCATATCCTTAAGGGATTACGTTCCGCTCCAGCTCATTGGAAAGCTGAAAAAAAAAGTTCTTGCCATGATAAGACAATTTGGGTTGCCTACTTTTTTCATTACCCTTTCCGCTGCTGAAACTAAGTGGAATGAACTTTTAGTTATCCTTTCCCTTCTTTTGGACAATAGGCGTATAAGTGAGGAGGAAGCGGCAGGGCTTTCTAGCGCCGAAAAGGCTCGGTTAATCCGATCGGACCCTGTGACGTGCTCTAGATATTTCGATAATAGGTTGAGGCAACTTATGAAATTGTTCAAGAGCTCCGATATTTTTGGGGAATTTACCCTTTCCCACTACTATTGGAGAATTGAATTTCAGCACAGAGGGTCACCGCATTCTCATGGCATGTACTGGCTTGCTGGTGCTCCAAAGCTCAAAGATACAGAAAGTACCGAGCCAGTAATAAACTTTATTGATAGGTTTATTACTACTAATGGAGACGATCCGAAATTACTAGATGTACTTCCGTATCAAAGACACAAGAATAGTTCCTCATGCCTAAGAGAGCTGCGTGGTCAAGAGTTCTGCCGGTTCAATATGCCTTTCCCTCCTATGCCAGAAACGGTGATATTAAGTCCATTAGAAGAAAACGAAGCTAATGTTAATGAAAAGATTAAGGATATTTTAAAAGTTTGTCCCGATGAAGAAGCATCTAGCTATAATAATTTTGAATATTTTCTGTCCCATTTAGAAATAAGTTTTGACAATTATAAGTTCGCCATCCGTTCAAGTTTGAAAAAGCCACAGATATTTCTGCGAAGACGATTTTCAGATCGATTGCTTAAGTATATAATAGAGATATTTTAGGATTACATAAAGCAAATATGGATATTCAATTTATCCTAGATGCATACGCCTGTTGTAGTTACATAATTAACTACATAAATAAAAGTAACAGGGGCGTGTCGCAGTTGCTTCGTGAAGCCATGACTGAAATAAGTCATGGAAATATTTCTATTAAGCGAAAATTGCAGCACCTTGGCAGCAAAATCATAAACGCTTCTGAGATATCAGCCCAAGAAACAGCTTATAATATCTTGGGTTTGCGCATGTCATAGACAAGTGAAGGAAATATTTTTATAAACACTTGCCATCCAGACAAACGAGTCAGGACATTCCGATCTACTGCCGAGTTAGATCGACTACCCGAAAACTGGACAAATATCTTTGAGCGAAATTTGCTTGACCGCTATGTGCAAAGGCATGAGCATTTAGAAAGCCTTTGTCTGGCCGAATTTGCAGCATGGTACAAATATATCAAGCCGAACGCACGATTAGCCCAGCCAAATGAAGAATATGCTGAAGAGATGGAGGCAGAAGAGGATGAGAACGTTACCGAGCAAAGCTACCATCTGATGGATGGGAGTGGGTGCGTAAAAAGACGAAAGCACCCTTTGATTCCTAGATGGGTTCGCTTTAGTTTGAATTCTTCCCCTTCCGACTATTTTAGAGAGCACATAATGCTTTTCTATCCTTGGCGAAATGAAGAAACCGAACTCATTACCAACAATAACGAAAGCACATTCATAAATAATAATGCTGTGATTAGAACAAACAAACAGCAATATGATGTGTCTGACGATATGGAATTGGAGAGAGTTCTGGAAAGTTTGCAACAGGATAGAGAGGAAAATGCTCCAAATCCGGAAGGTCCTGCCTCCCAATATCTTAATAAAGAGTTTCGGGCATTGGCTGTACCAAATGTTGACCCGAATGAGAATGTGCTTCGGGACGATGTTGCAGCAAATAACCCTGAGCAATATGGCGAACTTCAAGTAATTAGACTTCCCCCCTTAGTTTCCCAAGATGATCTGTGCTCGCTAACCCGATCCCTCAATTGCAATCAACGAGAATATTATGCCCATGTCATGCACAATGTGGCTAGTAAAAAAATTTTTTATGAATACGTTGGAGGAAGGGCCGGAGTAGGAAAAAGCTGACTGATATCTACTATTTATCAGTCTGTAACTTGGAGAGCAAATAAGATTCCGGGGGCGACCGAATCAGCAAAGGTCTTATTATGTGCTCCGACTGGAAAAGCTGCTTTTGGAATAGGAGGACTCACTCTTCATTCCGTGTTCTCCCTTCCAATCAACCAGTCTTCAGGGACTTTAAGGCCTTTATGCAATGATAATTTAAACACTATTCATTGCAAGTTGATTGATCTCCAATTAATTATAATTGATGAAATCTCCATGGTCGGTTCAAAAATGCTCTCCTTTTTGGACCAACGGCTTCGACAAATTTTTAGAAGTCAAGACGTATGTTTTGGAGGGAAATCAATTATAGTTTTTGGAGACCATAAGCAGCTTTCACCAGTTGGAGATAGTTGGATATTTTCGGATAGGACAAATAATCCATATAGCGTTCTTGCAGGAACAAACTTGTGGGATAATTTTAGGTTTTTTGAGCTCACAGAGATCATGCGGCAGCGCGGGCCTTTGCCTTGGCCCTAAACAACATGTCAGAAGCCAATATGACAGCTGCTGATATAGAGCTCCTAAATCAAAGAGTTATTCCACTTAACGAAGTTCCCGATGACGCCATTCATTTGTNTACTTCCGTATCAAAGACTCAAGCATAGTTCCTCATGCCTAAGAGAGCTGCGTGGTCAAGAGTTCTGCCGGTTCAATATGCCTTTCCCTCCTATGCCAGAAACGGTGATATTAAGTCCATTAGAAGAAAAACGAAGCTAATGTTAATGAAAAGATTAAGGATATTTTAAAAGTTTGTCCCGATGAAGAAGCATCTAGCTATAATAATTTTGAATATTTTCTGGCCCATTTAGAAATAAGTTTTGACAATTATAAGTTCGCCATCCGGTCAAGTTTGAAAAAGCCACAGATATTTCTGCGAAGACGATTTTCAGTCGATTGCTTAAGCATATAATAGAGATATTTTAGGATTACATAAAGCAAATATGGATATTCAATTTATCCTAGATGCATACGCCTGTTGTAGTTACATAATTAACTACATAAATAAAAGTAACAGGGGCGTGTCGCAGTTGCTTCGTGAAGCCATGACTGAAATAAGTCATGGAAATATTTCTATTAAGCGAAAATTGCAGCACCTTGGCAGCAAGTTCATAAATGCTTCTGAGATATCAGTCCAATAAGCAGCTAACAATATCTTGGGTTTGCACATGTCGGAGACGAGTGAAGGATAGTTCGATCTACTGCCGAGTTAGATCGACTACCCGAAAACTGGACAAATATCTTTGAGCGAAATCTGCTTGACCGCTATGTGCAAAGGCATGAGCAGTTAGAAAGACTTTGTCTGGCCGAATTTGCAGCATGGTACAAGTATATCAAGCCGAACGCACGATTAGCCCAGCCACATGAGGAATATGCCGAAGAGATTATGGAGGCAGAAGAAGATGAGAACGTTACCGAACAAAGCTACCGTCTGATGGATGGGAGTGGGTGCGTAAAAAGACGCATCCTTTGATTCTTAGATGGGTTTGCTTCAGTTTGAATTCTTTCCCTTCCGACTATTTTAGAGAGCACATAATGCTTTTCTATCCTTGGCGAAATGAAGAAACCAAACTCATTACCAACGATAACGAAAGCAAAATGCGGAAACATGTCAGCGCGAAATCGAGAAAATACGCTAAGACATGAAACTATGAAAACCTCTGAAACTCAGGGGTTGCCATAAAGTCTCCATCTGAAAACTACGGCAAAATATATAGTCACCGTCAATACTGACACCACCGACGGTTTAGTTAATGGAGCAACTGGTCAGTTGATGCAAATTGACCATTGCTATTTATCGGCTTAGAATTAGTGACAAGACTTTGGATTAACTCTTTCGAACCCACAGTTGGAGCCCTTGGTAGGTCGAGGGTTCGCACAAGTCCTCATCCCGAATGGACTCCAATTTTAAAAGTCACTCGAGTTTTTCAATGTGTTAGATCTGAGCATGCTTCCGTTGACCGAAAACAATTTCCAGTTGTACCTGCTGACGCTATTACAATCCATAAAAGCCTAGGAGCAACCTACAGCAAAGTCGCAGTGCATCTTAAAAGAGGCATTAGGCGAGCTTCGCTTTACGTAGGATGTATCAGAGCAACGAGTGCATCTGGCCTTTTCTTATAGGCGACTTTCTTCCTCCTACAAGATTTGGAGCTACAAATGTCCAAAGTGAACTTCAAAGTCTAAGAGAGGAAAAGTCTTTGAATACGCTATATAAGTGCTTTGTTAACGGATCAGAAGCAATCACCTTGTATTATCACAATGGTGAGTCTCTTCGCAGTCATTGCAAATTTTCTATGTTTCGTCGAAACTTGTTCTTTAAATGATTTTGATTCTTTTTGACTATTCAACATAGCATTGCTTGAAATCGTCATATTAATGGTGCGAAAATGAGGCGCAAAACAAAGACTCTACTTTTCATGCCAAATTTCATTTCGTTTACCTGCTAATAAGAATGCATGCAGACAACAGCTTTTTGCGTGGCACAAGTATAATATAGAGAAAAATAGATAGAATTAATCGATCCCAGAGTAGAATAGACCCGGTTCGAAGAATTGTTGAGCAAGCTCGCAACACAATGCAAAGAAGGAGTGATAGATTAAGGGCACGACAAGTAGCATTTGATGCTTCTAGGAGATTAAGCCAACGAGTAAGTCAGTATAGGGGTGTTGAGGATAATAGAATAGCTGAAAATATTAGAAATGCGTCGCGCAATACGCAACAGCGGACAGATACTGTTCAAGAAATTATTGAAGTTGCATTAGAGAGCTTAGACTCGCTAATTAACAAATATAACAGAACAATTAAGCAGGGACCAGATCAAATGTGCATTTGCTGCAAAGGCTTATATTTCCCTAAGCAAGTATGTAGGATAACTCGTCAATGTATTGAAATCAGTAACGTGTTTGGCGCTGACATATTATTTTTAGCAGACAGATTTCCTTCGGAAGGCAACATATTCACTTTTGTAGATCTTGTAGCCGAATAATCAAAGCAGGTAGAAAACCTAAAAATTGCATTTGCAGTGGATTAGATTTCCCAGAGCTACCAGAATCTCTTAAAGATTTAACCCCTTTAGAAGAAAGGTTAGTTTCGCCCCGCCTTCCGTTTATGGTCATAAAGTCGTTAGGATATGAAAGGCAGAATAGTATAAAGGGAGCTGTCGTCAATGTTCCGATTCCAGTTGCGAACATTGTCACTTCTCTACCGAGGGCTTTTAATGAAGCGGAAGTTGTGCAGCTTCACCTCAAACGTAGAATAGAGTATAGGCACGATTTTATGGCTGAGACAATAAGCCCTCGAAGGTCGCTGATGCAATTAGGTATTTAGTTAATAAAGAGCTGTATAGAAAGCGTGAAGTTTCATTAAATGAGGAATGGAGGACTGCATTTCCAGATTAAGTAGTTCCATTTGTTGCATCAGTAGATGATCGTGAGGTAGTTAGAGAATCGGTAGAAAGGTATGCAGGACCCCGCTTAGAGCAGCCAAATCAAGTAGAGAATTCAGACGAGGGCCAGTTGAATCCAGGAGGACAGATAACGTTAATGGAGAATATTCCGATGGAGAATGTTGACCTTCGCCCAGTAGTCATAGTTCTTGGGGAAGGACAACGTCCTCTGGACATGATAAGATATTGTGATTTAGAAGAGTTGTCTTTTCCCACCATTTATCCAGGAATTAAGAGAAAGTGTTCCGAAAGTTATACGACTATTGTAAGGTCAGAGCTTAGGAATTTCGATAGAAGGGGTTGTAGGACAGACAAACTGTTTTTAAATAATAGAAAATTAGAATTGATTAATATTAGGAATAATACTTCCATTTGTTTAAGAAAGCACAGTGCTTCACGAGTCACTACAGCTAGCACATTTCTTAATGAGAACCAAATAGATAGCTTAATTAGACATGATGAAGGATATAGGGTTTTGAAGGGTATCCGCTCAACGCCAGCTCACTGGGAGTCTAAAAAGAAAAAGGTAATGGCCATGATTCGACAATTCGGCCTTCCCACTTTCTTTATTACTCTGTCGGCAGCTGAGACTAGGTGGCCAGAGCTTTAAGTTATTCTTTCCAGAAATGTAGATAAGATAGAGATGAGTGAAGATGATGTGAAAAATTTAAGTTTTAATGAGAAAGCCCGCCTAATTAAAACAGATCCGGTGACTTGCGCTAGGTATTTTGATTTTCGATATAGGGAGCTTTCAAAATTAATGAAGAAAGAGGGCGGCATATTTGGTGGTAATTATGTCGTAAAATATTATTTGAGAGTAGAGTTTCAACAAAGAGGTTCACCACACAAACATGGTATGTTTTGGTTGAAAGATGCCCCAAAGTTAGATTTTAGTGATACTTCCTCATTTCCACCAGTTATTGATTTTATAGACAAATTTATTACAACGAATGGAACAAATTGTGAGCTTAGTGAGTTTATTGAATACCAAAAGCATAATCATAGTAGGTCATGTCAGCGTAGAATTAGGGAAAACAAAATTTGCAGGTTTGGTATTCCGTATCCCTCAATGCTTAGCACAGAAATTTTGTTTCCTCTTCCAGAAATTTTTGAAAATAGTTCAGTTCATAGGGAAAATTTCGAAAAGTTAATTTATTTTTGAATGCTAGTTTTGATAGAGAGGCCATTGAGTCTCTTAATAGTTTTGATAGTTTACTTTCACATAATCAGGTTAGTCTTAGTTATGAAAATTATATTTTAGCAATTCGGTATAGTTTGAGAAAACCCAAAATTTTTTTAAGAGGAACTTTGATTCGATCAAAGTTAATGAGTATAACACGCACATACTCTTAATGCAGAGGGTCAACATATATATTCAGTTTATATTAGATCCGTATGCTTGCTGCAGCTATGTTATTAACTACATAAATAAGTCACAGAAGGGTATTTCAAAGCTTATGCGTGAAGCAGTAGAGGAAGTTCATAGAGGTAATTTCACTATTAAGCAAAAACTGCAGCATATAGGTCATAAATTTATTACAGGGTCAGAACTATCGGCGCAGGAGGCAGTATACTGTTGCCTAGGAATGCATTTGTCCGAGAGTAGCAACACCGATGCTTTAATGCTTTATTATCCGTGGAGAAATGAACAGCTAGAACTTGTAGATAGAAATTGCGAAGAAGTTTGCAATCAAAATATGGAGCTAATAGAAAGTAATCGTAGGAAATATAACGTTTTAGATGACATTGAGTTGCAGGAGGCCCTCAGTAGGGCAAATGAAGATAGTGGAAATGATAGGGACGATAATGTGGAGCATAAGGGAGTAGTAGATGATAGGTTTAGAGTATTAGGCTTACCTGAAATTAATTCTTAGGTAAACATACTAAATGTAGATAATAATGAGGAAAATTCAGGTTTGGCTGACAACAGTGTTGGCTTAATTAAGTTACCTGCTCTAATTTCTTCTGAAAGCTTATCAGAGATGACTAGGTCACTTAATTTAAAGCAGAAACTTTATTTTTCTCATGTATTTCATATCGTAAAGTCTAAAAAAACTTTTCGTGAATTTGTTGGAGGTGGCGCTGGAGTTGGCAAGAGTCGACTTATATCGGTCATATACCAGGCCCTCTCAATATTTTATAATAGTAGACTAGGGACCGATTTTAATACCATAAAAGTTCTTTTGAGTGCGCCAACTGGAAAGGCAGCCTTCGGCATCGGAGGTAGCACTTTACATTCCATGTTTAGTCTTTCGATCAACCAATCTGGGACTATTAGAGCTTTAGGTTTCGATATAGTTAACACGTTGCACTCGAGATTTATCGATCTCAAACTGTTAATTATTGACGAAATTTCTATGGTAGGAGCTAAAATGTTTTCACATCTAGACTCTAGATTAAAGCAAATTTTAAAAAGTACGGAACCATTTGGGGGAATTTCATTAATTGTGTTTGGCGATCTTAGGCAGTTAAGGCCTGTTGGCGATAACTATGTGGGATCATTTTAGGTTTTTTGAGTTGACAGAGATTATGCGTCAGAGAGGAGATCAATCTTTTGCGTTAGCTTTAAATAATATGGCATCAGGCCAAATGACTACCGAAGATGTAGCTTTGATTAGGTCCCGTATAGTAGAAGATAGGAATGTTCCCAATGATGCTATCCATCTTTTTAGTACAAACGCGGCATCTAACGCATTCAATACATTGAAACTTAACTTAATTCCAACTGAGCAATATGTGTCAAATGCGGAAGATACTATTAAGGCCAGCTATTTAGATGAGACAAATAGATCACGTATATTAGATTCTGTTAGTGGCTTTAGATCATCGGAAACTGAGGGTTTAAGTAGTTCACTTATTTTGAAGACGACAGCAAAGTACATGATGACAGTTAATATAGATACAGGAGATGGTTTAGTTAATGGGGCCACAGGAATTCTTAAGGAAATAGTATTAGACAGAGCGAATCGTCCGATAGTTTTGTGGATAGATTTTATTGAAGAAAGTGTTGGAGCAGTAGCGCGAGTTACCGTTGTTACACCGGTTAACCCACTTCCCTCTAAACCACAACCAAACCATCGACCCAGGAAATATTTAAATATTAAACCAGCAAAATGTACACGAATTTGTATACACAAAATGTATACAAATTCATATGAAAAAGGTCAGACGACAACAGAGCAACATCAAAATTCCAACTAACATATTTATTCTAAGAAACTACGTCGTGCCGCTTGGGCAGAGATTTATAAAAAACATGAATAAAAACTTCACTTCGATCTCGAAGCTCAAACTAGAAGGTTGTCTCTATATTCTTGATTCTTGGCCGACGACAAATTACACCATCCCGCTCCCGATGGTAACTCGCGCTCAAAATGTAGGAACCCTGAAAATCCATTGTGGACCCCAATTTCCAAAGCTCTTAGAAGCTTTCAGTATAAAAATAATGAAAATGTCAGTATAGACCGTAAACAGTTTCCCGTTATACCAGCAGAAGGTATAACTATTCACAAGAGTCAGGGCGCTACATATTCCGTATCCCCCAATGCTTAGCACAGAAATTTTGTTTCCTCTTCCAGAAAATTTTGAAATAGTTCAGTTCATAGGGAAAATTTCGAAAAGTTAATTTATTTTTAAATGCTAGTGAGGCCATTGAGTCTCTTAATAGTTTTGATAGTTTTCTTTCACATAATCAGGTTAGTCTTAGTTATGAAAATTATATTTTAGCAATTCGGTCTAGTTTGAGGAAGCCCAAAATTTTTTTGAAGAGGAACTTTGATTCGATCAATGTTAATGGGTACAACACGCACATACTTTCAATGCAGAGGGCCAACATAGACATTCAGTCTAAATTAGATCCGTATGCTTGCTGCACCTATGTTATTAATTACATAAATAAGTCACAAATTAAAGATTTAATAAGAAAGCCCGCCTAATTAGAACATATCCATGACTTGTGACTTGTGATAGAAATTTTGATTTTCGTTGTAGGGAGTTATTTAAACAAATGCAAAAAATGGGCATATTCGGTAGAAATGTCTTAAAATATTATTAGCTAGTTAAGTTTTTGGAAAGAGGTTCAGAACACAAAAAAAAAAAAAAATAAACAAATTAATAAATAAACAAAATAATTTAAAAAAAAAATAAATATTAAAAGAAAAAAATCCCTGCACTAAATAGATTTGTGCCGGCCAAACGGGAATTGGCAAACGTGCGAAGAGCTCTTGTCACTTCGACCCTTCAGATTTAAAGAGATCGCATCGAGATGACAGTAAATAATAACTTTGGGCCTACCGCGTTATTTGTGTATAGACATTTTTGCTATCGCACTATCGATATACACATACTGTGGTTAGTATTAAATTGGTATTTGACACGAATCTAGTTTTCAACAGTTTTGAATGGGCCAACATAAAATATAATAATATAAAAACTTGAGAGTCAATAAGAGTCGGAGCTATTTGGGAATTGCATCTTTAAACGGCGCTTTGATCATAACTCAACTGTTTTACATATTATATTATTATTTTTTTTTGGTAATACAATCAAAATAAAAACATTATTTGTAAAAACTTAATTTTAGCCGGGGAGTTCTACAAAAAATACCATGAAATGGCCCGACCTCGGAGCGCAGCCTTTAACATGGAGGAAAGGACCAAGAAGACCGGGAAAGTTAAGAAACACTACCGAACCAAAAAGAGCAGGCAAGACAATAGGAGAACCCCCTCGGCACCAGCCTAATACAGGAATTACATGTACCACAAACATAAATTGTCACAATTGAAATAAGCAACCCAATGGAAATATTTAAACAGAGATCACCAGGGCCACCGAGAGAAACCCAATGCCCCCAATACCGAGCCCATTAGTGCCAATATTACTTGGGAATTAAGTTAATCACATCCCACATGCATCATTTTCGCAAACGAAGATATATACCAAGAAGGTCTCAATGACATTATATTTTCAAATTGAACTTGGTTTCGGTTCTAAAACTTGCTCTCATAATTTAATAGCAATCCGGTCCAAAAAGGATGAACTTTAACCCTCGACCAGCAATGACCATAATAGGCGACACTTTGACTGGCCAATGACATCGTTTCCGAAATCCAGCATAATTGTAAATCATATTGCTTGCCAAAAAGTCCCCCAATACTCTGCCCAAAGTACTTAAGAGTAACATAGCCCCATGTAAATGTCCTATATAATGTGGCTGAGATGGTTCGAGAAATGAATGTGTCATTGGCCAAACACTTTGCGCCCAAAACGTCATAACCATAAACATTTGCAATTATGTTGATGACCGGCCCAACACAGCAGAGGCAAAATAAGGAGAACACACAACTGGAGCAAAACATATTCAGTTCATTAGCCCGGCCCTACACCAATGGCTTTTCCCCATGCGAGGAAAACACATATTTGGTTTTGTTGCCGTCGGAGATTTTTCTTGGCACCACTTCAGAAATAAGGCAATACAAATTATGCAGACAACTGGAGACAATAGAGCCATTAGCTTCCTTTCTTAGTTGGGAAACGGGTTCTGCTCGTATATAGAAACAGTAAAATCAATGGGAAAACTACTAGTATAGGTAGTAACTACTATTGAAGGCGTAAGTTCAACAGCAGTTGAAAACATAACTTACAAAGACAGGTAGGCTACAAGTTGATGTTGCCAATGGTAGATATGACTTATCCATCCCTTATTAACCAATCAACTTGTATCATATCGAATACTAATAAAAAGAGGGCTGAGGGAAATGTAATTTTGACCAGAAGCTTGTAACGCAGGAACCTATAAAGTGTATATATGAATGGTCAGCATCCTGCATTCTGTTGGAGGTAGTATACAAGTTGAAACGGCCGGAATCGGAACACTACATCACATAGCTGCCATATAAACGATTGGGGAAAATGGTAAAAAAAATCTTCATTTTTTAAGACCACTTTATAATGTAGCTGTCACAGGAACGATGTGAGACAATGGTCATTGGGTGTTTTTAAAGACAATAAATTCATTCGTGAAAAATACAGTTTTCATAGTCATTAAAGGCGTTTTATAAAATTAAAAACCAAAAATCGTTAAACTATATACATTAGTTGCAATACAAACGGTTCAACGGTATCAAGGCAACTGGTCTGCATGCTGGCCTTCCTTTCTTGTTTTCTTTAAGTTCTGTTTTAGAATATTTAGTTTATATTTATATATACAACTTTATTTATTTAAACATCATATATATAACCAATATTTAAAAACAAATTATTTGACAATCTGTAGGATAACTACAGTTCTGCTAAAAAAAACCTAACCCATTTCCAGAAATTGTATAGCCTATGCTATTACCAGCCTCTCAAAATATCCATATTAGGTAGCTTTTAAATTTATTTTCTTTTTTATACGCACTATTCTTCACATTTCTAGATATTCATACATAAAGAGTAGTACGTTTTCAAATTTATTTTGCATACAAAATTATACAAAATTACTTTCACATTTGAATAACAAGAAAGGTTAGCTCGGTGCCAGAAGCTTGGAATCCCAATTGCTCTCGAACCGCTTTGTTTGACATCTATATGACATAGTGTTTCGATGTCTTTAATGCTTATTAAAATTGTATTTCCCAAGAATGAATAAATTAAAAATCACTAAGCTTGACTTAATGCCACATTTTGTACATCGTTTCTTTAACAGCTATTATATATAGTGGACCGATTTGGATATGACTTTCAGTATTGTTCAAGGTTGGAATTAAAGGTCAAATAATCTTTAAACAAGAAAGGAAGGCTAGCTTCGGTACCCGAAGCTGACAATACCCTTGCAGACTAGTTGCTTTCAAACCGTTCAATCGTTTGTAAGACAGCTATAGGATATAGTGATCCGATTTTTTTTTTTAATTTCCTAAAACGGCTGTAATATCTATGAAAATTGTATTTCTCAAGAATGAATTAATTGTCTTGAAAAACACCAGAGTTATGCTCAATAACCCATTTTTGGCATTTTTCCCAATCGTTCCTATGGCAGCTATGTGATGTAGTATTCCGATTCCGGCCGTTCCGACTTATATACTTATATAGCAACCGACAGACGGACATTGCTAGACCGACTCGGCTGGTGATGCTGATCAAGAATATATATACTTTATAGGGTCGGAAATGTCTTCTTCACTGCGTTACAAACTTCTGGTCAAAATTATAATACCCTCTGCAAGGGTATAAAAATAATTCTTGCTCTTTGAACAATTAACCACTGATTGTTGACCTTAAGAAATACTTGAAAGCATTTTAATGGCCTTGCAGAGGGTATTATAATTTTGACTGTCTGTCTGTCCGTCTGTCGGTTGCTATGTAAACTAGTCTCTCAGTTTTAAAGCTATCGGGCTGAAACTTTGCACCGACCCTTGAATCTGTTGCAGGTAGTATATAAGTCGGAACGGCGGAATAGCTGCCATAGGAACGATTGGGAAAAAGTGCCATAAATTCGCAATTTTTTAAGAAAATTTATTTATTTCTAAGGAAACTTTATTTAATGACTATTTTAACTTATCCAGAAAGTTTCATCAAAATCGGACTACTATATCCTTTAGCTGCCATACAAACGATCGAACGGCTTAAAGGCAACTGGTCTGCAAGGGTATTCTAAGCTTCGGGTACCGAAGCTAGCCTTTCTTTCTTGTTTTTTGTTTTTTATCTCCCAATTTATAATTAAGTTCCCAAGTAATCAATATCTGTATAATCTATATTAAATAATATTAACTTGTAATATAAATATTAGGCTTTAGTTAGCTTTTCATAGACATCAATTTATTCATACCAAATATATGGGCGTGGCTTTTGTGCTTATCTCTTAATACAAGCTGTAGTTTCTTTTGTTTTGATATTTTTTCAGTTAATTTACATAAATTCATTTCTTACAATACGTGGTTTGGTTTAGTTCAATTTCATAAATAATTCACAATATTTTAGATTGAGACGGGTTTCCTTTTTTTTTTTTTTTTTTTTTTTTTTTTTTTTTTTTTTTTTTTANTCTATAAATAGTTTTGGAAATAAATTAATGCCTTAAAATAGTGTAATTATGAGCTATGGCAAAATTCTGATTCCCTTCCCCTGCGCATCTCTGCTTTTTGGAATTTGAGTACAAATGCGAGTATAAGTCAAAGTTATGGCCAAACTGAATGTGAGGTGCTGTCTCACACGCGCATTTAGGGGAACGTTTCAAAATCATCACCGTTTTCTTCCTATCCTTTTTTTCTGGATTTTTCTCTTCCATATCTTCTGATCCTACTCCTACGACTATCAAACAATAAATGTGCATGCAAAAAAACATACTAACTAGTGGTGAGCTGTGTAAATAAATAATCGGGCCTCGAGGAGCAGATCACCACTGGTTGGAAGGACGGCGCTCTGCGCCCGGAGCCGCGCTTCCGGAGAATCGGGGCGATTGAGAATTCTGCGAGGAGCTGCTGCTGGGCATGTTGCTGCAGGCTGCCTCGTTGGCCAACAGCGTGTGGATTGCCGCCAGCAGCTTCTTGCGAGCTCCAAACGCTGCGATACCAAGCTCCATTAGGTTCTCCTCGGTCAACGTGGTGAACACCTCCAAATCGATTTCGTTGAGCACAAAAATTTCTGAAAATCAAAATAGATTAATAAGAAGTTACACATGCCACACAGGCTTGAGGGATTTTCGTTTACAATTTAAAACTAGTTTTAAGACTAATTAGACCTATAAAATTAATTTTTAAATGCACAAACAAAATGAAAGAAAAGCTGTAAAAATGCAAGTGAAACAAGACAAAGAAAAGACAGATTTTCAAAGTTGAGCTTGAATATCTGACACTTAAAATAATGTAAGGTGTTTACACGGTAACACTTGCCACACAGTAAGTAAAATACCTTCGCAATGGACTAGACTACTCACTAATGTAATGCTCCAGGCCCAAGCTGGTGAGCAGGGTCTGGATGTCCTTGTGCTGGGCCAGTTGCATTCGCCGGTTCACGGGCGTGGCGTCTAGCAGACCGGTGGTAGCGCTCAGCCCGTAAGGAGACCCGAGGCCGGGAGGGAGTCGCCACCCCGTACCCGCTCCCGCACCCGCACCCCCGTTGTCCGCCGCCTCGAGCGGCGCTGGCGAGGTGCAGCTGAGACCCATGCCCATCCAGGCGGGCGTGGGCGTGCGCAGCTCTCCTGCCACCGGGGTGCGCTCGATGGCCTTGAAGCCGAGGGCCCTCTTCATGTCAAAGTCGAAGGCACGATGGACGCTGGCCTGCTTGCCACCCGATCCTGCCAGGTCGTAGTGCAAGTTGCGATAGCTCTCGGCACTGCCGGGTAGCGGATGAGCTCCTCCTCCGCCTCCGCCGGAGTTGTTGCCCAGCCCGAGGAGAACGCCGTCGCTGAGTCGGCGACCCAGCCGGACGCCGCCTCCTCCTCCACCGCCTCCCGGCACGCTGCCCGCCTCGCTCCCGTAGGTTGAATCCGGTGAGTAGTGGGCCCGATTCGAACAGCCCGCCGAGGAGGAGGTGGAGGACACGGCTCCCTGCAATTGGGCGTACGGCGGATACGACTGCTCCAGCGACGTGGTGCTGCTGCTGAAGCTCTGGTATCCGCTGGTGTTCTGGCTGCAGCTGTTCCGCGGAGAGACGTTGATGGGCGGTGGTTTCAGCTGACCTCCAACCCCACCACCAACTCCGCCAACCCCGCCCGGGACCTGCAGGTAGTTGTTGTTGTGGTTGACCACCAGCTGGCGACCCTGGACCGAGGTCTGACCCTGCTGGAAGCTGTTGTTGTGTAGCTGCATATACTTCTGTGTGGGGGCACATATGCCGGTGGGCGTGGCTAGGCCGCCCACCGACACGCCCCCGTTGGCATTAAGCAGCAGGTGATTGTTGTTGGCATAGGGCGTTAACTGTCCGGTTAGAGAAGGGGGCAGCATGGAAGGGGTCTTCGGACTGTCCACATATCCGGCGAGCAGGGCCGTCAACTGGGTGCGGTAGGCCAGACTAAGGTCCTTGTCCTTGGGCATGAAGTAGTAGTCGGGGATCTCGGGCTTCACGAATGGCGTGGCCAGGCGAAGGATCTCCTGGCGGGCCTCGTAAATTTTATCTGAAAGCCAAAAATCAGATATATTACAGAATGTTTTGTAACAAAAATATTAAATGCAATATCATTGACCGGAGCTTTTCAAAATATATTCAGTCATAAAGGTTGACTTTAATATTGATTAAGAGTTCTCCATTTATTCTTCATTAAGTGTACAAAACGTTTATGTGCCTAAAAAAAAACATATTTAAAGAAACTGCCTATCCTGTTTTAGTAAATTATCTATTAATCTTGAGAAATAAAATGTTAACTAGTTTAGTTCCCGAAGCATTAAATAGAGTGCCTCTGAGAACCCAAGCAATAAATTGATCAATTTAAATGCAAGTTTAAAATCGGTTTAAATAGCACATAAAAACTATATAAGAATATTAGGGTATCGGATTTGATCATATAAAATCGTATATAGTTTTTTCTTACTCATATAAGTATAAGTATATATAAGTAACATATATTTTATATTCAACTACAGGTCTTTCGTCCTTCGACTTACCTATAAACTTCTCCACACCCTTGACAACAATGGCCAGAGTACTTTGGCGCTGCTTCTGGCGCAATGTGATGTACACTCCGTACTTGGTGTTGAGACCCATTATCTCGGAAGCATCGTTCTGGTTGTCCGGAAAATCAAAGATCAATGCTACGGGCAAATTGCCAAGCAATTGTTGTCGCGCCAAGTAGACATCGTCAATGCGACCGCTGATCGTGACCTGCGACTTCTTGAGCGGCTTTACGTTTAGGTCGCTCAGATCGGGAAAAATGATCTTGGTCTGGGTGCGCTCCATGATGCTCAGCAGATTGACATTGTTCTTGCCCTTCACGATCTCGTGGTGCTGGGGGGAGATCTCCATCTGAACATTCACCAGGATTTGGCTCTAAAACGGCAGGATAATCAATCTCAAGCATGTACATTGTTTACTTATTCGGAACTCACCGCAATGCTCTCGCAAGCAAAATTAATGAGAAGCTGTGTGGCATCTCGAACCTGGGCGGACTCCTTCTCGGATCCTTTGACCAGGACCAGCGAGGTATGCAGCTTGGGACGCGTAGAGAAAATTACCTGGAATGTCAAAAGTTATATTAAATTGAAATGTTTTTTCTATGTTAATAATATTTCCGTAATGAAACTTAAGTTTCCTTAGCCAGCAAATTAATATCTTCAAAGCTAAATGAATGCACACATTTTATCCAAAATCGAACTGAGTATCGATTTCTTTGTTGTTTTTTTGCACATATTTTTTTTAACAATTTAAATGTGAGTGAGCTTACGTAAATAAATAAAATATAAATTTATAAGTTTCTATTCCCATGTTTATTTAATTCTTTTTTGCCTGCTGCCTACCCACCTGCACGTTGAACTTGCTCTCAATCATCTTGATATAGGGCGTCTCGTGGTCCGGCTGCGGCTTGCTGGGCCCCATCACGGGCATCTCGAACGAGATGAGGAGCGGCGTGGAGAGGCGGACCAGGGCCCGTGCCCGCTCCACGCCCTCCAGGCTGCCGCACAGCGACACCTGGTTAGACTTCTCCGTGGGATTGGAGCGGTTGGAGTCGGGAAAGTGGATGTGGGTGTGGGTGTCGTCCATGATGCGCTTAATGTTGTTCCCGCCGCGTCCGATGATGTACGAGTGGTCCGTGTAACTGACGTCCATTTTCATGATCACACGGGTACCCTGCTCAGAGGAGGAAATGCCAGAGGTTTTTGAAAGGGTTCAGACCAGTTAAAGTTGAACTAACCCACCCTCGAGTCAAGACTGCTAAGAATGCGCTCCTTGGCCCGCTGAACCTGATCCACTTTGCCCACGATGCGCACATGGGGATCTTCAAGTAGACAATATATGGTAGTTATATATTATAGTTATAGGTTATCCACAGAATTAAGACTTTGGCCTCACCCTTCTTGCTCTTGGCGCCGATTTTAAGTCTGCAAGGCCAGCTCACATAGGTATCCGTCGTGTTCATGATCTAGTAAAACAGTTGTTATCGTATTGCGTTTCTTATATATTACTAAGCAAATTTGATTGCCTAGTTGATAGTTTCTAAATTAATGATTTGCGTTAAACACTGAAATTTATGTTGATAGGGCCAGGAAACCAAACGGAAGACATGAATCATATAACATAAAAATTTTGTACGTATAGTAAATAACATTAGATCCTAGCGAATTAAAAACATATTACGACACACTTTATATTTATAAAGCATGGCATTCTGCGCCTTGATCCAAAACCAAAAAGAAAGGCTTACTCCTCTCAAACCTCTTATTCCGATTTGTTTTTTGTGTCCGCCGAATTTCTATATATTAATTATCTTTAAAAACAAATGAGTATCCAGATCTACTTATTTTGTCTTCCAATCAATATTTAAAAATTATACTTTTTTCTTTACCTTTACTTATAGTAACTAAATATTATGCTAATTTTTTGTTAACTTACATCATGAAAGAAATATTCAGCCCCATTCATGCCCTCGATGGCGCTATCAGCTTTAATAAATATCGAATAAAAAGGTATGTGAAATATTAATCATTAATCATTATTTAATAAACAATTGTAAAATGGTGGTTATTTTGAATATTTAATAAGAGGCATTACCCTTAATCAACTGCTCCAGTTTCTGTCGATCAACCTTGAATCGTTCGGTGTGCAGATCGTCTAGATTTTGCACGCCCAACTTTATGGCGATGGCGCGTATGTCACTCCAATCGCTGTCCACCGAGGAGATCTCGCTCTGGGTCTCGCTAGGGGCTCCACTGCCCACAGATGTGGTCGAGGGCAGGCCCTGGAGACCGGCCAGGGATCCGATACCTCCCTCCCCGACACCGCCTCCTCCATCTACATTTAAGCCCACCACCGATGATTTGGCCACATCCGCGGTGGTCGGATAGAGAAGTTTATTGAAAGAGGCACAGGATAGCATTGCGAGGGGTGGATGGTTAGATCAGAATCGGATCAGTAGAGAATACACCGAAGGGTTTTCCAATTAGTTTTGAAAACCAGGCAAAATGTCGGTCTCAGTTGGGGGATTTTCAGTGCGTTAGCCAGCGGTGATGGCGGTGTGATTCTGTTTAGAGATGCTCTTGGATGCGAGTGTTAATGTGGTGTGTGATATGGTGTGTGAGATGGTGAGTGGTGATGGTGAATGAGATGAGCTGGGGATGCAATTTGAAACTTCGAATAAGAAAGAAAGTGGTAAGAATTACCCTTAAAAACCGAAATGACAACAAAAGATCGATTCAATTTTCAACGATTATAACTATATATTTTTTATAGTATTATATAAGTATGTTTACAATGGTGATTGATAACAATGAATATTTTGATCAAATCTGTTTAGCTTTTGGAAAATGGCCATACATTCGGCATTTTTTTTTAAAATAAATAATTGATTCTACTAGCCACTATTTAATGGCTAAATTGTCCTATCGTGAAAGACCCATCTAAATCGGACTACTATACTGCCAAAGAACCAATGGAAGAAAATGGGATATAATTTATGGAAAATAGATTTTTCATAGACTTTAAAGCCGATGTAGGATCTCTAATGCTTTCATACGTACGACCTTCTTTATATGGTTTTTAATGTATTTTTTAATTTATTTTTACACAAAAAATTAAAAAGATAAAAACGTAATTGTGGATGATTAATCTTCATTCAAAGCAATTATCTTACAAATTTTGTAAAATTTTGGTTTTTAAGATAATTTAATTGATTATCTTTTTTGTATTTTTCGTAAATTCCAATAAGCTTTCAATTAAAAATACATTTTAAAAATGTCTGTGATTAAAGAAAAACGAAAAAAAAGAAAATGTTATCAATTCGCTAACATTGTAGACTTATTCTTCCAGGCGATTTAGCTTAGAAAAAATGCTATTTATAGTGCGTAATCTGATTAAAATGATAAACTTTTTATTTTACAGTCAATACAGAAGTTATTTCGCAAGCTCAGTGTTTTGCAAATAAAAAAACTACTAATACTAATAAAAACAACAATGTAATAATGATACATAATTGATAAATAATAATAAAAAAAATTTCCCTTCAAATCTATTTTCTTACAAATTTAAATAAGTTTTTAAGATAATAAAATGTGGTGGTTTAAATTAGATAGATAACTGATAATCTCCGTTATTTTTTCACCAATTCTAATAAGGTTGGGCTTAAAATTATATGATTTAAATGGCTTTGGGGGTTTTGTTTTTAATTTATTTTATTTTTATAAATTTGCTTTACATTGAACATTAATTTTTCCAGATGATTCGAAATACACACTTTACCAAACTTTAATAATAAATAATAAAAAAAATTAAATAATAATAAATAATTTCCCTTCAAATCAAATTTCAAACAAATTTAGTTTGATTTTATTGGGATAATTTAACAACTCTAGTAAGATTGAAATAAAATCTTTTAATTGGCTGTGTTTTAAGAAAACTGGTTGGTTATTAATTAAATCTTATTTTGCTTGTGCATTAAATTTTCCAGATAATTCGAAATGTTATTTCAATTTAGAAAAACTGGTCACCTTTTTAATTTTTTTCACAAGTTCTAAAGAAGACAAAACACAATTTTTTTGAATTTAAATATATTGATTCTGCACAAATTCGAAAGTGTAATATTTTTTAAATGATATGCTTTCTTTTTTATAATTAATAGAGAAGTTAAGTGATTGCAAATAAAATATTGTTATTACCAACACAAAAACTACCAATAATGATAAAAAAAAGGATAGAATATGGATCGTTCTAATGTATTGTTTAATAAGAAAGTTCGTAAATTATTCATTATTTGCTGCACATAACCTCTGAAATGTGTGACTGTCCTGCCATGAGGTTTTCCTTTCCCTCGCCCAGCTAATAGCGGAAACGGAATAAAACCCAAAATAAGACGACAGCGGAATGGTAGATAACTAGAAACCGTAACTTCACTCGTTACTTTCGCTTCACTTTCACTTTTTGGTGTTGGGCTGGATTGGATTGGCAATGGCGGGACTTACCGATGGAGGATCGTTCGAGGATGTCTACTTGAGATTGAACAGGCCCCGGAAATCCAGGCAAATGGCATGCGAGAGGTCCTGGACGAATTGAATGGCCTCGACGAGACAAACGTTCATAACAAAAGTACGTATTTGTTGAAATCTTTCGACGAAAGGCATTTAGTTTGTGATCTGTGCAGTCTGTGCAGGATCGAATCGTATATATTTCAGTCTATATATCAGGGGGTCGGGTATAAGGTGTATATATATGTGTATATGTAAGGCTGCGTCAGAATATGATGCCGGCTAAGGACGCTAAGACTACCACTTGAAAGTCCGGCTCGATGGCAACTGAACGCGGCTCTCGACGAGGCGCTCCAAGATGATTTTGAAGGCGATCGGAGGCTTTGGTTTCTAACTGTAAGTCGGATGAACCCCGCAGGAGAAGGAATCGCGCATATTGTTGTTGCTGGGTCAATGAACCGCTCCCAAAATAGAAGAGAGCGCCAAACAAAACAAAGCCTTGGGAGAGAAAGAGGGAGCGGGAGCGGGAGAGGCTATATGTTGCCGAGCCGTTAACAGCCCAACTGTTGCCAAATGTTACATGTTGCTAGCACTTAACAGTCAGCCCTGGCAACCTTTTCATTCATTTTGGCGCCAGAACGAGGGGGAAGATGAAACAGAAACCGAAAACGAAACCGAAAACGATACCGAAAAACTTCGAACTTTTCTCCCGCCAAAACACGCCACTTACCGCTATATCGAATTCGGGAGCGAGGCACACATACATTAATTTAATTTACTTAAACACAATCAGTTGTAAAATCAGTTTAACAAACAACACGCTCGATTCACGTAAAAAAATATATGTACTCTTTTGATAACTATTTTAAGCGCAATTAAGTGTCCGTCAATTGGTCAAATTAAAGTTGAAATTAGAGTTCGTTTGGCAGTCGAGTGTATTTTTTCAATGTAACCCAAAAAAATAGCCACTGCCGAGGTGTGAGGTGTGCGAGGGAGTAACAGAAACACGTGTGTGAAAAAAACACAAATAGGTAGTTCAAGCTAATTGCAAATTGAATGAAATGCGAAAATTCATTTTTGTCCGAGTGGAGTTTGTCCGAAGTCAAGTCTGGGAATTGTGCGCCGCGCTTGCGATTCTATTAACCAATAGTATTCTCGATTATTAGGCTTAAATAATTTATAATTTAATTAATTGATGCTGCGCGCCGTGCGGATTTCGTCATTGAACGCGCCAACTGCCGAACTAAGCTCTTTTTGTGGGTCCATGTCCCAACTGACCTTCACACACGAAAGCTCCCTCTCGTGGAGAGAGCGCGGTCTGCATTTGATCCGTTAGCGGGGGCCTGAACAACTTTGGAGCTTTCCGTGCAGCTGGATAACGGATTAAACTCTCCAGCAGTTTGAATCGTTACTTTCCACAAGGAAGCTTGAAACAATGGTAGATAAGCTCACAGATGGCGCTGTTGTGAAATTAAAAAAGTGAGCTTAAAAAGTTTGCTTATCAAATGTCGAATTTATTTATCTGAATTATTTAACGTAAAACCAAGTTGCTAACAATAAAAATATCGATCATCATTTAGCTTGGTCTAGCTAATTTCAGTTTATCTGCTTGCAGTATAGTATTTATCGAGACAGCATATCTAGCTTAGGGCCCCGAAAACCCATGCACTATATTTTTTAGTTTTCCGTATCGACTTTAATCCTTCACTGCGCTACAAACTTCTGGACAAAATAATTAAAATCTCTGCAAGGGTGATCAAATTAGCTTAAGTAGTTTACAGTTTGTGAAACGATGGCAAAGCGAAGATAGTTTAAAGAAGTTTTATTAATTATAAATAAAGACCGATTTCCAAAACAATATTGAATTAAAAACAAGAAAGGAAGCCTAGCTTCGGGTACCGAAGTATACCTTGGCAGACCAGTTGCCTTAAAACTGTTTGATCGTTTGTATGGCCGCTATAGGATATAGTGGTCCGATCCTTGGTTTTTAAATTTCTAAAACGGCTTTAATGTCAATGAAAACTGTATTTCTCAAGAATGAATTAATTGTCTTGAAAAACACCGGAGTTATGCTCAATGACCCATTTTCTCCCATCGTTCCTATGGCAGCTATAGGATATAGTAGTCCGATTTTAATGAAACTTTCAGGATATGTTAAAATAGTCATTAATAAAATATCTTTAAAAATGGCGAATTTATGACACTTTTCCCAATCGTTCATATGTCAGCTATGTGACACATGACCCATTTTCACCCAACGTTCCTATGGCAGCTATAGGATATGGTGGTTTGATTTTGATGAAACTTTTAGGATATGTTAAAATTGCTATTAAATAGAGTTTCCCAAGAAATAAATAAATAATCTTTAAAAATGGCGAAATTTTGGCATTTTTTCCCAATCTTTCCTATGGCAGCTATGTGATGTAGTGTTCCGATGCCGGCCGTTCCGACTTTATACTACCTGCAACAGATTGAAGGGTCGGTACAAAATCTCAGCCCGATAGCTTTAAAACTAAGAGACTAGTTTATATAGCAACCGTCAGACGGACAGACAGACGGACATGGCTAGATCGACTCGGCTGGGGATGCTGATCAAGAATATATACACCTTATAGGGTCGGGAATGTCTCCTTCACTGCGTTAGAAACTTCTGGTAAAAATTATAATACCCTTTGCAAGGGTATAACTAGCTTCCCAGAGCAAACAAGGGAGGCCAGCTTCGATCTGCAATTTCTCCCAAAGAGTTAATATCATTAAAGTTTTCCGAAGCAATATTCCAATTATAAATTTATTATTTTATATTGGGAATATATAATTTTATAGTTTCCTTTATAGAGTCGGATATGTCTGTTTCAGTGTGTTGCAAAACTTTTTCCCAAATTATAAATCTCTTCACAAGTATAAAAATGTTAGATAGCCGTTTTTGTGACTGAAATTAAAAATATAAATATATCTTTTATGAAGCTTTAAAAGCTTTAAAAAAATTATATAATAGTGTCTGAGCTCAACCCTTATCGTTTATTTCTTAACATATTAATTAATACGCTGCTTCGAATATTTATTATTGTTTATTTATGTATAGTTTGCCTGCTTATGGCTTAAACAAATGCCATACATAATAATATAATATGCTTTGTTTTGATTTCAATTATCTTTTTACATATATATTTACTGAAATTTTTACAACTATTTTATTCTTATGCTTTATTGGTTAGAGGTTACTTTTTATTCTTGCTGCATTCTTTATATTATTCATCACCTAAAGATTTTCTTTGGGTTATATTTCAGTTGGCTTTACACGTTTCCGATTATTTATTGGGGATATGAATATTTTATATTCAATGCAAAATGCATTTGGGTTTCATTTCATTACTACTCTATTACTAACTTTATGAGCTTAGAAACTAGAAACATTTCCATTTGCGTTTACTTCATTACATATATTTGATTATATTTGTAATACATATGTAGTGGATAACATCGAAACAAAAATACATATATTTGTATCAATATTCTATATACATGAAACAAATTTTTACACGGTTTTTGTGCCTCTTATTGTTATGACTGAAACCATATTCAACCTAAAAGCAAAATAATAAATTTGAATTTTCGTAATTATATTGAGAATTCAACACAAATAAGGGAAGACAATTTTCACAACACGATTTGATTAGAGAAATTTTAGCGCATTAACATTATTATATGTTTGTTCATGCATTTATCAAGCGCTTCTATAACATTTACACATTTTTAATATTCTAACTCTATTTACACACTTATTGTAAACTTTTTTGCATTGCATTTTGTATCCCCTTAACGTGATACCTTAAAGTACAAAATTGGCACCATACAGGCTTAACATAATATTTAAAACATTTGTCATTATAATTTCCATTTGTAAACTAAATTGTTATTATTTGATTAACGTCTTATCATGCACTTAATCACTCTAAGCAAAACACGATACGTTTTTGGGTTCTCAAGTGTTTTTTCCTTGTAAGTATTTTGGATTACCAATTACATTAACATTGATTAGTATTTAGGGTAAAGGAACTGATTACCGCTGGATTTTTGTTGGCCAAAAATGTTGAAATAATTTTTTGATTTGTTTGGGTTACAATTAAATAAAATTTCCATTGTTTTACATTTATTTCTGCATTTCTAATTATTAAGAACAGGTTCAATTATAAATTTTGCATTTTGTTTCCACAACCGTAAAAAGTTCCTTTCTGTACAGAACGTATTGTTTAATATCCAAGTTTTCACTATGACTATTTATATTTACAATATATTAAATCTATCAAATAATAGTGTGCTGCATTAAAAATATTTTTTATATGTTACTAAGTTAGGAAAAGCAGTAGTTAAACTTATTATTTCTTTTGGAAGTTCAGATGCATCCTCAAAATGTTATTAAATAAAATGAATCAAGAGCGGTAGCTGTATAGTGAAGTAGTAGGACCATAAACTTTCTCCAATCTCGCACTATCGTTTGTTTCTGAGGTTTCTTTATAGTTTTTGTTTGACACCATGGATTGTCCCGGGGATAAATGGTTAAGTTTAGCAGTCAACATTCCGAGTGACTTCAATTTCCAACCACTATTTTCCGTCCAAAGCATGAAAGTATTGTTAATTATTGTTTTCATAAAATCTTTGATCTATTTTAATGATACCGTCATGTGGAAAAATAATGACACCGCAATAAAGACTGGCTTGGAAATTGAAAGACCAATTCAAAAGTCTTTATAAATATTTTGAATGTGCATCGAAACTTTTAATGACATAATAAAATCCTAACGAGGTTGAGTGTCGAGTACATTCCAGAATTTTTATTGTGCAGCACAGTGTTATTATTGAATTCTACATTTGTGGCTACCATTGTTTTCTTAGTCAAAGTTTACGAAAGCCCACTTTAAAATGCACTACGTTACCCGAAAGCTAAGCTCAGGTGCAGTCTAAAGGTCAGCTTGCTGTATTCTGTGCTAATTTTTCTCATGGCTTTCATTTTAACTTCTTTTGCTTTAATTTTTTGGTGAATACTTTATAAATATTTGGTAGAAAACAATATTTGAGAAATCTGTATATATTATGTACCCTGTATGACCATTTACAAATGAACTGCTCATTTGTCGATATCTGTCTTCGTTTCTGGATGCTATTGTTTATTTTTTATGGATATCTGTCATATTCATTTTAGCATTATGAACATATGTGAAAATATGAGCCAAGAGCTTTGTGAACAAATGAAGTGTTGTAACAATTTAATTCTGGACTAAATGGAACCAATACAATATGAGGAATATTGAATTCAATGTTTAAAGGAATAATGAGAAGGAAATAAACATGAAACAACTCTCAAGGCGCTCAATTTTCGGTATGGCAGCTTAAGGACATGAAGAATGTATATAATTTTTATTGCCGGGGATGCCTTCTTCCCTGCGTTAAAAATTTCTGGGCAATAATGGAAAAATATAAGTTTAGGCTATTTGTGTGTCCTACAATTAAATAAGTTCGTAATATATTTTATAACACCCCAAGGCTTAGCAAATGCATTCCAACTATCAATAAGCATTACTCAATACTGACTGAAGAAATCATTTTCTACATCAACAAAATCGTACCATACCTTGAAAACAATGAAATTTGTGAAAGTCAGTCGAAAAAACTTTTTTAAAGCATGTTTACCAACTTGTAATGCAGAGCATCGATATTCTTTTGTGATTGCATCATACAGGGTAATATATGTTTCATATTAATTTAAAGGTTTCACCATCTATTTATGCTCAACGCAACTTAATATTAAAGTATTTATGATTCATTGAGCTCCTTTCAGTTACACTAACCCATTTTCGGTTCAAGAACACTTGTCAACCAAATCTAGATACAAAACTCGGTAGATCATAACTTTGCGTCTTTGTTTTAAAATAAAGGCTGTCAAATTTATGATCAACCCATAATATCTTTCCAAACAAAAAGATCCCACTCATGTGTGCACCAGTGCCATTTCTGTGTGTCCCTGACCTTATGCATAACTCTTATGTCAGGTCCGAATACGCAGCTGACGAATCCAATTAATACCCATATACTCATATATTAATTATATCGTTAAACTTTCACACTGCCCAGCGAGTCAGCCAGGGCAGCGAAAGGGCCATGACGGGTACCTTAAGCTACTTTCGGAAACGGATTTCATCATCAATTTGGTATCAGCATGCGCTCCAACGCGACGGCATCGCATCCATCGACTGCGTCTTCTGCTGCCGCAGCCGCCAAGTCATCAATTTTCGTTGATCCAGCCAACTGGCCACGCCCCCCGCAAGTGTCGCTGACAGCCGCTTAACGCTGCAACTCGCAACTCCAGCAACAGCAACTCCAACAGCAGCAGCAGCATCAGCAGCAGCATCAGCAGCAGCCGTTGCACTTGCAATATTCGCATCGCCAGCATCATCGTCGTGCAGCATGAGATTGCGATTTCCAGTTGGCATTGCCATTGCCATTTGACAATTATAAAAGCATTTGACGTTCGATGCGGATGTTGACGCCTTTGAAGCTGTCACATCCTCCGCATTCCCCGCATCCTTCGCGGTGCCGCTCTCAGCCATTTGTCGATGTTGCTGCGGCACCTTTGCCCTTCCTGTTGCTGCTGTCGCCAGCTTTGTGTATTGACAGTTGATAATTTGATGGGCCAGCGGCCCCAGCAGCGAGGCGGCGAAAAGAGCAACTGCAACTGCCCCCGCTAACTGCCTGTTGATGCGGAGCTTTGTCATTCGGCCAAGTTCTGCCGGGAGCCGTGATGGTGATGGCCAGAAACGCCAGAATCGCCAGAAGATTCTATGTGCAGCTGGCGCCGCGCCTGATGCACTATTATCCGCTGCAAAAAAAGACAGCCAGAGAGGCAAGTGTGAGTAATCGATTATAACTGGCAAAAAACAGCGAGAGTTAGTGAGTAAGAGGGATCCTTCAATGGATGGAACACCCTTAGAGATTCACATGTCTTTAAAAAAAACATAACATTACTTTTTCACGGTCAATTTTAAATAAATTTATAGATATTCCATTGTGAGCTTAATATTGAAAGTAAAAATTTAGTTTTTAGAGACTTAAAAAAAAACTATGTTAATAGTATTTTATTGCTTCAGACTTATTTTTTTGTCAAATATAAAAGTATATAAAGAAATAATAAACGATGCAAAAAGGCGACTTTAACATATACGGATGCTTCAAAAAAATTATGGAATTATAACAAAAATGTTATTCACAAAACGTATTAATAATCTTTTATATAATATGATATATAATTTCAAGTTTGCATATTCTATTTAATATATAATATAAAATAACATTTAAAAATGTTCCGATTGGCTTTAAAAATAGTTTCGCATTAAAGCTTTCGTTCAGATATCGGGGGAAAAGCATGATACATATACTTGCACAACAATCGAATCCACGTGGTGACTCTAGCTTTTATAGATTCTGAGATATAGTTGGGTAAAATCATATTTGTGCAAATTGAGGGGGGTTCATAAGAACTAATACATGCTTGATTAATTTAAGCAACATCATTTTAGTTAAATAAAAATTTGGCTTACACTATCGTTAAATCAACAGTATTATAAAACAAAATGTTTAAAAATATGTAATGCGACTGTTGCCAAGTTATATATACATATATATATGTAATTATGATTAAAAAAAGGATTTAGAATTAGGAATTAAATATATATATGTATATATGTATTTAGTTTTAATGTAAAAATGTAGTGACGGTTAAAAATACATGATAGTGAGGTGATACTGATAAAGAATAAATATATTCATCATGCTGTTTAAACTTGATATTCATTCAGTTGTTTGTTTAAAGGAAGTTCAGATGAAATCTCTACGTTCTATATTCTTGGAACTCTTACGGAGAAGAGCAAGAAGGGAGGGGAGTGTTGTTTTTTTTTTCAGCTCTGCAATCCAAATAGTGTTGAAAGCTTATCACAGATTTTTTTTCTATATCTTGGCTTCCTATGTAGTCCCCAATCCCCCCTCTTTTATCAATAGACCAGTCAACTCGATTTTAAATACAATTTTAAGCTCACTACGTTAACACACTTGTTAGACCCTGTACACAAAGGGTAAAGGGTATATTCAGTTTGTGCAAATGTATGTAACAGGCAGAAGGAGGCGTGGCAGACCCCACAAAGTATATATTCTTTATCAGCATGACGAGCTGAGTCGATATAGCCATGTCCGTCTGTCCGTCCGTCCGGATGAACACACGGATCTCAGCAACTGGAACAGCTAGAGGAACCGTATTATCAGTGTAGATTACCCTAATACTGACGCAATTAGAGTTTATTTTTTTAAGTCGTGCTCAAACAAACGGTAAATCGCTTCCGTTCGGTTGATTTTTCTCGGAAGTGCCGCTGCAGCTGCCACTACCTTCATATACATATGTATGAATGTGTGCCTTCAATATTTTTAAACTGTATTAGCTACTGTTTAAGAAGGAATGGTGTGGCCGAATGGTTACGACGTTCAACTGAAAGCATAAATATCATATCATGGGTTCGAATCCCAGACCGGACTCGGTGTAAATATTTTTATTTTTTTTTGGTTTTGATTTATTTTGCTTATAACCAAATTTGTACAGGGTCTGTAACAGTCGGGAAACTCGACTGTAACGTTCTTACTTGTTATTCCTGGAGTTGTCGTTACTCGGTGTTAAGCAAATGTTGCCTCTGGTAAGTGGCAAAAGAAAAACCGCAAGGGAACGGCGCGAAAAAAAATATATGTATTGGAACCTCCCTATTCTGGCTCCCATTCTGGCCCCAGGCCCCAATCATCGCTTCCGTCCTGCACAGTCTGGTGCAATTCCACGACAATCTTTCATGTCTAAACTAAGTTTATACCAATTTGATTCCTCGCCATTTGATCCGATAAGCCTTCTGGATGTTAGCAGTCTGGAAGAATGTTTATGCTGCACAATTTTATTTACATAATTTACTTTAGGTTCCCGACGTCCACAGAATGCTGCAGTGGGGCTAAACTCTGTTGGAGTCTATCCAACTTTGCTGCCTGTTAAGGCTTTGCCTTGATGGATTTGGTCAATTTAACTTATTGAATAAACAGGGAAACTTTCCCTTCTTATATACTTATATATAGTATACTAAT
Organism: Drosophila setifemur; assembly: GCA_021224005.1. Lineage (NCBI taxonomy): Eukaryota > Metazoa > Arthropoda > Insecta > Diptera > Drosophilidae > Drosophila > Drosophila setifemur. Next base: position 800,860 of record JAJJHY010003979.1, on the reverse strand, counting down.
TCTATTAGAATTATACAAATAAAATAATTTAGTGAAATTCAAATCGGTTTGAGTTTCTTACGGAAAAAAATTAAATTCGAATGAAATAGCTAAAGGTGTCGAACTTTTTATTTTTATCTGCCTAATTGTGACTACAGTACTCACCCGAATAATAAGTCAAATAGGATTCGTTGTGATCCTCGAAGCCTCGCTCGCCATTCGTGTGCTGATCGAGGGGATAATTGTTGATGTCATAGGATCTGCCCGATGCCATTATCCTGGGCCGGTCCTCCTCGATGACGCTCTCCATTTCCTCCTTGAAGATGTCAAAGATATTGGCCGTGCACTTGAGCTAACAACGGAAAACGAAGAGGGCATTTTATTTGAATCTGAACAGGGGCAGATAGTAGATAGTATCTGAGAGCGTGTGTGTGGGTCTTACCCTCATCTGACCCTTAAGAAAATGTTGATTGGTGACCATGAAATGTATGGCACTTGTAACCGATTCCAGAGTGCTGTTCTCCTGCCTCTCCGTCTGATACATCTTGATGTGGTGCGGTGGTACCTACAAGCACACGGAGAAGACGAATAGTGTCAAGTGGGTGCTCGGGTTTGCAACCAAATCAATTTGTAAATATTAATCAATGGAAAATGTTGGAGCTGCAGCAATCCCTTCGATGAAGTGGGCCGCACTGTGAAAGCGAAAACTATACCAAAAGCTGTCACTTCTCCCCCGAAAAATAAAAGAACCCATGCCACAGGGTCCCAGGCAAATTTATAACTTATGAATGATGAATAGATTTACGCTCGAGTGATTAACTAGAGTAGAGAGACCAGAACGACAACGATGAGGATGGGAAGATGACTATGACGAAGATGATGACGATGATGATGATGATAACGGTGCTGCACAGGAGCAGGAGCAGGAGCCAAAGGACATGGGTGAGCTGTGCTGAGAAGACGAGGCCACTTTGTTTGCGGTGAGTTTAGTTTGAAGTGCCTGGCAGATAACGTTGCCTGACCCACTCAGCTACCACACCACCCAAGCACCCATCACCCCACCACCCATCCACCCCACCACCCACAACTGACAGCACACATGATGGCATCGGGGCAGTGGGTGAGTGGTGCTCCTGTTGAAATGCGCTCGTTAGCTAAAAGATCAAGTGGCCGCACCCACCGCATGGTGTGTAGGCAACACTCAAGTGCTGTTTGTGTTAGTTTCCCTGTTTTTCCTACTTTTTTTAATAAATATGTTTGTATATTGTATATATTTGCTGACTTGCTTGTTCGGGTATGCGATTAAGTCTGGAACTGGGCAACACTTGCCATCTGCTTGCCAGATTTTCAAATGAAATTGTAGCAATTTTTAATTTTTATTAAATCTTTAAGTACGGATGTTAAGTTTCTGATGTTTTAGTGAAATCTATTTCAAATGGATGGATTTGTTAAACTAAAAAAGACATCATATCTTTGCCCATATTATACAAGAAAAATGTTAAAATTTGAAATTGCTCTTGTTTTTTTTTCCTTGGAATAACTATTGGCAAACCTTAAACGATTTCGAAATTGATTAAGCATTTAGTTACATTTATAAAAAAATGGGCATTGTAAGCAATAATGTACATTTTAAAAATTGAAAATGTTACAATTCAGTTAAATTTTAAAGAATCGTTATAATATAATGCTAGAATATACATTATTCTATTTTTCAAGATTTATTTAAATCTTGGAAATGAGCATTAGTTCAAGAGTTCCCCTCGGTTAATTCATAAATCTTATTATTGAATAACATTTTGCATTAAAGTTTCCTTGGGCACATTTATTCCATTTAAATTTGGCAAATATCAAAGAATATATTTTAATTTTTTAACTGTTTTCATAGTAGTTTCTTAACCCTCAGCCTTTGACCCAATGGCCAATTTTACTAAAGGCTAAGCATTGTCTTCATCCAACTAACTTACAACATGATCCCATCCCAAAAAAAAAAAACACAAATGCCGCAAATTTGAATTATGACTAGAAGGGAGGCACTGACATTGACAACACATTTACTATACTCCAGATGCCAGAGGCAACCCCCCAATGTCTAAGGCAACAATAATAATAACAACTCCGGGAGTGCTCCGGGAGGATTGTTATGTTTTCGCAGCACCATAAAAACGAAACGAAGCGCAGAAGAAAAACCAGCTGACAACCTAAACGTTTCTTGAAAAACCGAACGCAAAATGCCAGGACATGTCCGCCGTTTCAGCACCACCCTTTCCACCAGTACCACCTCTTCCACCTGCCACGTCCCGCCCTCTTGACACCTGTGCAATCATGCGGAGAGGCTTGACAGCAGCTGGGCGCCAGCGGACAGGAGGCAGTGTGACTTCCTGTTGGAGTCGACTGTTGTGGTTGCGGCCATAAAACATGCAGCCCAGCAAAAGCGAAAGGTACAAAAACTGACGGATTTAAAAAAATTTATATTTTCGAAGAAAAAGTAAGCCGGAGCGTGGGTCTAGGCAAATATAAATGCGAGTGAAAAGGCCCTGCTGGATGTTGGGAGGAAACGCAGTACGCCGGCACAGGTGCCAAAAAGTATGCAACAGACGAGAAATGGAAAATCGCATAGCGAACACAATAAATTGCCAAACCAATATCCACGTTTCAGCGAAGGTTATTTTTTGAAAAAGTTCATTGATCAGTTGAAAAATTGTAATCAAAGAGTTTGCCATTTAATGTAAATAGATTAGAAACTTAGTTTGAAAGTAAATGTTTAAAGGTTCGTTTAGCCAAATAAGCAATTATTTGCATCGTTCTTTACCCTACAAAAAATTATACTTTATTTAAGAAACTGGCATAGCTATGTGCTTCCTAGGGTAAAGGTAGACCATCTTATAATAATAACCTGAATATGATTTGGACATACAAACGTTGGACTCAAATCATTGAGAAAGCCCCACCAACGGATCCTTGTGCAATAACGAAATATTTTCAGCATACATGCCATTTTTTATCATTTTATTTTAATTACTTTTTATATCATTAAGCACTCGCAAGTCGCATACCCTAAAAAATGTCTATCATTCGAAAAACACAACTCTATATATTACTCCAGCATTAAAGATAAAAACAAATCTATAATTGCACAAACGTTTTCCGAACTGAAGGGTGGCTTTAATTAATAAATTTAAAAAATAAATATTTTAATCCATGTAAAAGCAAGAGAAACCTAGCCATAATTTATGAATTTTTTAAAACAAGGCTCAGTATGCTTACGAAAACCTGTAGAGAGCTCAATATATATTATTAATCATGTGCATATGTTTGTTATTTGCTTTTGCTTTTCCCACCAATATAGTATATAATAAACTAAGTAAAAAAATGTTAAATTAATTAAAGCTATGTTAAGATTTAGAACGGAAATCCAAGCGAAATAAACTATTTTGGACCATCGACAAACTCCTAAACCAAATTGAGGACGCACCAAGTTTGTGGCCGGGCCATTACCATTGACTAATTGAAAAACTCGCTTCCATCAATTGGAAGCGATCAATGTTCTCAACCGTGCCCACGACCCAATGCTATTTTGCAATTGCCGGCTAATTGAAAGGCGATATAGATGTGTCCAGCAGTGGCAAACGAAACCAAAACTTACCACAATACCATTAATAGTCCATGTCAAATTAGCAGCCGGTTTCGAGTATTTAATTGAGCAATTGCCGTCCACCAAATCGCCAATGCGATAACGTGCCTGTATCCCGGTAACCACAGTGTGCTCCTCCGGTAGCTCTGCAAAGAATTGGACAAAAGCGGGGGAAACTGTGAGTCGAGGACTGAAAATGTAAAATTGGCCGAAAGGGCGGGGTGGACGCATCCGGTCAGAGGCTCAAGCGCATTTGTTTTAATTAATTTGCTCGCCTCGACCGCAGATTCTCCTTTCTTCTTGCCTTTGCATTTTTAACCCGGTATGTATTTTGATTGCCTTCGTCTTTCCTGGCACACTGGCACAGTGGAAGAAGTTGCTTTTAGAATACTTTCTAGGATTACTTGCTTAAATAAGCAATAAATGAAGAGCACACACTACATGTGTCCTTAAATAAAAATTAATTTAATTAAATCATTTTTTTTTTAAATAACAAACATTATTAAACACTCGTTTGTAATGCATAATTATCATAAAAAATATTAATGTACTATATTTAATATTTTATATATATATTTTTTAATTTAACCTGCATTTAAACTGTCTACATTAGGTATTTTTATTTGCAATAATTAATTGATCTTAGAACAGTGTTTAAAATCTTCAATAATTTTAGCTCATTATAAAATTCAGAAAAGCCCCAGTTCCAGCAATTTCCAATGACATTTTATTGGTTAAATTAATTGACAACTTTATCAGAAGAAAACTATTCAATATTACCAGAACTTTTTTTTGTTTTGTTTGTACTAAACTTTTTTGCTTGAAAACCCAATTTATTGTACAATTTGGTAAAAACTATGACATTTTGAAAACTTTTCAGTTCTTTAGGAATTTTGCGTTACTTACCCACCACCTCCATTTCGCCGGACACCATTGCTGTTTGGAATGTGGGGGCCTCCACGGATATTTCGCATGTAAATTTGCCCGAAATATTCAGCGGAACCGACTGTAGGACGACGTGGCTCTGGTTCGAAAGGTTGCGCTGCAAAGAGAAAGCGGAAGAGAAAGTGAGCGAGTGGGGCAAGGATGCGCGAAGGGATATAAAGAACGTAATAAAAATTAGGTGGGCCAAAATTGGCTGGACGCGGTGCATAGAAATTCAATATAACCACTAACGAGTGAAAAGTGAAAAACAGCGAAAGGAGAGCAGCACAAAAAGAGGAAAATAGGGAAATGTTGTCTCAGTTATGAATAACGAAAAGCACAGCAGCTGGAGGTGAAAGGTAGCTTGATGAAAAGTGACTGCAAATTGAGGGCATAAAGGTGAAGAGCGAATTTAAAGTTGAAGGGGTCATCTGCCTTTGATTAGGATTTTCCTTTACTCAAAGCGAATTAACCGCGGGCTTTTTGCTGCCTTAGTAATAACAAGGCCTATAATTTATTTGGCCTTTGTAGCTTGATTAATAAAATACAGCAAAAAGTTGAATCTCTGCTGTAACTGACCTTATGGCTCTATTTTCAAAACTAAAAACTTTTACCAAAAGAATGCATTCTTTTAATGAAACTGATAATCCAATATTAATGACCATTTCATTTTGATTATTACCCTCTCAAAGTTTAATCTTTCTTTTCCCATGAAAAATAAGGAAACTCAATATTGCAAATTATTTTATAAAAATCGTTTTTAATAAATATCATTTCATATTGTGCTTTAAATTCAGAAACATAAATGTCACGTATATGAAGTGGTGGCCACATAATAGGAAAGCCGTGGGTGACGAGGTGAGGGCCTACAAAAGGATCATTGGCTGAAGTTCGTTTGATTGTTTAACCCAATTAGTTGCTTCCGATACCAAATTGACCCTTGTGTATTCCCATGTAATAATTAAACTTTGCCCATTATACTCTTGCAAGAGATCCTAAATTTGAGGAAACATTTCAAAACTGTCATAGTGCTTAAATAAAATGTTTTTTGTATTCCCGAATTTTGTATTCAGAAGTTTCGGTGTTATTCAGACTTTAGTATTAAAGTTACTAATTACTATACTATTCGCGTATTATTTGGTCCGATCTGCAAGAGTATTCAAAGCTTCGTTCTGTGGTATTTCGCCTGTTCAGCTTTATGTAATATGTATATATTGTTTTTTAATGAGCCGCAAGTCAATCGCAAGCGCAACTAATTGGCCACGCCCAACCACTTTTAACGAACGCTGGGATAAATAAGCTGGCAAATGTCGTTATGAAAACGCAGTCCTCCGGGAACGGGATGGGAACGGGTGAAAACGGTTCTGGCAATCAGCTATTATGGATATAATTTACACGCGACTGCAGTAACATGTGCCCGTAATGGGGATCGGGGTTGCGGGGAGACAGCTCTCGGTGAGGCTTCTGCCTTGTATTTACCTCAACATTAAGACCACTTGTCATGGCGAACACCTTCATCGCAGGATTCTCCTTGGGCGTGTAGCGATAAAACTCACGCTTGCCCTTATACCATTTCACCGAATATAGAGTATCATTCTCCATATCGTAATTACATGTGAACAGGGCGTTGCTGCCACGTTTCACTGCCTGGGGTATCATTACCGAAACATCCTTAAGTGCCACAATAAAATCTGCAAATAAAATGAGATTCGGTGTGAGTGAGAGATGGCGGAATCGTGGAAGGTTCGTAAATATTAAGTGTGTTTTAAAAATATATAATTAATTTAAAAGAAGAGCACGAGCTAACTTCGGCAAGCCGCAGTTTTAATACCTGTGCATTAACGAAGGGTTCAATCACACTTTTCCACATTTTTCACCTATGGGTGGATATCCATAAAAATTTTTTTATGCAAATATCTTTTGTATGACACAAATTTAAGATTTTGTATTTCAAAAATTACAAAGAAATATTTTTTAATTGATTTCTGCCACACCCATTTAATTTATTTTTGTATTTGTTTAGATAGTAAGAATTATATATGCATTTTATGCATTTTTATATTGTAAAAATTGTACTCATTTGTTTGTTATTATTATATAAACATCCATTAAAATTGTATAAGACTACACCGAAGAATAAAATATGTAACAATTTAATAAATATTTTATATATTTAAATAAGATTTTATTTTGTATTGCATATTAATTCAATACGCCCATAAGCTGGATATCTCCTTAGAATGGACCTTGCTATTTTCGATTTTTTCAGTATCCAAGTTGACCTCAACTACAGGGTAGCGACAACCTAGTAAGGTGAGTTGCAATCTGACCTTTCCCCCGACATTTTATACTTACCCGGAAAACCCTCCATCCCATCCCTGCCAGCGCAATCCAATTCGATGCTAACTACCATGGAAACTTTCCTTTGATAAGCGAAAGAGCAGCTGACCTGACCACTGGTTTCTGTCCGATGTTTCGTATGACAACACAAAACGTTGCAAACAAAGTACCACCCGAACTATCCGAAGATTCTGTACAGATTCTGTTTTTTCCTTGCCTTTACAAAATGGGTTAGTTTGGTTAAAGCGGTTGAATAATGCAACAAAAAATTATATACAAACGACAAAATAGATAACTGTATTCAAATTATTAGTATCATATTTGAAATCCGAGAGAATATATTTTTGCTTTCAGTTATTTGGGAATGACTTTTTTTATAATTGTTTATTAATTATAATTATATACAATGTTGTCAAAAAAAAATGTAAAGCAATAAAGTAATTTATTTAATATTAAAATCTCTGGTTTATATGGTGGATAAGATAAACATATATATTTTTGTAATATTAAATCAGTTCTATAATTGTATTAATTTTTCGATGCGCCATGAATCTGTCTTGGCAATAAGATTGATCAAATTCAGTTGGAATCCATTCCCGTAAATTCATTTATTAAAAAAAGGGTATTCGCACTTCTATTTTGAAAACTAGGATATGATTCTGGTTTTAAAAGTTTTTTCAAAGCATGTTTTGTTGTTTTGCTGGTGGCAAGATTTTTTTCCATTTCCCCCGAACCCAATGCTCTCCATATTGACCCATGAAACGAGCGAGCATTTTGTTGAGCTCTTCCGACCCCCTGGCCCCACTTGATGTGGCTGCATTTATCACAGCGCGGGGGCTGAAGGGTGAATAATATTGTCCTTCAGCTGCACATTGTTGTTTAGCACCGACCAACCAATTCCGAGCTCCGCACCCCCACCCCCAACCTGCCAGAACATCGACTTGCCTGGCTTTTTATTTTGTTATAAAAAACTTTTGCAATCTACGTTTGTTAAGTATTTTAACGGCTATGTGTAGGTGTATGTCCGTGTTTCGTACGGATGTGTGTGTATGCAACCTTATCGAATGAAAATTGCAAGGACAACTCTGGGTATCATTCACTCCGACCCCGCTGGGTTGCGGCAAGGTAAATGCAGTGGCCTCCGCCTGCTTAGGGTGTTTATCTGTCAGTTTAGTTTACAAATGTTTACTTTTAATAGCGGACCATTTAGCTGCCAGTACCCCATCTCAGCTGGCGTTGAGTGTCCTGGGTAGTATTCGGAATAGGGTGACATGCTTTATCATATGTACATATTGTTAACTTCTAGTCCTGTTTCAACTTTAAATTCGAAAGCTTTTTTAATCTTTTGAGGGCTCATCACATTTTTTGAGTCCCCATTGGTTTAAATTAGTGAGTTGCATTTTTGAATTAAGCGTACATAAGACATTTTAAAATACAAATTCACTTGCTAAATTTCGCTGCTGCTTCATGCAATTTTAGAATTCTCTTCTGCTGGCCTTCAATGTTTGAATTAAAACTTTACAGACGAAACACATTTAATTTTGCCACATTAGGTTTTATTACAAACTGATCAGAAGTTAAGCGGCAAACAAAGTGCCAGAAAACACAGACAAACCAAATTCTAGACCGAAATGGAGAGGGAAAGAGGGTGATTCGGTGCCAAAATAAGGACTCCTCTAAGTTGCCTTGTAAGTGCTTCTCACACTTGAGCGACGGACTGCCGACTGACTGCCGACTGAAATGTATTCTGCCACATTTGTATACTACATAGCAGATCAGGCCCAGAGCATACTCCAGCCAGAGTCGCGACCACAGAACCAGAAAAAGGAGAAACACCCTAGGACAACGGCATCCCAACCGATGACGATGACGATGAGGACGATGGAAATGGTAGCTGACATGGCTGTCAACACTGTAGCCAGAACGTCGACCATCGCCTGAGTCCCTCGACCGTCGACCGCCCTCTGTCTCGTTTTGCAGTCATTTCAACTTTGGAATTTCAATAAGAGGCCTGGCATCGGCAAGCGAAAATGCCGCAGGTGGTGGGCATACAGACCATACAGACTCCTCTCCTACCAGGTTGCCGGCTGATACAAAGTAAGGCAAACAAACCAAAAAAGTAAATGCATAAATTAAAAGTGTAAAGGCGAAAAATGTTTAATTCGTTGCGTTGAGGCGCAGTGAAATGGGATAAATTATTTTTGCTACTCAAGAAAGTGCTGGTATTGGATAATAATGTGTAAGGGTATTTTTGGCAAAGAAGTGTACTTTGTTGGGTAAACAAAATTATAATTTAGTTACACAACAAAAAAATCATAATATTTTAGCAACTTTTTTAATAGAAAATCCGAACAACATTTATATGAAATTTGAGTGATTTTGTATATATAATGTATATTTTGTATTTAGTTTTAGAGAGTTGATGTAAAATTTACCGTTATAATTTTGAAAATTTGAAAAATCTTTTAATTCGTTGTTTGTGCTACTCAAGAATGTGCTGGTATGGGATAATATTGTGTGGGGATATTTCTGGCATAGAAATGAACTTTATTGGATGAACAAAATAGTAAAAATAATTTAATAACACAAAAAAATAATAAAAACAAATTAGCAACTTTTTCAATTGGAGTTGTTCAAAATTTTGAATTTCACAATAAAAAGTTCCTGTAAAAACTAACATTCCAGTTTTAAAAATTGAATAATTATTAAAATTTAATAAGTGCATAATTTCGCTTCGCAGAGGTTTTAATCCCAAGCAACTATGGGATTATTTTCAGATCGTCTTTTATTCTTAGTGTAACTGGCCATTTTTCAGTCCATCTTTATTTATTTCCATTTTTTATTTGCAGACCATACATTTCTTTCATTCTCCCTGTTTTACCCAACTTTTGGTTTATTTTCAAACAATTTTTTATCATCAGTTGTCAATATTTCAGGAGGCTAACCCCACCTAAAGAAGAAACAAAAACAAAAAATAAAGCCTAAAGTGGAGGTGGTAGTGAAAAAGTCGGGCGCACAGAATTATTACATAAAAAATGTTATATGTTTGCCATTTTGCAACTTTGACCACGCGTCGTATGAGCGATGCAACAACTACACTGCCAGTGTGGAAATTATTCGCGAATGTGTGAGAGTTTGTTTTGGCCATGTAACGCGCTGCCTGCTTTTGGAAGATGTCCAAACTTGCACGTATAAACACATTTTTGATGCTGACTTTGTTGCTCTCACTGTTTGTGTTTTTATTCCTTGCCATAAAAACTAAAAAATCGCCAAATAGAAATAAACGCATTTTTATATGTATCTGTATTTATGAACCCCATAAATATGTCAAATAAATTACGTAACAGACAAAATATGGTGCCATGTTTGTCTTGCCTGCTCCTTCTCTTGTGTGTTTATGTGTGACTTTGGGCCCATATTTTTCGAATGTTTTGAAAAAACGTCTCATACTAACAGTTCAATTGTATAATTTTTACCCTTTAAAGGGTATTTAAATTTACTTCAGTGCTTTTGATCTTTTAAGCAATATTTCGTCATTAATTTTTGGTCTAAATTATTGTTATGAATTCTAATATCTAAAAATCGTATTGCAATTATTTATACTATACTACTTAGACCTTTAAATGGCATATATGCATAAACAATCGTTTCTTACTATAAATGAATATAAATATTAGCTTATTACGTACATACGTATACACACATTTGAGCATTCTATCCGAAAATCCATAGCCAAAAACCTATAATTCAAAAATCATCTGCTAATTTGGAATTTTTGGTTTTGTTTTTACAGTTTCATAAAGCTTTCCCAAAAAAACTGTACTTCCTTTTTTGCGCAATGCAAAAACGCAAATCTCACAGATCAGCCAGCTGACAATCTCATTAGAATAAATATTAAAGTAAAATTAATCCCATTATGAGACACCCAAATCAGGAAAGAAATATTTAAGAGCCAACAAAATCAAAGGCAAAAACATAATTTCGCAGTTTTCTGCATTTACCAAAATGTTTGGCACTCACATATGCATACATGAATGTACACTGGCCAACACATTCACAAAAGCAAATGACACTTTGTGGTGTTTTCCCAAAAAGAAGGAGTAGAAGGGGGCGGGGTCATTGGAGCGGTCTATGCGCTGGAGCTATTAAATAAACATGCAAATTATTGCGCAATTTTTGATTACGATTTTTCAGCACTCGGCAAAAAGCGACAGCAACAATGGGCAGGGCGCCTGCATATTTGTATATGTAAATCGACCCTGGACCCTTTCCCGCTTCCCGCACCCATTGAATGTACCATACTATGGGCAAAGGCCCTGCAATCTTTGCATGCATTCAACACTCAACGCCTATTTTGCATACAAATTTTATTGTTATGGTATTGAATTGGTGCCGCGACAATGGCGGCTCTTTCTAGCCCCGCAGACTCATCGTTTTTGTGAGTTTTATTTGTTTTTTGTCGTTTAGGTTTGGCGATGCGTTCTTTTTTTTTGGGGAAATTATGTTAAATGAAACTCGCATGACACTTGTTTGTTGTCATGTTTTCTCGTTCTGCGTTGTGGCGTTGGCAATAAGCAAAAAAATACGGAAATAAATGCAGTGCGAATAAAGGAAAACAAAAATGTGCGAAAAGAATTTGTATAAAAGTATGCAATAGCATTGGATACATATTTTATAAAATTATATATTTCATGTCAAATTACGTATATAAAGACGACAAAAAGGGAAGAAAATATCAACAATATTCATCTATTATTTATAGCACTTGAAGGCATTCCTTGCAATTATTTGATGTTTATTTCTTTCTTATAAATTATTGTAAATTTTATCCCAACAGAACAGTGGGAATTTCAAACTGAAATCAATGAACTGAAATAATTTAATTATACTTGCAAACTATATATATGGATAAGTTAAAGCTCTTATTTTGTTTGCTTATTAAGCCCAGTTCCTACGTAAAGCAGTGAATGTTTAGGTCAGGGTGTCTAGACAAATCGATCTAGCCATATCTGTATGCATGTCTATCTGTCTGTATGAACAAACAGATCTCAGAGATGGTAAGAGCTAGAGACACAAATTCTTTTTTGATTTGGACTCGTTGCATGTCAGGTCAGAAAAGTTTATGATTTTGTTCCGCCAAGCCCAGTTATTTGCATAAATGTGTTTTTACATCCCCTTATCTCGGAAACTGAAAGAGCTATGAGCTCCCGTGAATACATTTTAAAACACCCATTTCTCGAAGATTATAAGGGCTAGAACCCTTAAATGACATATGTATATGTATGAATACTTATTTAGTACCCACGACGATCAAGTTGGCTTAACATTTTTGCCACGTCACGTCTTATTATGATTATTTTCACAAATGAAAAGTTCACTTATATCTTATAAACTATAAGAGCTAGAACGTCACATGAACTCTTACAACTGAATTTATTAAAGACATCATGTTAGATCAAATCTGTAACTGTTATAAAAATTAAAATTATTAATATTATCATAGTCCGGGCATATCACCATAACTTTGTACTTATTTATTTTACTCAAAATAATTAGAGTGGCAAACTGTCATGATGTTATGATGTGTTTGTAATAGTGGAGATTATACTTGTCCTGGTTCTGAATTGCACTAGAAAATTATAAGTAAATAGATCTTGGTATACCAAAGTCTAGCACTAAAAAAATTATTAACTTGTCGAAATATTTGGTACTTTACCAAATCAGTAAGAAAGTTTAATATTCGTTCCATTTCCATTTTTCATTTGTATAATGTGATTTGTATTTTTGTTCGATACTTCATAAATAAACAAACGACTCTTACCGACAGATATTTATCGGATGCATTTATAAAGATAATGTTTTACCATAGTTATCAAAAATACAATTATTATTAATTATGTTCAAATGTAGAAAAATGTGGGAAAAAAGAAATAAAGCTTTAATTAAATATTAATAAGCAAGCAACTGACAAATGCAACACCAAAATCGTTGACTAAAATTATGCCAAATTGTAATTGAAAAAAATATATGCATCATACTAAAAATGTTGCAGTTTATTTACCCAGACCTATGACAATTTTGTAGTTCCGAATGGCAATACTCGACTCGGGATTTGAAGTGAGCAATGTGGCAAATATAAACATAAACAGTTTTCCCGTGTGTTTGGGACCGCTTGGTAGGGCTGTGCCCACATCTACCACCTGACAGACAACAGTTGCCGAAATCCCGCATTCAAAATGCATAGACACAAATACACTTTTTGGTTTTCCCTCGCAGTTTTCGTTGGAACCAGCAATCTTGCCTGGCCAGCTGCAACTGCGTTTGATGGATCGATGGGAATGATTCCCCTAGCCCCTGTCAAGCCATAAGGCACGTTCATCTCGTTGATTGTTGCATAAATTAAATTTCGCATTTCTTGTAAATATTTGCTACCAAAAACGATTACCTTCAGGCATATGTAGAGAGGGCATTTGTATTTTAACTAGTTTGCTGTTAATTCTATGACTATTTGGATCTAAATTTGTAAATCCTGTACGTAATAATATGTATATGTACAATAATTGAAGAAATATATAATGGGTAGTAGAGACCAGCATTATTTGCTGTTGTTTTAAATATTTGACTAACTTATGCCTTGCAACTGAAAGATTCGTTTGAGTTCTGCTGATGACTTTCAAAAACTGATTTTATCAAATCTCAAATAGTACATTAGAATTAATTAGAATAATTTACTTTCGTCCAATGAACAAAGACAAGTTTAAAGTAGAAAATACAATTTTTTTTACAAACATCTGTAAGGATTTCAAATCACGGTAAGTTAAGTAAATGCATATATAAGGAGTAAACTAAAATCGCCCATAGAGAACAAGTATGATTTTTTGAAAATAAGATTTAATAAATAAGATTCTGAACCGATCCACACAAATTAAATCTGTTCACTCCTTCAGAAACGGTTTCGGATTATCGCAATCAAATATGTTTATTTCAAAAAAAGAAAAAATTTGAAAGGTACTCTAAGTTTCGTCACTAAATGAATCGAGGAATATTTTCTTTTTTTATTTTTTTTCACGCACACATTCCTCTTCTACCGGAGTAATTTTTGTTTTCGCATCTCTGGAATGGTCCAAAATGACGGTTACTATAAACGATGTATACATATATGCAAAGGTAGAGGCAATGTTATTTGGCCAGACATCGGGCCGCCAAACAAACCAATTTTCAGTGCTTTTCCAATAACGTGTCCCATGTTCACCCCAGACCCCACTCGATCTTCTGTTAACTGCAAACTACAATTTGTTGGCTTCCATTTTTTTTCTGTCAGAATGAAGTGGGTGGTCCGGTGGAGCGGAGTGTGGTTGAATGGTTGGGTTTTTGGTAACAGCTGCGCTGTTAAAAATCGAAATGAAGTCTGACTCTTTGGCCAGACTCTGAGCGTTCTTAATTAAGGCATTCTGATAGAGAACTCCATGGCCGACAATGGACAATAAAGGATTTCAACTTTTTGCTGCAGGTTGTCCACCTTATTGTTTCCCTTGTTATTGTTTTATTTGCATTTCTTTTCCGTTAATGGACAGTTTTACCATTTGCGTATTCCCTAACCGTAAAAAAGTCGAATAAAACTGGGGGCCAAGGTAAATGCCGGCATTCCGTACAGAGTCCCAAAATATCAATTTATCAGACAGAAAAGAGCTCCTGGGAGTCGTGCATGCTTTGCATGCGAAGTGGAGTGGGTCTGGAGCTCCAAACTCCTGAGAGCACGTAATGTTGCAATTTTTCCAAAATGGGGAACATAGGGAAACCAGACCGAAAACCATACCCAGTGCCCAACCCGACCCAGCCCGGCCGGAGTGCCTTGTTTATGCAATGACGACCATAAGTAGTAAGTTGATTCCTGTTCGGGGCCTGCATTTCAGTATGGAAAAACTGTCTGAAACAAAATAAATTACAAAACAATGTTAACGGGGGTCGACTCCAACTTCCCCCAATATCAACTTTCCTGTGCAGTTTCGGTGCTGTCTGCCATTTTACAGCACCTTGCCTCTATTGGGTTTGTTTCTGCTTTCACTTGACAGGCTGGCATCTTCGGATCTGTGGGCACTCTAATCTAGATAAATTTATGTGAAGGACGAAAGGGGAATGGGTGGGAATTTAATGCTTCGGTCTAGCATTCCGTATATTTTGTTTATGTCAATCAAATGCAGCTTTTGGGATTATTGATTGGCATCAGAAATACTAAATGGCATAGATGTGTTTATTCCTTTAAATAATCTTCCTTTGTTTAAAGGCGAGTTTATGGAAATGTGAATACACCTCTCTTTTAGGGAGGATATACAGTGAAGTTTGAATTTAATAAGATATCTTTTAAAAATTTAAAGATATTTATTTCATTTGTATTAATTGGTTGTAATTGTTTAAAATTAATTCAATTGATTTTTAGCATGACTGTTCTGATCATCGATTGGTTATACATAATACAACACCGTTTGGAAATGATCAAGTACCAAATCGTAAAACGTACCAAGAAGACCACAAATAAGCTGTCCAAAGCCATTCCTTTCCCAAGTGGAATGTGCAAGGGCGAAATTCGCCTACGGCCCATCGCCCTCCTTAACAACATGAATGTTGGGATTGACCAGCGAATTGACTTTTATTCCAAAGACCTTTCAGCATATAGTACATAAGTTCCTGTTATTGCCCCTCTGGCTGGTGATGTTCCTCGTTTAGGTGTTGGTGTATGGAATTTCAGACTGGTGTCTGTATTTGGCTTGGCGTTTGCTTTGGGTCTGCTTTTGTATTAATTGCAGTGACATATTTAAGTTGAGATTTTATTGTTTTCCGTCTATGACCAAGAGCTTTGCTTCTTTCATTGTTTGCTCTCTGTACGCTGCTGTGCGTCGACCAAATTGATTGAAATTACTACTTAAGTCAAGCTACAAGTCCCCCCCAAGGAAGGGCATATGGTCAGGCACAGTGGGTCAAACCAAATGATAAGTTGAAACACACATTATTTACCCACCAAACTTGTATCTAGAACTATCTCATATGCAAAGTAAAATATTTTAAGATGACTTCATAAGTTTATCCCCATATTGGCCCAGATAACAATTTAATAAAAATAAGTGAAAGAAAATTAGTTCTGCACACTGTTCTGCTGTAGGTGGATTTCATAGGTGGAGGACAGGCAGAACATTTCATTTGAAATCCGCATGGCAAAATCCAGCTAGGATTTGTAATGAAGATATACAGACACGTACTGAGATACAAACACGCAAAGAGGGAAAGTCTCCCGCACACATGTCCGGCTCAAATCACTTAGTTTCACATTACAAAGCCATCCTGACGAAGGAGGAAACTCCTTTCTGCTTGTGCGATTCCACGCTAGATACTCAACTAACATATAAATTAATGAATTCGATGCTTATCAATAGTCAAGCAACAACAGGACTAAGTCCTTCCTCTCTCTATGAGTTGGTTAGCTTCGCCTTCCTGGCTTTTTTTTTAATTTTGTGTGGACTTGTCTTTGGCCCCGATTATGTTCGAGTGACTTAGAATTGCCGGGCCTTGTCAAACTTAAAGTCAACAAGAGAACAAGATAGGGCCTCGATGTTTTTGTCTTGTTCGCATTTATTAGGGCACATTCGCTTGATAAAAGACTTTGCTCCTTCAATCATCCCATTGTTGTTAGGGCTTATCCCAATGGGGTTTTCCCTCCTCTATTTGCTCACATCTTTCATTCAGCTTTCCTTGGTAGGGATTTGTAATTTGGTTTTGATAAGGTCCTTACAGGAGAGTGCTTTAAACGCGGATATCTGGTGAAATGGAGGATAGTTTTTATTTATTTCCCTAAGAGGACTTTTTTTTTTTAATTGATGGTCTGCACTTAAGTAATACTGTATTTAAGGATTAAAGTATTTACATATAACCCTTAAAATACGTTTCTTCTGTTATTGTTATTCAAGAATATAATAATTATTCCTTATTTTGGAGTAAAAGATATTCAATTGTCTGACACCAGACCAAAAAGCTCATTCCAAGTAGCATTAGCAAAGCTTTGAAAAATACGATTTTATATTATACACCATATGTACATCAATCAATATTAATATCTTAACTATCAAATTAAATCGGAATTATAAAATCTTTTAGCACAATACAAGTGGCCTGTTAGATGTACATTTTTGAAATTCCGGAAAATTTTATTGTATTTATCTTTCGCTGGAATGCCAACTCCACATAAAAGAGACGTATCCTGACTATTAGGCATCACAAAATGGTAAAGTTAATTTGAAGTTCAAATTCGCCTGCCTATTAAATGTATATCCAATATTGATTGTATATTAATTGCTGACTAATTGCGTCCACATCCATGCCCAGTAATTTGCAAATATAATTACAATATTTATTTATTATGAAAACTGTAATTTTAGATCCATGCAAACCCTTGACACATAAACTTAATATAGACTACTGCCATAATTATTCCAATAGGATCTAAAGGGTCTTTCAACAATAACGGGTATATGTTAATATCATTGTAAACTTTGCATATTTATTGTGCGCTTTCTAGTTAACCAATCTTTAAGAATTTTTCAGGATCGGTAGAAATTAATGCTCCAATCGCATGTATTAAAGCCCAAGACTCTAGCTTTCGCAGTGTGGTGCAAACGTAAAAACTCAAATTGTTATGTTATTAACTTAGACCCGTCCTTGTTGAAAGACCCTTTATATAAAGACAATTTACAATGATCTTGCAAGCCATTTTCTCTCTTACTTAAGCAACTAAATCTAAGGTCAAAATTACTAAACAATGAAGTAATTTTGTTTAAATGTTTCATTCCATCCCATATCCAAAATATAAAATAATCTTTAAAGTTGCTATATAGATGCGAAAGAAAGACCAAATAGCTAGTTTGAATCATCTTTCTTTTTAAAGATACCTTAAAGTAGACGTAAGCCATAAACCTATTATGCTGAGAGTCGTTTGAAATATCCGCGTTTGGATTTCACTTTATTAACTTTTGATAGCCTTTTTTCTAATACTTTTTTCGTAATTCGTTGATCTGAGAACTTTGTCGCTGATTGATTTTCCACCCAATGCAAACAAAATCGAACATCGCTGGAGAAAACTTTCTCGGAACTGCCATAATTTCTTAATCTACATCAACTGTTGACAGTTTTATTAAAAAAATTTCTCATCTGACATGCCAAATGTGAACAAATGAGCAGGAAACGGAAGCTATACGACAAAAGCAACTCCAAAGTAAGAGAAAGAAATAAGTGTAGCTGCTGCTGAGCGAAAACAAAAAAAACCCACAAAAAGTGAAGAAAGAAGAAAGAATCCCGAAAACAACTCAAAAGATGTGTAAATTTGTTTGCCACAGACAGGACGGAGGGCAAGTGGCAAATGTCACTTGGATTTGTGGCGGCTAGCAGCGAAATGTACCCAAACACCCCAAGGAAAAATGTATCGGAGGGAATCCAGCAGCCATAGCGCTACTATATACGAGTATATCGATGAGCCCCAAAAGTAGAAATGAGAAAAGTTTTCGGCTCGGGGGTGGTGTGTCGAACTCAGACCGATGGCATTTATTTTATATTTGTAGCAACTTTCTGGGGTGAAATCTAGTTTAGTAATCAAAGCAAGAATTTTTCGATGGTTGGGCTTGGTTGGGCTTGGGGTGCCTTCGAAATCGCCAAAAATTTGTTTGTTTTTCGAGCAGAGGCATAAAGAACATCATAAGGGAGCAACAACACAACCGAAACTAATGTAATGGAAATTTGAAATTATTTAAAATAAACGAAAGCAAATAAATACTCCGTGGGCATTTTATGGTCCTGGGGAAACGCCGTCTCAGCAAGGCGATGGAGCATGGCGTTGGCATTTTGTATCTTTATTTGCTGAGGGATACAAGTGTTATCATCTAATACATATTCAGCAGGATAAGATTGACAAAATATTGTTTATAGATTCTTTGGAAAAATGTTCCTTATCCCAGCCGATTTCAAAACATTGTTACTAATGATACCATGGTTATTGGTTGGTAATTAGCAGATTCCATGTTCCTTAATAAGTTGTTTCTAACAAACGATTTTAATAAATTTCGGATCCCCCAAGGAAGTGTATTTTAAATATCGCTTTGGTTACTGGATCTCAGCTAATTTCGCGTTTCATGTCTCGCTTAATGGCGTGTAAGAGTACAAATTGCGTAGATTAGTGCCTAAATTAAAAGTAAAATCGAAATAAATTAAAAATGTTCCCAAGCACACGCAATAACCAGACAACCAACCCCAGACAAAAGCAAACTTGGGGCATCTCAGACTACTTCCTCGGAGGCGTTAAGCAAAATTCTTTACGGAATTTATTAGACATTCTAGAAAATGGTCCTTCGCCTGACTCTGTTTATTTTTGGTTCACGTCGGTATACGAATAATAAGTAGAATTAGGAAGGAGATGGTAGGGATGAGAAAATTGTCTATTATTTGCTATGAAAATCAATTATAAAACATTTTAAAGCATTATGTGGGAATCTCCCCTCATTGCTCAAGACAATGCATATTGGATTTTTTGTATCACTTGAACATGAATACTTCTCTTCGTAAGTATAGATTGTGGGCACGAATGAATATTATCCCATTATCTCAGATTGCTTCAGTGCCGCCTAAATGACATGTATATCTGTCTAAACATAAAAACGATTAGGATATCTATCTACTACTAGGGATTTTCTTATGATAGATCGTATTATTTAATATAAAAAAAAAAAATAATGAAACACTAGAACCAGATTTTTGTAAAGGCTGAAAAGAACTGGTGAATTCACGAATAGGAAATTTTTCAATATATATCAAAGTTGAGTGCCAAATTTAAGTTCCGGATCCTGTCGCGATGATAAATGCTTATGTTATGACATATTTTAAACTTTCAGGTGCATTAGTGTAAAGTGCTTTTGCCTCGCCAAAAAAAAGAAACCAAAGAATGATGGTGAAAAATGTCTGCGAATTGTGTGCCAGGCGAGACGAAGAGCTAAAATGCTCTTAACACTTTCCATCTTTTTTACATCCTTTTTTCGTTTTTGGCCTTTAGTCGGTGGTTGCTTGAGTTTGTGTGTGCGGATTTAACCACCTGACACCCGATATTGCAATGAAAAGCTCATACAGCAAAGATTCCTGTTCAATGCTGAACAGTGGAAAGAACATACTAGTAGTTGTATACTGCCACATATTAATCAGGAAAAGTTCGAATTATTAAAAACAATATTCCCAAGTTATCTAATAATTTAATTTAATCATTTTCAATAAAAAGCAACCATTTAACATGAAATCATGGAAACCACAATAAAATGAAATGTAAGATTTTGCAAATCCCTCACTGCGTTTTCTTTTAATCTTCAAACATTTAATAAGATTTAAATAAATTATGATTAAATAATTATAAGCAAGTAACATTAAAGAATTTCATGATGCGTATCCGAAAGGTTTTCCTGTTTCTTTTTATTATTTGATTATTGTTTTTAATTTTAAAACTAAATTTTTTAAATGTCCATCATATTCGGTGTGCTGAAGAAATTAACAAATGCATTGCTTTCTTTTAAAATGTATTACCATAGCTGTAAATATATTGTTAAATATTATATTTAATAGATATTAATATCTTTAAAAACCATTTAATCGTATCTGAAACTGTCAGCGACGCTTTTGTCGCCATTTGTGCAGCCTGCAGCCTGCAGGCGTGTGAGTGCGTGCGTTAAAATTTAGCTCAACATTCTTGCAGATACACCTGCTTTAGTTTCAGCACCAAGCCCAACACACTCGACTCCTCCGAAAACCCCTCCACACCCCCTCGCGAGGCATTAAGGCTCTTTTGCGATGGCGCAAAATGCAATTTATACATTTCCGTTAAGCAAGCGAAATTCCAACTATATTTTTTCGCCTCTCCTTAGAGCAGGTTCGACAAGTTTTTGCTTTTAGCGGAACGCTATATAAAAACGACAGCAATGCGGAGAATGCCACACATCCGACCACCTACTCCGTCATCCTCAATCTCTGGTAGTTTGTCAGAAATTTAAACTAATTAAAACGCCTTCTAAGGGCATCCGAAAATTTCATAAAGCAAAGTGCTGGAACAAATCGGATGGCGTTATTTATGGCAAGGGACCGCGACTTTCCTCCTTTGCATTCGCTGGTCTTGGTCTTGGAAATCAAGGAAAATTGTTTAATTTTCCAAATCAATAGACACGCTGATTGCATTGCCTGACAATTGGCCTCAGTGGAGGGGTGGCGGAGGGGCTGGCAATAAATCTGGGCATGTGTAAGAGATGCTTTGGTATTTATTTGTTAAAATCCTGAAAGGGGGGGCAAGCAATTTCCCCAATTATTGGTGGTCAAAAGAAGCTGAGCAGCAAGAAAAACTGTCAACTTGCATGGCCAGGAAGGGGGTGGCGCTCAGGGATATGCCCGCCCTCGGGTGGCACCAAAAAATAATTGAATTCCCCAAATGCCAAAGTGGAATTTTAATTTGCACTCTACACTTCCTAGTTGGCCTCAAGACCCCGAAGTTCACAGAACTGTTGTTACTGATTGCTGATCAGTATGCAAAATGTGTGCGTGCCAAAATCAGCGCAAAAAACTCTGCGTAGAGGGGGAGGGGGACGATTTCTTTCCCGACATTGTCACACGTACTTTCATCGCTCCCCCGAATTGATGTCTTAGAAAATTAGCAAACGCCTTTTGCCAAGTGCCGTATCTCGTGACTTGGCATTCTTAACACATTTTTTGTGCCGTCTTCCTTTCTGTTTTCATCACTCCCCTTCGGATTTTCGGATTTTCGGATTTTTGCACTTCCAAAGCCTGATTGTAAGCAATGCATTTTTGCATTTCCGAATCTTATCAATCGTTATATTGGAAATTACATTTTTTGTACATACAACAAATGTGTTGACAATTTGCAATTGCAGCAGTGCCATTCCTTTGAGTACTCAAAGCAAATCGCTTAAATAATAATATGATACGATTTGTAAATTTCGAACTATGGCCTGGAAATTACGATACATAAAATCCCTTTTTGATGATGTTTAGTGGGGGGAATTTTAATTTGTTCAACACAAAGCCGACCACCATTTTGGTTTTAAGTAATGCTTTTCCGCTTTCCCACTCCGCTTAATGAAGTGTCTTTCCCCAGAATCTATCTCTGCCTGTCCCAGTATCCTGGCATTTATAAACGCATCCATATGCATGAGATCATAAAGCTTACGAATGTGTCTGTGAGTGCAATGCATTTGTCATAAATGTGAAAAAAATGCGAAGGAAGCTCCCACTGTCTCCGTATTCCTCTGACACGCTCTATCTGCCGCATTCGGTCGCTCTTTGGGAGTCTCGTCAACGGCATAATGAACGCATCCGGCATGCATTGAAAACTTGACTCATATTTCATAACCAAACCAGAAAAAATATACAAAAAAAATAAGAATAATAAAAATGTTACGGGTACATTGACCATCTTGTTGGTCCTTCATGGCAGCTCTCTGTTCATTGTTGCTGTGTGGCTGGTTTTTGTCGCAAATTTCCGCAGTATTCATTTTTCCTATTTTCGGATCCAGTGTATGGGGTATTTTAAGCCAATTTTTCATCTCTTTTTTTGTGATACTATATAAGCTCCTTCCCATATAAATACTATGTATAAAATGGCATTTTAAGGCAGTTTTTGCGCTTATACTGTGCAAATTAAATGCAAATTTCATAAATAAAACGCTTTTAAGTACAGCTCAACCTGCTGTGACGTTCGTAGGCCACTTAGCAGTTGATATGTATTATGGGATTATAAAGAGAGCTGGTATATTAATTTTCAATTGTGCTCGAGAGGTCTGAGTTGCAATTGGTATGGCTTTAACCTTGATGAGTAAGCTTGTTTAATTCGGCAATAAAATCGAACTGGCTGCAATATTTATTACAAACATTTGTTTTATTAGTACCGGATTTATTTTATACATTCGAAGCGAATACACTAAAAATCATTGCTCAAAGTTCGACTGAAATAAAGAATAGTTTAATTTTTAATTTGCCTTCACATTTACTTACACAATACGTTAGTTAAGTTTGACGTGTGCAATAAATTCCTTTAAAATGTGTGAACTGTGTGTATTTCAAATCCCGTAATAACAAATATTCTTGAATTTGAATCAAAAAACTATTATCAAATAAAGCATTTAATTTAAAGTTAGCTTTTTGCGTTGACTTGCTCACACAATGGTTTTTGTTCGTAAGGATATCTGAATCACATTAGCCGCCAGATTACAAAAACTATATTCCAAGAAATTATTCCATGCTGGCCAAGTGACTGACAAACTGGATGACATCAACCGCACCCTTCACACAATAGTTGGATGCTGACAAAAGGCACGTCAGTCGCCTGCCTGCCTGCATAGCAGGCAAGTTGGAATGTCAGGACGGTAAACGGCGAATGTCTGGCAGACAAAGAAGACTTAGCACCCCTGGGACCTCACCTGGCTCCATTTCCCTAATTCCAGCATCCACCTGTCTTGAAACGGGAACGCAAGAGCAACAAATGCAAAGTGCAAGTTCATGTGATATGCAAAGTGGAGTGGGGGAGGGATTTTTAAGAGGGCTTATACGCAAGTGTATGAGGGGATAGAGAGGGAGAGAGAACAGTGATGGAGAAATCTGGGTAGCTATTTCAGGCTAAGTATCGGGGTACTAATTTGCAGGAAGTCTTACCCTACTTGCCTGGGGCATTAAGTTCCATGTATTCTTTCATTGTAATTACTCTTTATTTCTGCTTGTTTAATATTGTATAACTTGTGTGGCTTATCATAATATATTGTTTATCACAAGCTAGGTATGGCAATAAATGGCACTTTTTCCATCCCTGAATCTTACTAACACTGAAACTCTGGCGGGCTGCACTATGTGGCGTATGTGTGATATTGGGGCCAAAGATCATGATGGCGGTAATGACCATACTGTTGAAGAATGGCAACTGACTTTTGTGCATTCCGGAAAATTGAAAACGCATCTGCCCCCCATATGGTGCGCTACTGCTCCTGATGGTGATGCTATTGTTGCTTCCATAGTGATTGAAACTGGCCGCAGAGAACAAACTTTTTTCTAGTCAGACCTATATTGAGGGATATGGCCAATTTTGGCCTTTGTTCTGCAGATATATAAGGTGGGGCCAGTGTGAAGGCTGCTTTCCCGACATGTTGCATGCTCTGCCGATGCGCTAGGCCGAAGATAGTTGGGAAAGTTTTTCTTTTTGGGGAAGGAGGAGGGGGACTTTCTAGTTGGCCCCCGCAAACGATGCATTGTTTATTGTTTGGCTCTCGATGCGATAGTCGGGGCAAGCTCCTTCCATTCGAGAGCCCCTTTGTGTACGTTTTGCATAAATTAGAAAGTATCGATCGATCTGCGGTGAAATTGAAAAGCCAACTTGCCACAACCGAAAAAGTTTCGAATCAATAACAGTAAGGGAATGTTTTTCGACTAAGCTGCTAACCAACTGAAATTGTAATTTCGATGCGTACGAGACGATTGCAGAGCCGAATTATATTGGGCAGGAAAGAGGAGAGCAAAATAAATAAAACTTCTGCCCTGCCACGCATTGGGTAATTGCAAGAAAATCTCATTTAATCCCAACAAATGCGACTTTATCACGCAAAAAATTATGAAATATTCTCCGTCTCTACACAGCCGTTGCTTTCATGTCTATATACGTATAGTACATATATATAGTACGTCTTTCATTGCTATTCTTGAAGCTAAGTTGCCTTTTTGTTTTGCTTGTTTACACATTGTCCCGCCAGCGCCTTTTGGCATGGAAAAAAAATCGAATATAGCAAGCAAAAATGGCAGTCAAAAGCTTTAGATGGATACTTAGTATCGTAGTTCCTTTTGCAATATCATCATTTCGGTTTGGTTCAGGGTGGATGATGAGGTTTGGGTTGCAAAAAGAGAGTAAAAAAGCTCAGTGAGTTGAATCCGCTGGGTATTAAACCTAGGGTGGATCAAATCATTAATTTAACATTTTACTTAATGAAGTTTATAATAATAATGAAAATTAACAAACCAAAAAAATAACTATGAGTGATTTATATTTAGACTCGCCTTTTCTCATTAAATTTTAATTTAGTTTTCACTTTTAATAGTGGTGTCCGTATATTTTATCCTGAAGCATAACCATGTATTGTATAATTTTTGTTTTTCAATTTATTACCATTGTTTTTATATAGGTTTATATTAAACTCCTTGAGCCACCCTCGAATTATTTAACTTTTTCCTTTTCTTTTTTAGCGACACACCCTCTAGAGCCCCTCTGGTCATCGTTTCATGCAGATGAATGCGCGCATTTATGAAAAATGTTGTTGTCATCAATGCTCCGCTGGTATTATTGCCGCTGCTGGCTTTGCTTTTGCCTCCTCCTCGGCAGCTGATGAGAAATAATGTTTGCGGAAAAATAAGATTTGTTTATTTTACGAACGATTGATTTTGTCTTCCGCTGTCGTGCATGCTCCATTTACCCTCCTAGCCATCCCCACAGCATTTACCACCAGCCCACCCATTTGGGCCACTTGTCCGCGCTTCATTTTGCGCGGCTTAAAAATTAATTATCGCCAAAGTCGGGGATTCAGCTACGACTCTGGCCTGTCACTCGGACAGCAATCAGTGTCATTTATATTTCCAAGTCGTTCTGAGCCTTTTGAAATATTTCATCAAAGTTTTTGCCGGTCTTGGACTTTGCGCCATTTCAATTAACTGTGATTTAGATTTGCTCGATTGTTTTTTTTTTTGGGTCCGGTTGCGATATAATTTACTTACCAGGCACAAGCAGGAGGAGCAGCATCAGGCTTAGCCAACAAATGCAGCCCCGCCCATTTTGGGAAGACATCGTTGCCGCCCCGCTCTCCCTTCGCGTCCACCACTTGGGCATTTGCATATGACGGGTGGCTGCCCCTTCAATGGTCGTAGACAGCATTGAAATATATGTTTTTACTCTTTCCTTGGTGGCGTAGAGTTCTCCCCTTTTGGCTTATATTTTTGGAATTCTCCTTGGCTTTGATTCGAGCCTTATAAATATATATTGGCCAATAAATGTCAATTGAACGCGGTCTGCTTCTGGACTCTGTAGCTGGTCTTCTTTAGAGGCATAAGTACCGCTGTAATTGAATAAAAGTTTAAGCTAAGGATTAGAATTTAATATTGGATAAGAGTAAGAATGTAAAAAGTATTTTATTATCATTATTTTCAGCTTAAAATGCTGAAGTGAATTTAATAAGAAGATCGAAGCTTTTACGATCCTTTAAGTTATAAGTGATCTTAAAAGTTCTTAACAACGGGAATCTCTTTTTCTTTTAAGCTGATCCATTGTACAATCCTTATATCCTCTTTCCAATTGTCCATTTCTTTTATCGTCCCACAAAAAGAATTAAAAGACACCCTTAATCCACAGTTTAATTAGTTTTAATTTAAATAAAATACACACACATTCACAGCTCCCCTGATACAGTCACATTCACATGTTTTCATCTACTTTCCTTTATTTCCCTTCCTCGTAAAAGCTTATTTTCCCTTTACTATTTTGTTTAGCACCACCTTTTTATTTGGAAAAGTTATCCTCTTTTGCCCTTTTGATACATTTAACAGAATAGGGATGACTATTTTCACGGACCTATGCTGAAAATCCGTGCCTCATCAATGAATCTCATTTTGTTCCGATCTTATTTATTTTTATCATTTTAATTAGAAGTCTACTTCCCAATTGTTGTTATCCATTTTCTTTGAAAATATATATTATGCTTTCATATTAGTTGCCATTTGGAAAATAGTTTTCAAAAATTTGAGTTGAGAAAAGTTTGTTTTCCTTGAATAAAATGGGCATTCTTTTTTGGGTTTCGGTTTTTTAAGGCTTTCGAAAACAGTTTTGCAAGCTTAAAAAATATGTCTGGCGTACGACTTAAATATATACATAAAAATAAAAAGGCAAAACCGATAAAATGGAAACGAGATAGAGAACAGGAGGAATTCCGTCTCTCAAACTGCATTTAAGGTAATGAGCACATACAAAATGCAATTAAAAGCTTGTTGCCAAAAATGCAATCTCGCTTATTTTTTCTTCTCCGCTGCTGTGCACACATGTACGGATACGAACATAATATAATTATGCTAGAATATCTTTAAGCTTGGACTTTGAAGTGCGCACGGAGCATGCAAATCGTTAGTGCGAATGCTTTTAACGAGGTTTGGGAAAATATCCAAAACATAACGTGCAAATGGCTACGGAAAAATCGTTATTTCAGCCATATAGAAACGAAATTAACTTAAGTTTTAACTTGATTTTTCTAAAAATATTGCATATTTTCTATTTATTTTTTCTCAAGTAAAATAATTAGTACATAACATTGGACATCAACGCAAATTCAAAAAATATTTGCGGCTAACTTATATCATTCCGCATTATTTGTACTTAAACATTGTTCATCTCTCGTTTCGAAAATTTTTGATTATGAATCACCAATTTTGGTTGCGTTGATGGCAAGTTTGAACTGTAATTTATTTGCGAATGCTTTGATTTCTGCAAATTAAAACCAAATATTGTGGTTTTATGCCCCCAATCCGTCCTCGTGGATGGAAATTATGCTGAAATATTCTTGCAGTTCGTTTTATTTATTCCGATCGCAAAATAGCCCTTTCTAATCAAACTTCCTAGATTGGATTATAGCTTATATAATATTTATTTGAAATGACTAGTTTTTCTGATTCTGTACTTGTTACTTATGAAGTAAAGGGGTCAATTCTTCTCGGGCCAATGTATGAAATTGGGAGATGAAGAATTTCCGACCCTATAAATACATCATTAGCGGAGTCCATCCCAGATCTCGAAGGCTATAAGGCATATTTTTAATTAGCTACGTCTCGTGGTACTAACTGCAATACATAGTATATTTAATTTAGTTTGCAAGGCACTTATCTTACTAAAGGGTGCAAATAACTCTGTGAACTTTATATCAGGCTACGGGAGCTCGATGCCTTACATATATATTTGGAAGATCTAAAAGGTAAGCTTACAGAAAATGTGAAATGGTCTAAAACCCTAATTTTAATCCAAAAATTTTAAAATAATTATTATTATTTTTTATTTTTATTATTAAAGACATTGATGCTTTACAGAGTAGGGTTTACATAATCCAGCTTAATTACGAATATGGTAACTAATACCTTTTTTTTGACCTAGCGCCATTTTAAGATATCATGTTTAATTCTTTACATTTCACTAATTTAAAGCCGCATATTTAATAGCCTGTGCTGGTACAATATGTTTATAACAGTCGCTTCATTAATTAACTATGGCATTTCACAACTCATAAAGTTATACCCTCTGCAATAGCCCTATTTATTGGCCATATAGGCGGATCTTTATATACCCAATGGATCAATCAGGCCGGTGTTGGTGCATTGTTCACCTACTCCCCGACAAAAGCCATAGAATTTCAGCATCCACCTGGCATAGAATTTTTCCCGGCTGGCTGGAGAAGGGGAAACTGTTTTCCGTGTGCTCATGTCATCGTTGTCGTGCAGCTGCCAACCTTTCTTAGACCGCAAAAACTCATTACAGGCGTCCGACCCCTTCCCTCTTCCCGTCTCTTTCTCCTGGGTGTCCCTTCTCTTTCTGCCCCCTCTTTCTATCTCTCTCGCTCAGTCTCTATCTCGCTCGCTTCCATTGTGTGTACTCCTTTGGGCTAGCTGTCTCTGTCGTTCGGTGCGTTTTTGCTATTTCGCAATTAAAACTTTCATTAAAGTAATTAAAATTGCAACAAAATAAACAAAAATACAATCGAAATCTGCAAGGTCTGACCCAATTGGGGTCGGGGAGGGGAGGGCTCTTGGGGTTTTCGGGAACATGTGGCAACGCAGGGTGGAAAGGGGTAAGGGGAAAGGCATCTGTGTGGGATCTGACAGACACACAAAAATGCAGTTAAAAACGTACGAAAGAGGAGGGGTCCTGGCAGGCAGGGTGCCGAAAACAAAGACAAAAGTGTGACAAATATAAACAGGAGTATAAATAAAATGGTTAAGGGCTCTGGGGATGGGGTTGGTGCAGGCGGGGCTGGATGGTGGGGTTAAATAAAATGTGGTAATTGTAAATAAGTGGAAAATGAGTGCCAGAGCTGACAGGCTGACAAAGTGCGGGGTGTGGCGGTCGGTGTGTCTACTGCATTTGGCGGGATAACATTTTAAATTCAAATTAAACGACTGGTGAAGCCACAAAGGGATTGACATGAAGTTAGTGCCACCGCCCAGCTACAACAAAAGCGACAACTTGGCTAAAGGCAACCGCAACTCCAGTTGGCAGATGTCGCCGCTGCACCAGCATTTTCCCATCTATTGTTTTGTTTGAGCTTGACATTTGCATGGCAAATAGGAAAACAAAAAGAGAGAGAAACGAACTTGGATTAACCATGCGGCCCTGGGCAAGCTTTGTAATTTCCACGAATTTTAAAATTAGTTTTAAAAAATAAAATGTTAATTATGTTAACCAATCATTAGATGAAAAAACTCCAGCTTCCCGACTGTTATATACTCTGTACATGTACAGATCGTCCTATAGAATCTTTGTTGTCTAGTTTAATAAAATAAGGAACTTGGATTAATCAGGCGCCCCTGGTCAAGCTTTGTATTTTCACCGAATGCTTAAATTAATGTTAATTATGTTAACCAATCATCAGATGAAATATTATTTATAAAAACCTTTAGCATAGGTGTACCATACCTTACAAACCATACATACCTGTACCATAGCTAAGTTATATGTACCTATGAAAATAGATTGGTCATGCCCACGAAATTAATTGTATTATTTACGTTAATTTGTACGTTTTCTTTTGATTTAAGCAATTAATCAAACATAACCCAAAAAATACCTTCGATTACAAAAAAATTCAAACTTAGCAACTCTTCGCAGTGGACCACCACTTATTTTACCCGTCAAAGTAAAAATATATATCTACTATAACGCTGCATCCAACGCGCACACCAGCCACATGTTCCGTGTCTGCAAGACGGAAATAAAAGATTTCACAAGACATGGCATAGTCGATGCCCCCAACCAGTTCATTTTCCGCACATTCTTCGGCATTCAAACAACTTAGCCTGGGTACGCCCAACCTCTCCAGAAAACGTTTAAAGGCAACTTGACACGCCGGCAAATAAAATCTAAACTTTTTAAAGCAGGCGAGGGCTGGAATGGAGGGCGGATGGAGCTAAAAACGAATACGAAAAGCAGTAAAAAAAATGATAAACGCTTCAACTGATGACACATTCAGTTTCACACACGAACGACTTTCAATTTACATTTGATGTTTTATGTTTCGCAGCATTTACCAAACGAAAAATGAAGAAAGCCCGACCGACTGAGCGGCGGAAGGAGGGAAAGTGAAAAAATCACTCATACGCACCCACGCACATGGGGATTGGCGCCCGACGTTTGACGCCGCCTGGCAAAACGCACAAAAAAGAAATAGAAAAAAAAAACAAAATACATATACCAAGAGCCCAAACCGAGGAGAACTTACCAAAGGCTGTCTGTGCAGCAGAGGCAGAAGACGTCTTCCGAATCGGTGCCAAACAGACGACATGCGGCGAAACGGGGGACTTTGGGCAAATAAACGAAAAATATTTTGTCCACACACAGAACACAGCCAAAAAGTCAAAAGAGACTTAGTAGCTTTTCCTCCAGTTAAAATTTACTTCAACAAAAAATAATTCTTTTTTATCTAGTTGAGAACTGACAAATTGAACAATACGAGATACCCTTTTTAAAATATATACACTGAAATTTTAAAATCTTAAGCCCTTTTTGGTAAAAAGAGGTTTATTATCTTAAATTCATTAGAAAAATAGTAAAGAAGATTAAACACAATTAACAACTTATGTTTGAACTTGAAATCCTTGACACTTTTAGAAAATGTATTAAAAAATAAAACATATAACTATATTAATAATCTTTTCAGGCTTATTAATATTATATGTCGATCCTAAGACAGGTACTAAATACGCTTCTTATATTGTGATTATATATATATCTTAATAAAATAATTAATTGTTGAAGCTCTGAACTTGTAGAGTATCATTGTTTTGCACTTTTAACAGCATCATTTAACAGTACTTGCCCTTGTAGAGAAATTAATCCCCTTGAAGCTAGTTTCAGAGGCATCTTAAAATAATTTTAGAGAGAATACATTTTATTACAAAAATAAATTGATTACCTTGAAAATTGTCCACTATCTATTCCTTGAGCCGCACTCAAGGATATGTCATACATATTGGCATCTTCCTGGCTTGGCTGGAAACTTGTCAATGGTCACTTGTGAGCGTTTGCCGAAAAACCGAAACTTGACAAGTTGTCCCTTTTGAGATGAACCACAAAGGCCCTTCAAAGGGAGGCCCACAAAATACAAGAGCCGCACTCAACATGCGGTCAGCAAAACCAAGAAATACTATAAAACAAAAGCACCCAGAAATTGTACATAACGAGCACTTGACCAGGGTCAAACAAAAAATGAGAAGTTCAGATAAATAACATACTTCTTTTGTATACCTTTTCAATATGAGAGAATCTGAGCCCGCAGCAAATAAATTTAAAGCGATCGAAACAAAAACTTGCACCTAAAGACCCCACATTTGTCTCAATGAAGGCCGTGTCACATAAGTAACATTAAGTTCCCTTTTTTACCTAATTTATACGGTTTGTGGGTCGGGGGCCAAGACGGACATTGCGGTCCCCCATTCATGTTCCGGTCCACCACTTGAAGCCGTATAATTGCGCTTATCTCTTGGCGCACACTCAAGTGGCCGGCTCAATATGTTTTTGGAGTGAAATGAAGTGCCCATCGTGTCCACTTGGGAGAGACAGGACAGGACCGAGAAAAATAGCGATGGCAGGGGCAATGGAATCCCAGCAGAAATTTTTGTATTTGATTTAAAAGAAATACCTTTTTCACTTGAAGCCTCTTTACTTGTTTACCCTGCCGTGTTCATTTTTTCCTTTCCTTTTTTTTTGTGGTGACATTTTTATACGTGTGTGTGCAAATGTTTTTTTGTTTTTTTTTTTGTTTTTGGGAGGGATAACTTTTTGGCATGCTACCAATGAGATTATCTTAAGTGGGGTTTAGTTTCAGAGGCGAATGTGGGGGACACTCAATTGCAGACTTGAAGTTTGGTTTCTCTTTTTGCTGGTCTAGAATGAGTTTCGCAATAGTTTTTAACTGTCTGGGGGGTCTGTGGTTTTTGTTTCCCCGAGGAGCTCCTCAGTTTTTGCTCGGGTTGTTAGGTAAATCGATGTAAATTCCTTTTTAAAGAACTTTGAATAAATTATGCGAGCAAATTGAAAGGCACCCAGCGGAAGTAGCATTGTCAATATAAACCCAAATTGTCATTAAGATGGGGAGCAAATGGAAGAAACATAATTATTGCTATTTCAAAAGATAAAGCTACAAATACTTACTAGTCGATTCCGTTTAGTACCTCATTATTAATACAATTCCCAAGCATGCCATTGGTATATAGACGGATAAAATATAAATTCAAACGTCTAGATCTTTTGTTATCTTAACTAGTATGTAGAATACATGCTTTGAACAAATGTTTTTGCTGGTTTTCGGATTGGTGTTTTTTTAATTTTATGTTGACTTTGTCTAAGATTTACCACACACCGAACACTTTATCTAAAGTTCTGAAATAAAGTTTTTATGAATATCTATAAAAATTCTATTCACGTTTTATTGGAAACAGGTCAATGCCAACCATTTTGGTGCATATTTCACGAAATCATTTTATATTTAGTTTTGATTATTTCCTCGTTCGTTTTTTATGCCCGAATGCATTTTTCTTTTGGCTATAAAGCTTTAATCCTCTATCGGAACTCCTTTGCTTCACGCCTGCCACTTTGTCCTCCTTCTATCTCTGCGAGTGCATCTTTTGAAAGCCTCAAGTGTGAACACACATTATAATAAACGCCTCAATTGTTGTGCAGTCATCTGTGTAATTTATGTTTAGCTAATGTTCAGGGATCGATGAGCTTGTCAGCTTTTGTGAATCACAACACCCGCAGATACACACAGAGGTCCTGCGACCTGTATCCTTGCCGCCCGACTCCTGCCTACACATTAACCTCCCCGAAACCGAAGAAAGCTGGAAAACGATGTTAAGGCTGCCTCGTTGAGTCTAATAGACTTTCATGTCTGGCTCGACATCGACTTGCCTGGGTCCTGCGAGAAATCCTTTCGGCATCCAGTTCACCTCCACCTCCTTCTACATCCTTTGCCATCGTTTGCTGGTGTTATTCTCGCCAGACTCCACTTTTTTTAGACATGTTTCAATGATTTCTTATTTTTGCCACAGGGGCGAAACTGTTGCGCTGCTGTTTTGCCGTTAAAGAAATTCAATTTTTTTATTTGTCGCCCTGATGTTAAATCATTGATGTGTGAAATTTGTGAGCTCCCCAGGAGGAGCAACATTGCCAACTTGACTTTGATCGATATTTAAGGCAGTTTGTTTTTCCGTTTTGCTGGTTTAAAATTTCCTCGCATCAAGTGGGCCCAGAATGAAAATTCCGTTGCCCTGTGTTCCCAAGTCTGAGGTCAGCTCATTCCAGTTTAGACGTTTGTTTTGTACACATCTCGTACAGCTCCCACCAGTACAAAAAAAAAAACCAAAAGCCCAACGAAATTCCGGTTCTAAGAAATCGGGAAATATTTTTAACGATCTTTTGTCCTATACGAAGTGTAAGTTGACATCATTTCCATTTGTCATACTCTAGCCCGAATTCCCCATTTCAGCTAAATTCCTGAAACATGTGTCAAAGTGCTTGTGGTTCGGTATCCTACGCTCTTGCATATGGACCCGTTGGACCCGCTCTCCCAGCTATGAACTACCAAAACTGCTGCTGCGGACCCAATCCGCCCTGTGGGCCCTGGACCTGCCCTCCAAATAGATGTTGCTGTGCCGGAGAGTGGGGATGCTTTGGACCCTTCTACTGAGGATCCATTTCTACCCAGGAAATAAGAGCTGTGGATTTCATTGGGCTTTTGGTGAAGCCCTATATTACAAATTATACAAAACAATAAATTAAATTGTCCTAATACGTTTTTGTTCATGTTTTGAAGAATAGGTTGGTTATATGAATATTTTAAACGGATGCATTTTTAGAGATAAAAGTAAATCCCTTTAAAAGGGGCACACCCTTAATACTCCTTGACAAAAGGACGCAAAGTTTATATTAAGATATAAAATATTTTAAAATATAAAATATTCCTACCAAGCCCCTTAAATTTTTAACAAAAATATCACTTGAATGTGATGAAGAAAATCGTTCACAAAATAAGTTTTTCTAATATTTTGACCGATGGACGCAAATTAAATAAAGGATAAATTATTTTATAAATTAAAATATCCCTAACCTGCCCCTCAACATTTTAAGGAAATTAAAAAAAAAAACACCACTTATTTAAAGACTTTTAATTTAGTGGTATCCATTGTCTACTATAGCCATTCGTGGCAAAACACTTGGCCGGCAGTCTATTGTTTAGCTCCAGGTTTGCCGACAGGTAATAAAGGCATCTTTATTCTTTCTTCTCCGGATTTTCTTGCTGTGTACAGATATTAGCCTCCAAAGGTGCTAGCACATGCGGCACATAGCAGTTGTTAGAGTTCTTTATTCGGCTAGTGTCGCGTACATAGCACATGTCTCCGGGTCCGCAGGGTGTGGGTATGAAGTCTCGGCCAGTGAAACGGAGAGTGGACAATGGTGGATTATTGCAGGCCAAATCATAGGACGCACAAGCCCAACCGCCGCACATTGCGGACGAGTCAAGAGGAACAAAAACTGTGGGTTATAGGGAACTGTTTTGAGGCATCTTATACCAATATTCTTTTCTTCCAGGTGCAAACCCTCAGATCAAATATTTACAACAAATTTATTTTTTTTTATACTTACTCCGGATTGGGTAGAGAGATGTTAAACAGGGAAAGACTGGAACTTGACTGAATGGGATTTATTTCATTGCTGGAAGGTGACTATTCATGGCCTCCTAGGCCAAACGATATTTTGGGATCGGAAGACTTCCCCACTCGATTGTGTCCACTCCCGGCTTATGCACTTTCAGTGCCCCTGGCATCAGCAGCATCCACCACAGCATCCTCCGCAGCAGGCGGAGCAGTTGTCGCACGCACCGCAAGGAGTGGGGGCGAAGCAACGTCCTGTGTAGCGCATTGTGGACCGACGCGGATTGCAGCAGGCGATGTTGTAGGAGGCACAGGCCCAACCACCGCACATCTTGGCTTATTTTTTGGTTTGGTGATTTTGTTTTGGGTTAGTTATTGCCTGGAGTCGACACAAAACCGAGTGTTTCCTGCCGAAATGGAAAATTGAAGTGGTGTGGGGGAGTTCAGGGGACTGGGTGACTTTTTCGTTCTGACAGCTGTTGACAATCCCACCGACTCTGCCCTTGGCACTACAGATTGCTACGGAAATCTGTCTGAAGGGGGATCGGATTTGGTAGGAAGCCAGAGATTGAAATTTAAAAACAGGAAGGTACTGAAAAAAATACTTGACCCCTTTGTTTAATTGTGTATCCTTATTTAGAGGTGTAAGACATCTTTTATAACAAAAGGATTATTAAATAAAATGCAATTTCAGTTCAACATACACAGACTTCCAGCACCTATTTTAATAATCACAGACTCCAATTTTTTCCCTAAATCCAAGTCCAAAGACGCCCTTTCAATGCAGAAACCTTAATTGATTCTTTTAATAAATCAAATACTCTCCACCATTTTAACATCCATGTACCATATATCCTTGTAAAGTAACATTAAGAATGAATAGTCATTACATTTTAAGGCTCCATCTTTGGTAAATACCCATCACCACATTATTTAATTAAGGCTCAAGCCTAGTCACTTTAACTGTTTATTTCTGCTTATATACTATGCTCAATAGGTTATCAGTGTTTCTTAAATAAATAAAAATGTAAGTGTAAATGAAATGACGACCATAACAAAAGCAGATAACATGCATCTGGCCTTCAATTGTGTAATATTAGTAATCGGATCGTTAAAGCGCAATCCGCGTATTTCTAATTACTCGTTTATATTAAGCAATTATCAAGATCTCGGAATAACATCATATGTACAGTAGAGTGTCGCCACAGTAAATTAGCTGACCTAATTTTCTACTTGAATCTTAAGAAACTCATGACGATCCAAAAAAAACATTGGAAAAAAGTATAATTAATTCGTAGTTTTTAAAGATAATTGATTGATTCTTAAGAAATTGGCGTTAAATGACTATTTTTAGAGCACTGTTGCAGCCAATGGAAAGGTGGAAAGAAATTGTTTATTGAACATAAGTCTGGGTTTAATCAAGTCAATACATTCGTTCTTTAAAAATATACTTATCATACAGTTTAAAACGGGTTCAAAATATGAAAACAAATTTAATACTATATCATACAGGTACTACAGAAACTATAGTGCGGCTTGAGAGAAGCTCGTTTTTCAAAGGTTTTTCAAGCTTCAGGCCGCGAAGGCAGTGGTTATTAGACCCTGTATCCAAAGGGTAAAGGGTATATTAAGCTTGCGCAAATGTATGTAACAGGCAGGAGGAGGCGTGGCTGACCCCACAGTATATATATTCTTGATTAGCATGACGAGCTGAGTCGATGTAGCCATTTCCGTCTGTCCGTCCGGATGAACACACGGATCTCAGCAACTGTAAGAGCTAGAGGAACCGTATTACCAGTGTAGATTCTCCAAATACTGATGAAATTAGAGTTTATTTTTTTAAGTCGGCGCCACGCCTACCGCCCTCGCCATTTGTATTATATTTTTGCACTGCACAATTTTCAAACAAATTTTTTTTTGAAAAATACACATGCAATTGGAGCATAGATTTCTACCGATCCTGAATGCGCACAATAAATACCTAGAGTTTACAGGCGCTAAACACAAGTAATCTGTTTATTTGCGCAAAGAAACGGTAAATCGCTTGCGTTCGGTAGTTGATTTTTCTCGGAAGTGCCGCTGCAGCTGCCACTACCTTCATATACATATGTATGAATGTGTGCCTCCAATATATTTATATTGTATTAGCTGCAGGTCCAAAAAGTTTTGTGTGGTCGAATGGTTACGACGTTTGATTGAAAGCGTGAAGATCTTTTGTTCGATTCCCAGACCGGACTCGGAGAAAATATTTTTTTTTGTTTTGATTTATTTTGCTTATAACCAAATTTGTACAGGGTCTGTAACAGTCGGTAAACTCGACTGTAGCGGTCTTTCTGTTTTAAAAATGTATTGTTTGTGTGTAGAAAAAAAGTATGATCTGCTCCTAGAGGGATCGTATTCCTTTCCCCTCTTGTCAAAATTTTTGAAACAGCATTTTCCAAGTGATTTTGCAAGACAAAAAAGGTGCTAAATAGGCGACAGAATCTTTAAGGAATCGAGGGTTTGTCTTTGCGTATTTAGCACTTTTTTTGCGGCAAACATTCGACGCAGGTGGTGGAAGATTATCATTTGGTGATGAGCTGTGCAACTGGCCGATGTCAACCCTGCGGCAGCTGTGGGTCCTGCGGCACCTGTGGGCCCTGTGGCACCTGTGGGCCCTGTCGAAGCTGCAAGCACCGTGGCAACTGTGGGCCTTGTGGCAGCTGTGGGCCTTGCGGCGCCTGTGGGCCTAGTGGCAGTTGCTGCGGATCCAACTGCGGCTCCTGCTGCGGCGGTTGCTGCGTATCGTGTGGAGCAGGTCCTACTGCCGTGGTCTCGTACCGACTTAGCTGCGGTCCGGTGGGGCCAATGCTGCCCTGCATGGACTGCAACTGCACTTGCAACTGCAACTGCAACGGTTGCTGCAACTGCAATTGCGGTTGCGTCCCGCCCTTTAACTTCGTGGCCAACAAGTGCAGCAACTGCTGGGAGTGGGGGTGCGTCGGACCCCTGTATTAGTGTGCTTGCTGTTGTTGCACTTTTGATGGAACTTTTCATAGTTTTGAATGCAATAAATTTACGTGTCAGCTAGAGTAATTTCAGCTTTTGTTCTTTTTTTTGTGATTTTTCGACAGGCTAACAAATGACTGAGGTCCAGTTTCCGGGTTGCCAAAGTTTGCGCCACGAAATCATTTAACATACGAAGTTTTGTTAGCCAGAGCACCAGCAAAAAATATTCCAGCAAAAGTTTGCGATGAATGGAGCGGATAACAAAACAATACAAAAATGGGTGAAATCTGAAAACGACGTGTTTTGGTTTTGCAGTCGAGGTTGGGATGGGAGATGCAAAAAATTCGATGGAAAAACAAATACATATGCGAGTGGAAACTTTAAAATCTATTTTGTTACACCATGCACTTATGTAGGTCATGGATATGACAATTTTTGTGCAGGCGTTTTTTATTTAGTAACCAAAAGCAAAGGCTTTCCTGACATCGGTTTGAAACAAAAAAGGAAGCAAGCTGTGGAGACCGGATTTTTAAAAACCTTTCTTTCGACGATATTTTAAAGATATATTTCGTGTTCTGATTTTTACTAAGCTTGCAAGATCCTATTTTTAGGTATAATCTTTACAACATACATAGGGTATATCAATTTTACCCAGAAGTTTGAGTCGCAGTAATGGAAACAAATACGACCCCAAAAATTATATATATTCTTGATTAGCATCACGCAAGCTAGTCTCTCAGTTTTTAAGCTATCGGGCTTAACCTTTACACCAACCCTTCTACGTGTTGCAGGTAGTATATAACCGGAATCTGAACTCTACAACATATAGCTGGTATTTATTAATATAATTAATTAATTCTTGGATAATATACTTTTCATATACGTTACAGCCAATTTGAAAAATGAAAAACCAAAAATCGGGCCACTATATCCTATCTGTCTGCAAGATTGTTCTAAGTTTCGGGCATGAAGCTAAGTTTCCTTTCATGTTTTTTTTTTCAAATCTGTATGTTTTTAAAAAGTACCTTTAAACAATGTATTTCAGTGTTATATAAATTACAATTTAAAAAAAAAATTGGAAAACATAATTGACATTTTTAATTAAAATCGAAAGACATTTATTCCCCTAACATGCATTTAACATGTTTTAGCATTCTAAAATAAATTGAAAAGTCGAGAAATGAAGGCTTTTAGTGACCGGCAAAAACATAGGTAATATTAAAATACAACACATTTATTTAAATTTTATATATAATGTATTTCTAATTCAAATTAAAGCTTTCCGATATCTTTATTGTGCTTTCAAAAAACTATTAACCTTTTAACTTTTGTATTCTATTATTAAATACGCATTATACTGCGTTTCTGATTTTTGCAAAAATAATTCGCAACTATAAGGTCTTATCTAATCAACGCAAAAGTAATATATTCGAAGTGTTTTTCTCTTACTTAAGATTTAACTCCTTCGTGCTAATTTGGTTGTATCTGCGCACGAATGAGAGTATCTCACAAAACTTTCAGCTTCAGCACACCCAAAAAATTATTTTCGCCAAAGGCCACAGTGAGATCTCGAAGTAACATCTCACATATTATCATCACCTTGTCTGAGCTCTCAGCTAAAAACAAAACCAGAGCTGAGTTCCCAGATTCCGACTCCGACTATCAACTTACCTTTAGGGGCTGGCAAATACGGAGGATGTTATGACTGCCGGGAATGGTTGTCTCTGTTTGTTGTGATTGTTGTTGTCCCGGCAATAAATTAACTTATTTTACACTTGCCTTCGCACACTGAAGCACACACACGAGCACAAGGTGGTTGGAGTACTGAGGGTGGAAGGACCTAAAATCGCAACGTCAGGGATTTCGGGACCCACCAGAAAATATCTCGCACTGGCGTAAAGAGCTTGACCTATGCTAGAGGCTTTCAGTTACGCTTTTTGGTCCTGCTCCTGGCTCCCGGACTATTTTGTGGATTTTGCGAAATTTCTCACATATTTTTCATAATTCTACGCGAGTAAATCGCGTAGGGCCGAAAAAACGTGTTTACCAAATAAAAGTTGGTGAAACGAAAAGTTTGTCCTGCTTTTGTGTGCAGTGAGGTTTTTTTTTTTTGTTTATTTCTGTTTTATTTTTGGCAGCACTCAAATCTCTTGTGAAATATTAATTTTCGCAAATTCTGACACTTTTTAGCCGGCAGATGTTTGTCCACTGATGCTGCTATTTTGTTTCAATTTCGTTAGCTTTTCCGGCTAACTAATTTATTTGCTGGCCGCTGGCTGTTGTTTTTATTTTGTTGCGGTTGGGTTTTGTTGGCTATTATTCAAATTTATTTAATCGTTCGCCGTGGTATCCGCTGGATTTGCTGTCGTGGCTGTTGTGGTATCCCTCGAATGCGGTGGCACCAGCACAGCGATCCAAACGATTTGACATTATCAACGTAACTGAAGCATCAGCAGCAGGAAGCTGTCGGCGCTCGTCGGAATCCCAACAACAGCAGCTGGCGCTGTCAGAGCCGAGTCCTTTGCTGTTAAGGGACGTCAGGACTCGGCTGAGGTCGGGCGCAATCAGCGAGAGAGGAACAAAAAGCACAAGCACTCGGCACTGAACGAAGGCTTGGCGAAAGTGTTTCCGTGTCCTTGTTTCGGCAAAGAATATTCGCTTGTTGAGAGAGAAAATACTGTTACCATGCTTGCAGAGCTTTCCAATTCGAAAAGCGGGTAATTTTTACATAATACGGATGCCAGTTGAATAGCAGAGGAATTTTTGTTATCAGCTGGGAATGTCCTTGCCGTTTAAGCAATTTAGCTATGAACGCCCATGCTGTGGACCAATAACAGTCTCATTAATGGTAAGCATGACCATATATCTTTTACGCAATTTTATGCCAATAATACAATTTTCTTAAATTCCATTTCAATTGGGATATTAATTTTAGGGAGGGTTTTCTTATTTCGCCCATTAGTTTTTAACTTAATGATAAAGATATATAATATTGATCAGCATAAACAGTCGAGATCATCTAGGAAGAGAAAATATACATACATATAATGTATGTATGCTCCTTTTGAAGCATAATTGCACAATTCTCAGAACATTTAAAAAATATTTTTTTTTTGATATCGTCTTTTTTTGCCTCCAAAAATTAAAAAAATATATTTTTAGTAAATAGTAATTTTACATTTGGTAAAGTAAATACGAGTAGTCAGCTGCAGCCATCTTAAAAAACTGAAGTGTATGGATCATTTTACAATAATCTTCTGTTCTGTGGTTGATTGATCGTATTTTTTTAGTTTAAGCTAATTGACTGATTAAAAACACTTCTACTTTTTATGATCAAGGTCTATAACTTGCCCGAGGGACCATTTTTACCCAAAAAAAATTAGACATCTCTATTTTCTCCTATTCTTACTTCAATCTAAATTTGTTCCCTAGTTTAAAAGTTTTTTTCTAATTCTTTTTATTCAATTCTATATCAAAAATATTTTTTTTAAATATCATCAAAAACATCAAATTTGTTTTCCTAAAAAGTATGTGCGGGGTGTGCGCGAAATGCGACACTAACGTTCTAAACATGAGTGACAGTGACTAAAGTGCTCAAAATCGAACGGAAATAATGCACAACATACATAAATGGAAAGCATATTGAAAAGATAAAACTTCGAGGTGTGAGACAGAGACGGCTACGGGGAAAGGACAGGGACTATAGAATACAAGCAGCAGCGGTTGAAACATAAAGCAATAAACAGGAAAATACCAATTGCATACGAGGCAGCAAACATGACAAGCAGTAGCAAACAAGCCAGAGCTGAGGGAGGACACATGTCTGCTAAGCGGAAAGGACACCAGGCAGGATACTCACATTTACAAAATATACAAAGTGTGTGCAAAAGGATGCTCTGGCTAGACAATAACTGTAAAATGTAAATATTAATATTGTCATAATAGAAAGACAAGTTAAAGTGCGGAGCCCGGGGATCCTCTCGGGGAGGAGCTCCGGTGTGGTCTGGCGACGATTGCCCCTATGGAGGCGATCATGACGAACAACCGCAAGCAGGAGTACAGGAGGACAGATGGGCTACCCGGCGACAGGAGCGTGGAACGCAATGAACACGAACTAAACCGAATACGAAATGTCAGCTCATTTCCGGTTGCTTAATTTGAAATCGTTGTGCCAAAAATTTCAAATGAGCTGACAATGGGACACCAAAGAAACCAAACAAGCGTAAAATAACAGGACACGGAATCGGGTAGGGGGCTGTTTAGAGAGCAGGGAGGAAGGGAGGAAAGGAAGCCGGGTGGGAATGGGAACAATAAGCACAAAATAGCAGCGTCTAATACGCAAAATAAACGAGAACTGGCCACAGCATGACTGGCAGGATAACACTGGCCAGCTGAGCGCAGTCCTTTGCGGCACACACTCCCCCTTTGGAACACCCCTTACCCTTACCGTAACCGCCTGGCTCCAAACCTCGCTCGTGTTTTACAATTTAACGCACATTCTAACAAGGCAACGCCCCATAGTTTAATTTTTGTCCTTCTCTCTCCCACTCGCCCCCACCCTTTACACTCCCCCGCTTTCTCCTTTCTCTCTGCTTTCTCCAGCCTGGCTGCACTCTAATCTAATGATGAC
Organism: Drosophila setifemur; assembly: GCA_021224005.1. Taxonomy (NCBI): domain Eukaryota; kingdom Metazoa; phylum Arthropoda; class Insecta; order Diptera; family Drosophilidae; genus Drosophila; species Drosophila setifemur. Next base: position 758,360 of record JAJJHY010003979.1, on the reverse strand, counting down.
AAGCGGTGGGAGTTGGGAGAAACCTGCACTCAACCCCAGGATTGGATGTCGTTCCTTTATTGCGTATACGCCCCGTGTAACTCCCCTCGGCACACCCACGCACACACATGCACCTACACATGCACAGGCCGGTACACAGATAGAAGCCACAATGTGTTGAAAATTTGGTGCGTTCATCGTCATTCACCTTTCTGTTGAGTGCAGGCGATAAATGTACGATTAACAGTAGAATCGCCCACCCCATCAATAAATATAACGATGCCTCTCTGTTGCTCTGGCAATCTTTTTTTTCGCTTCAAGGACTCGTCCAGCTAGGTTAATAATGGTCCTGCACTGCCCAAAGAACGAAGAATGTTCTCAACCAGCAGCCATCAGGCGGCACAAACTCTACTAGACCCATTTTGATTTTCTAACATTTTTATATACTTGTAGTTCAACAAATTGAATTTGACAAATATTACGAACAAGTTAAATTTATTTTCGGAAATTCAAAATTAAAACTTAAATCATCTGCGAAATTCATTCTGAGGTCCTTCGTTCTCAACCATTTCTAAATGGTCAAGCGACACAAGTTCTGCTCAACTAGACTAGAACCAGAACTAGATTTTGATTTTGAAACGTTTTTATCTAGTTAAACGAATTGAATTTAACGAATATAGTGAATTTTAGGAAATACAATGTTATTACTTAAATTATGTGCGAATATTATTCCCACTTCTGGCATAATTTTCCCTTTTCAACCCCACCCCAGCTTAACACCTTGCCGAGCGATTTCCCAAAAACTTAATTAACGTTCGTCAACTAATTGCCTAATTTATGCAAGTCAAATGAATGTCATGTCAACATATAATTAGTTATGGCGCCTGAAGTGGCGCAAAGCAAATATGAATGTGTACGAGTATGCGGAAAATCAGCTAATTTATGCATGATTTTAATTCTGTCTCACAAGCTTAGAGAGGGTCTTTTCAGCTAATTAAATTCCTGTTCTGAAAAATTGTGAATGCGAAATCTGAGAGATTTTTGAAACTAAGCAACGTCGTGATGTCTTGATATCTTTGGGGGGTCTCATTTTCGACGGTTGTATTTCTTGGTGGATACTTTGCTTCTTCTTTTTTGAGGTCATCTTCCAAGTCTCACAAGACGGTCTTAGTCTTTTTGGTCGCCGCTCTCCTTGCCTTAACATTGTTATTGTTATTGCTGTTGCCTTGCACTGCCAGCGACTCAAGAGCAACTCTTGTTGCTGCCTCCTAATCTATTGGATTAGCGAAAATTCGATTAAGCCGGGCCAAGGATCCTCCATCTGCTGAGCTCTCTAAAACTCAATTAAACTGCCAGTGCTTTAAGTTCAACACTGGCATTTCGATTCGTATATTACTTTTGCAGGATTCAACCCTACTACTGTTCAAATATTTGCTTAACTGGGCTAAACAAAATATCGCAGCACTAAATCCATGTTACAATCAAGCAATAAAATAATAAATTAAACTTCCGAAGGCCGCCCAATCCATCTACAGACACAGAAAAAATATGGGGAAGGGATGTATGTGTGTACATTTGCATAGGTCCATAAAAAATGGTTGCAAATTTTCAACCAAGTGCAAACATTGTAGTGGAGCAAATATTTACAACACTTTAAACTATATGCCAGTCAGAACAAAAAACAATATCAACCAGAGGAAAAGCAATAAAAGTCCATCAGTAATTGATAAAAAAAAAAATTTGCTCATCCTCCTCACATTTCCCACACGAAAGCATACTAAACAAAAAAAAACAAGCTGCACGAGGGTAGTGAGGATTGCGGATTCATCATTCCCCTGCATTAAAATCTAAAAGTGTTAATGTATGATACGTATAAATATATAAACATAAATAGTTTTTAGTTTTCTATATAAAATATGTTGTGACAATAGCAAAGTAGCAAGTAGTAGTTCATCTACAATAAGAAATAAATAATTTATTCACAATCATTAAACAATATGTCAAAAACTCATTTTTCTAAAATTCTTTGTTAAAAGGATTACCAGAATTATTTTTGTCACTTATGTTATTTTGCACAATCGTCCTTAAAAACAAGTTAGTTTTATCAGTTAAAAATATCCAAAAACAAGAAAGGAAGGCTAGCTTCGGTACCCGAAGCCTAGAATACCCTTGCAGACCAGTTGCCTTAAAACTGTGCGATCAATTGTTTGGCATCTATATTAGGATATAGTGATCCGATTTTCGGTTTTTAATTTAGATCTAGAACGGCTTTAATGTCTTTGTATTTCTCAAAAATGAATTAATTAAATCGAAAAACACCATAGTTATGCTCAATAACCCATTTTCTCCCATCGTTCCTATGGCAGCTATAGGATATAGTAGTCCGATTTTGAAGAAACTTTCAGGATACGTTAAAATAGTCATTAAAAATAGATTTCTAAATTATAAATTGGTTATCTAAAAAAATGGCGAATTTATGGCACTTTTTCCCAATCGTTCCTATGTCAGCTATGTGATATAGTGTTCCAATTCCGGCCGTTCCGACTTATATACTACCTGCAACAGATTGAAGGGCCGATGCAAAGTTTCAGCCCGATAGCTTTAAAACTGAGAGACTAGTTTACATAGCAACAGACAGACGGACAGACAGACGGACAGACAGACGGACAGACATGGCTAGATCGACTCGGCTGGTGATGCTGATCAAGAATATATATACTTTATAGGGCCGGAAATGTATCCTTCACTGCGTTACAAACTTCTGGTCAAAATTATAATACCCTCTGCAAGGGTATAATAAAATTTGCATGGCATAATTAATTTCTTACGCATTTAGTTACAATAAATTTACATATGAATGGGGAAGTGCATTCAAAATCGGTGAAGTCATAAAATTATTCTGCCTGAGTTTACACTCCTAAAGTAAAGGATATGGTGACTAAAAATTGTTATTTAAATTTGAGAAAGATAACCGCTGAACTCTCTGTACTGGCATAAAGAGTCAATGAATTTGTACTACCATTTTCACTCCACAGAAGACATAAAAGAGAACTCGCGTCTAGAATTGAAGCTGATTCCAAGGATTGGAGGCGATGCCATAAATTTGGATACATATTTTATGTGTATTTTGTATTTTATAGATCGCTTCCCGGAACTTTCTTGCCAGAATGTATAAGCAGTTTCAAATGAATTTTCATATAAATACGCCCTTAACTTGTAGAGTCAAAAGGGAATATTATAATCGGGCAAATGCTTGTAACAGGAAAAAGGAGGGGTTCCGTCGCTTTAATGTATGTACATATGTATACATATGTATACATATGTATCCGCCTGTCATTATTGATTAATTCGTTAGATATCACCATTTAATGATTATTCTAAAGTATTCACACTTCCAATAATAATTGGACCACTATAACCCATAGCTGACATAGAAACGAAGGCAAACAAAGGTCATTCAGCTTAACTATGGTGATTTTCAAGGTAATTCGTTATTTGTAAATATACCTGTGTCAGATGTTGTTCGGAGGACATATGACTTCCTTTGCCAACTGCTTTTAAAATTGAAAACTTATTATAAATTATTTTATGTTATGTTAAGCTTTGTGATCTTTCTTAAAAAAACGAAGAGTGACCAAATTCTCCACTTCGCAGCTTGCATAGAAAATATTCTTCTTTATATATAAAAAGTTTAGTATTTTTATTATATTACTGATATTACTGCAGCGCTGCCAGATGGGCATCTAAAAACATTTTCCATTCACAACAATTCAAAGTAATTAACAATGTTTGCAATAATAACGGGTCTTTCAATTTTCAATTTTATGTTTTTACGTTTGCTCTACACTGCGCAAGCTAGAGACTTTAACACACGCAATTGGAGCATTAATTTCTACCGATCCTAAAAGTTTGATTAAGTTTGGTTAACTAGAAAGCGCTCAATAAATATGCAAAGTTTATAATGTAATTAACATAGACACGTCCTTGTTGAAAGACCCTTTATATATACCTAGTTAATTTTCAACAAAATCTGACCACTATATCCCAAAGCTGCCATTACAACTTGCTTAATTGCCTACATTTTCCATAGGTCCCAGTTTGATAAAATGTTGAGGATCATTCAAAATCCCGAAAATTTTTAAATAGTAAATCAATTGCCTTCAAATAGAAAGGATCGTTGTACAGTTGCAGTCCGATAGTAGTGACAGATGATCAATTGATTCCTTGCTTTGCTTTTAGGTTAGAATATATCGAAAATCCAATTATAATGATTTAGATTCAGCACATCGAAAAGATTTGGAGGAGTATTTTCCGGTTATTCATTATAAGACAGTTTTATTTAATTGTTTGTTTTTCCACTAAAAAAAATTAGTCTTTACTATGTATTAGTTGATCGATTATTTGTTGATATTCATAATATGCTCAATTTACTATTTTACAATAAAATCATTCTTAATTAAGTTTATTTTTTGCACGTCGATTTTATGAAAACTGTTTTTGAATAAAGCATACAATAACAAAAGATGCAAAAATTTTCATTTATTTGAATCCCACGTTAATTTTTTTTTTATAACAGTGCAGGCGTATTTAAACTACCAGTTCGAGACAATTTTTTTTATTTTACCAAGCCCAACTATGTTACATCAACATTAATTTTATTTTACTGTCCTTTTCGGGTTCTCTGTTTTCCTCCGGAAAGGTCCTTTTGTCCTTTGGTCAAAATAAGTCATAAATATTTTTCGCTGATTTCTTATTTCTCAACAGGGTTGCGTAATTTTCTATACGGGGCACAGACGAACAAAACACAAAACTGACTTATCCGAGCCACAAAGGGACAACCCTGGATGCTCGAATGGGAAGGGAAGGGAATCCGACGCAGGGGCAAAGGAATAATTCACAAAGAATGAAACAGGAAAGAAAAGCTTACTATTCGCTTGGATATTTAAGTAGATTTGCCTGTTGTCTTTCAACCGTTTCCCATTTCCATCCACCCACCACCCACAACCCACCACCTCCCAGGACTCGCAGACTTACTTTCATATTTTATTATTCCTTTCTCCGCTCCTCAGTTCAGGTCCTTTTTGGTCCGCATGTTTTCGCGCTTCCTTTTTATTCCCACGCTTTTGTACTTATAATTTCTCACGTTTTCCTGCAAATGCAGCACAAAAATTTCTCGTAGTAACTTTTAATTTCATGCCATTTAATTCGTTGAAAGCGGAACGCGCAAAAGGAGCAAAAAATCGGCGGTTGAAGCCTTTCCAAAGAAAGAGAATACTGCAATTATATCCGGGTGTGTGCGTTTATATGTGTGCAAGGCGCAAAGGAATTTACCACAGGACACGCTTTACAACAAAAGTTGTATCCCCTCGCCCATTGGCGACTTTTTCTTCACTTTTTGCACGCCCGTGCAGCGAAAAGTGGAAAAGTGGACAACCGGGAAATAATTTGACATGGTAAACAGACAACTTGAAAAGTTTTTTTTTGTTTTAGGTATTCAGAATACAAAATAATTGATACCAATGATTTAAGCAGTTTTAATAACCTTTTTAAGCGGTCCTTTGGCCTTTGCATTGTAAAGTATAAATTTTGTCGGGAAAATCAATTTATTTATTTAAAAGAGCTCCTTAGCAAATTTTTGTTTCATAATATATTTAAAGGATCTTTAAAGCCCTCTTGATATTAATATTTGACAGAATAAATACTTTTACGCATTTTAAAAAAAAATAGTTAAAAAATAAATAGACTATTTGACACACACCCCTGCTAAAACAAGGCTTTATTAATTTATATTTTGTAGGCCCCAAAAATATACCTAATATGCGTGCAGTTCTTACATTTCGGGCTCATAGTAACGGACATAAAAAGACATCGTCGATTCGCCTATTAATGCTGAATAAATATATTTTATAGGTTTGGGGATGCTTCCATATACCCTACTTTGATAAACATTCAATAATTAACGAAGTAATGAAATTGTTGTGTTCCATATTTTAAATTCAATCTTCGTTGACGACATGTATTTAGATAGCCAATGTTAAGCTTGGCCTTCGTTTTTAAACTTTGCTTGATACATATTTAATTATAAGTTGAGTTGAGCTTAATAAGATTACATGGTTAATTATAAGACATTAAAGTTCAAAAACGTATATCGCTTTCGAATATTTCCTTTGGCTAAAAGAAAATTAAATAATTAAAGCGTGCAACATGGCGTGTAACAATTTAATATTTAAAGTGTGCAACGACTAAATGGAAAATTGATTATGTTTTGGCATCCAGCCAGGGTAAACTTTTTTCCGGATGTATTTAACGTACAATGGAAAGCCAGAAAGGTGAGGCCAACTAATAAAGTTCCCGGTGAAAGTAGCTTAGGCCACGCCCACTCATTGAAACACTTTACTGGAGCCTGCATAATTTGCATTTTTGTTATGTGTGAGTTGTGGCGAGGCGATGGTTGGGGGCTACTCCACCCATGTCATGGTTAAAGTTTTAAGACATTACTTAACTGTTATGCGCACCACAAGGTAACACACACTGGCGCACGCTTCCACGCAAATCACTTGGGCACGAAACACGAACTCGAGGCAGCAACTTTCGCCCATACTTTCGAGGGCTTCTGTACAGGTACATCTGAGCAGGCAGTTCTGAGTCTTCATCATCAGCATCTCGCTTGATTCACTCAGCTCCCAGCACGTCGGGCTCCCCATCATTATTGCCAGGATTTTGCAACAAACTGCAAGCAAGTTGCAACCTTTTATGCGTGTGGCAAGTTGTTCTGATGTTTCAAGGTGGCGCGGGTGGCATCGTGCGTAGCTTTATAAACTTCACCATCTGTTAAATGTAATAAAAACATTGATTATTTGCCTTTGTAATATTAATATGAATATGAAACTTAATTTGTATTAAACTGGACCTCTAATATATTTTGATATATGGTTAGAAAAATATTTACTTTATGTTTACATGTAGGAGCTTTTTTTAACTTAAACTTATTAAAAATATTAATTATCATAATTTTTTTAAACATCCATACAATGGTCAAGAAATTGTTGTTCTAATTATTTGTGGCACATATATTTTTTCTATTAATGGTTCATCGCATAAAGCACTTTTTTGTTTAATGAACAACGCATCTTTTGGTGTTATAAAAGAATTTCAAATTATAAGCTTAAATAATGTGATTTCGTTAATTTGTAAAAATAAAAACACCAAAATGAAAACACCCTGATAGGTTGTTGCCATTCGATAGATTCGCCCAATATGATTTGCACATTTTTCAAGAACTGTGACAAATATTTGAAGTCACCAACAATATATGCATCAATTTTCTTTTGTATTCTTTACAAAACTGACAAATAGAAACACAAGCTCGGAGAAAACAAAACCAAAAAAATATAAAACAATTTCTCACAAAATAACAAACAGCGATAAATTGATGGTGTTGAAATTGTTCTTGAGAAATTGCGCCACATCATCATCATCCGACGTCGCAACTCACATTGACGTCATCAAGATCAAAGACGCTGACTACTGGAGGGAGGAACACACATCCTCACCTCCTTTATTCTTATTGAATGACAATACAATTTAATATAGTCAGCGTCGAAAAAAAAGAAACCAATCTTCCTGATGAACTTTTCTTATTGCTTTCCTATATTTTCGACTTTCGATATTTCATTTATCTTGTGAGTTGCTCATTTTCGACTATGTGGAAATGAGTTTCCATAATTTGCCTAGGTATCGAAACCTTCGACAATTTGTCAGTTTCCAATCATCTTCACAATCGAATTAAAGGACCACGAAAATAGCTTCAGTTGTAATCGAATAAATGTAAAGTTTGTAAACAAATTGGTGAGATATCAACGATACAAAATATCCTTGTTGTGTAGGCATATTAAATAAAATGAAATGGAGGGGTTCTAGTATCGCTGAAAATTTGTATATGATCTTGATGTTCTCAAATTAATATTCCCAAGAAAATTTGAAATGTTGATGAAGAATCTATATCGTTAGAAAATGGAATACATTGGATTAATGCGTCTAAATAATTTTCCGCAAAATAAACGCTATTGCTAGTGGAAAAAAATCCACTTGAGGTTAGCAGGAAAAAATAATTTTATTTACCATCTGCGAAACAATGAGATTATTTTGTTAAGAACCGGTTTTTATACCCTTGCAGAGGGTATTATAATTTTGACCAGAAGTTTGTAACGCAGTGAAGGATACATTTCCGGCCCTATAAAGTATATATATTCTTGATCAGCATCACCAGCCGAGTCGATCTAGCCATGTCCGTCTGTCTGTCTGTCCGTCTGTCTGTCCGTCTGTCTGTCCGTCTGTCTGTCCGTCTGTCTGTTGCTATGTAAACTAGTCTCTCAGTTTTAAAGCTATCGGGCTGAAACTTTGCATCGGCCCTTCAATCTGTTGCAGGTAGTATATAAGTCGGAACGGCCGGAATTGGAACACTATATCACATAGCTGACATAGGAACGATTGGGAAAAAGTGCCATAAATTCGCCATTTTTTTAGATAACCAATTTATAATTTAGAAATCTATTTTTAATGACTATTTTAACGTATCCTGAAAGTTTCTTCAAAATCGGACTACTATATCCTATAGCTGCCATAGGAACGATGGGAGAAAATGGGTTATTGAGCATAACTATGGTGTTTTTCGATTTAATTAATTCATTTTTGAGAAATACAAAGACATTAAAGCCGTTCTAGATCTAAATTAAAAACCGAAAATCGGATCACTATATCCTAATATAGATGCCAAACAATTGATCGCACAGTTTTAAGGCAACTGGTCTGCAAGGGTATTCTAGGCTTCGGGTACCGAAGCTAGCCTTCCTTTCTTGTTTTTTGTAATATTATCAAAATTTTTGTTGAATTTGTTTAATACCCTTACAGAAAAGAAAACATTTTTGGTCAGCATAGGAAAAGTACATCTCCTTGGAAACAAGAAAGGAAGTCTAGCTTTGGTACACGAAGCTTAGAATATGCAGACCAGTTGAAACTGTTTGATAGTTTGTATGGCAGGATATCGTGACCTGATTTTTGGTTTTTCATTTTCTAAAACGAAAACTGTATTTCTTAAGAAAGAATTAAGAATAAAACTCCAGAGTTATGCTCAATGACCCATTTTCTTCCATCGTTCCTATGGCAGCTATGGAATATTGAAGGATCGGTGCGAAGTTTCAGCCCGATAGCTTTAAAACTGAGAGACTAGTTCACATACTTAGCGACAGACGGATAGTCGGACATGGCTATATCGACTCGGCTGGTGATCCTGATCAAGAATATATATTCTTTATAGTCTATAGTACTACTATATAGAGACTATATAGAGTCGGAAATGCCTCCTTCACTGCGTTACAAACTTCTGGTCAAAATTATAATACCCTTTGCAAGGGTATAAAAAAAATTCAGCCTCGAAAGTATTTTATATTTTGTGCTATAACAATTGGCTCGTTTACTTTAATTATTTTAAATAATGTTAAGCTTCAAACGTCGTTTATAGGATAGCTTAGCACAAACAAATCAAATTCATTTACAATTTTACGTGCAAAGAAAAAATTTCACAACGAAATTTTCTTTCTGTTTACATTTTTGCCAAATATTATTATGAGGGAAACGCATATTATAATATTCATTTCGGTCTGACAAAGCGTGTTTTTTTTTTGAATATTTTAGCCGCATTTAAATAATTTGTCAAAAGCATTTCGATATGCTCTATTAATTATGTGGCTCATATACCCAGTCCACCAATCGATTTATTTATATATCCTTCTCACCATCGCTGACTCAAAAACATACCCCTCATTGCATAATTCATGCTCATTTTATCGTTTAATCTGTTTGCGAATGTTAATGACTGGAATATTAAAGTCCTGATTTTTTTTATTTTCGGTTTTTATTGAAATATTTGTTTAGCATTTTATACATTTTTTATTCTTTTGTGTCTGGTTTTGCTTATAATAATTGTATGATATTGCTGTCAATTGTTTAATAATTGTATGTTTTTTGTTTGCTGCTACTTTGACAACTCATGTGTGAACCGCGGGCATATGCTTTTATGAATAATATATAGAATATATAGATTGTAATTTTTCAATATCCCACATATCCGGGCCAATGAATATATTTAAAGAGCTACCAGGACAATTATGTAAAATATTTGCAATTTTGTGCCCTTTGATAAATACATTACAGTGTTCGGGAGTTGCAGATTTAATTTTGTTATCTATACGCGAAAATTATGCACCAAGGGTGGGAATCGTTTATTGGGTCTTAATGGAGTAGTGTAAAGATTGAAGCCGGATAAAACAGTCAATAAATCTTTTTTTGAATTGTATTATTTTAGTAGAATCCAACTTTGCTTCATAAACCTAAAATGGTATTACGTTGTAAGTTTATTCGTTACAAAAATATTTTAATGAAATGCACCTGCACCAGTAAGATCTTACAATAAAATGCCCTTGGAATGTAACATCAAACAACCGCAAATACTCACACACAAGTACATTCATACGTCTGCATTCAAATTTTGTATCACAAAGTTGTTAAATCCTCGTAAAAGGAATCGCGGTTGATGAAAGGTTTTTCGGCGAGAGTTGAAGGAAATAAAAGGAATTTGTTACTTTTGTTGTAGCTATCCAAGCCGTCTATTGGAATGTGAGTGTGTGTGCTTGTGCATATGTGTGAGGAAAAACACGGGCCAGGGAGCGAACATAATTATGCAAACTAATTAAAATACTCATACGACCCGTTCAACTTGCGTTTCTCCCACTGCCCCGCACAGATGGGGAGTGGAGTGGGGGGAGTGTTCCTTGACGCCCATTTTTAATTAACAGTAAGCGTCCCATCCATGAGAGCAGCCGAATAAAGGAGAAACATGCTGGGGTGGCTGTAGAAGGGGCATGGGGCATGGGGCATGGGGCACGGGCGTGGGGCATGGGCGTGGGGTCGACTCGAGTGCGCTGCCTGAGAGGGGCAAACAAAAACGAAAGACACTCACTTCCGCTTGACATGACGCGGAATGCTCGGCACATGCATTTGACTCTGCTCAATGGCAGTCTGTCAATGTGTGTGCTGGTGTGTGCGCTGCACAAATACAAAAGTAAACCGCAAAAACACAAATATAGTTGCATACTTCTGGGCGCCTATAAACAAAATGTCAGCAGCCGTAGTTTCGAAAAAAAAAAGATTTTTAATAAACGGAAAAAAAAAAATTCCAAAATCAGCCAGGGCAAACTATTATTCAATCTTGCCAATTTAATTTCTTTTATTCAATCCATTAATCAGAGCCAATAAGATAGTATAAGCTTAAGAACCTATTTTACAAGTATTTACAAGTAATTAATTATAAAAGATGTCCCGAAATCTGAGATAGAGTTCTGAACTTATATTTAAAACTTATTTGTACCTTATTTCCTAACTCATTATACGAGTATTTAGCATATGTGATATTCTCTCAACCCCCAACTTACAACATTATGCCTACCAGACTTTCTTGTGTGAACTGAGAGAATGACTTCTTAGGTTATATATTATATGTTTCACTGCGAATATTGTTTTCATTTAAAATTATTATTTTAAAATCAATTAAAATTTTTATTTTACTTAACTGTTTTTTTAAATTTTTAAGGCAATTGATATTTTCATTTATTTTGAATAACATTGTTTATTTGCAAACCTGTTATCAAAAATTGGTTCTTGAATTCTGCGAATAATAAAGAAATTTGATTGCGAGCCTTGATTTTATTAATGTTTCCTCCAGTTTAATTTCAACTGCCTGCACTTGTTTATTGCAGTGCATCATTGGTATGATTTCCCCAAGCCAGGCAGGCCTCAAAAAGTCAGCAACACGTTGCCTCTAATGATATGACTAACGTTGACAGCCCCATTTGCACACTCGAATGTGCGCGTGTGTGAGCGAGTTCTGTTTGGGGAATAAATTGTTAATTATTATTTGAAAAGAGTTACAGCAGCGCAGGCCACAATCCTGACGCTGATGAGGTTGATGGGGATGATAATGACGGTGGCAGAAGGGCTGGTAGGGTTGGAGTGGAGCGGAGCGGGTGTTGAGGCTTTTGTGAGGGCACGCATCCTGCATGGCAGGTTTTTGTGGTTGGCTTGGCTTGCAGTTTTAGTTTTGGCCCGATTCTCCCGGCGGGCGCGGTTTGGCATGGTCGCCTGCGCCCGGCTCTGCATGCACATTTGAATCTGCACTTGCCTGCTGCTTTCGGATGAGGCATCTAAATTAACATTCGCATCGGCGTGTGTGGGCGAGGGTGTGTATTAATGCATAGCCCCGATTCTTATGCGTGTGCTCATTTCGAATGCGCATTACAAAAGCAACAAGAACATCTGCAACAGTGTTTCCCCTGTAGTCGCTCGCCGCGTCAATTGAAATGCAGCCAAGAGCCGGGCTAGGGCTCTGTAGCCCAACCGACCCACTTCACCACTGCCACTGGGTGCAAATTAAAAAGTGAAAATACATGGCATACATGGCGTATGTGTAATATTTTTATTTCACTTGGCTTCTAATTAGGCAAGTCAGCTGTCAGCTTGTCAACTATTGCCGCACTCCCTTCCTGCTCTCATCCTCCCATTGACATTTGCATTTCGCTTTTAACTAATTTGTTGACGGCAAAAGAAGATTTCTTCGCTGATTAATGCGCTCTGCGCATTAATGGGCCAAGCAATGACAATGATCCGCACACACATGCGGTTGCCCACGAAAGTGGCACAAGAAAATTGCAAATATTATACCTAATATCCAAAGAATGAGGTTAGCCATTGTGGGCATGTCATCAGCAATGTGAGGCATGGCATGTGTTTTGTTTGGTTAGGGGGTGGACACTGAGACATTTCGACCTACATATTATTGAAAGAAGCAAGTAACTATTTACATCTATCTTTAAAGATTTAAATCTTTAAATTTTGTGTGATATTTAAATGAACCTCAATATTTCACACACATTATATTTAAAATATTCAAATTTTGTTGGAATACTGTACCTATGTACAAATGAATATATCATAGAGAAAGAGACTTCGGGGACCGCCGGTAAAATATGGTCAGGGTGACTAGAAAAATCGATCTAGGCCTGCCAGCCAGACCAGAGAATCTTCTGTTTTTAGTCTGTATGACCAAACAGATCTCAGAGATGATAAGAACTAGAGACGCCAATTAGATTGGTTTGAACTTGATTTTCGTCTGAACAGATGAAATTAATGAATTTTCACCGCCACGCAACCTTCCGCCTCTGCAGTCATCCAGATAAAGAATTTTTCGACTTGTTTTCCACTCACCTTCAACCATTGCAATCTCCCATATCCTAACATCCATATTACATGTAATTACTTATATTGGCTCAAAATTTTTGCGATGCAAATCTGCATAAATGTAATATCCACCAAATCTCAATTAATTGTGCACTCGACTCGACTAGTGCTAACGCAGATCAGGTTTTGTCAGACTTTATCCCAGCAATCTGGATTTTTTAAACATTATAGGATAGACCAAATATTTTCACTTTTTTCGAGCTGCAACCTGTCATGGTACACGGTATCCAACAGTCAGAAAAGCTGTAATTCTCTTTCTTGTTTTTGTATGGTATTGATTATATACGTGTATGATCTTCCAATTCCTCTAGATCTATAAGTATGTATATATATATAAGTTTTTTCTACACAAATAAATGTTAACGCTTAACATTAAAATATTTTTGTTATGTTTATATTTAAGCAGTGCTTAATGTTTAAGTTTGATGTGTTATATTTAATTTAGTATCTATTCCGTTTCGACATTAAATATTTTCAAATATACAAGTTCATATACATCCAAGAAATCGATCGGAATTCAATTTGTTTGCCTTTTGATGTGGCTTAGATCAAACAAACTAAATGCGAACCACGTATTTACTCCAGACCCTCGCAATCAAATAAAATGGTTGGGCAATAATTGCGCGTGCCGATTGCTATCAAAAAACGACGAAATTTCACCGTGTGTACGCTTCCTACCTGTCTCACATGCCAAATTAGCTTTAAATGTTACCGCTAATGTGAAAATCGGTCCCATTCAGACCATCGACTCTCTCCCTCATTGAAGCTATTTGATCTTCCAACATATGCAGGTGAAAGGATGTGAATGTGCGTAACGACTCTGAAAAGTAAGCAACGTTTAAATGTTTACACTCATCTCTGAAAATACAGGACACTGACTATGATTCTGTTCACTGTAAAGACCCAATATTAACTATATCCTCCTTGGCAGAGTAGACAAGAACTGAAGCTTAATTTTCTTAATTGTTATAAAAGTTTCGTACGAAATGTAAAAACAAAGTCACAAAGAACCAAGTAAAATCTACCGAAAGAAGGGTAGAAAAATGGCAGCATCAATTGACGTTTACTTTAAATTACAAACGAAATTACTTATATTAATAAGAAACTCTAAATTCTACTTTATTTTCAAATCTTAAAGCTTGCTGGTTAAAAACAAAATGAAAAATATTTTCAATTTGAAATATAAAAAAATTCTCCCCCTTCCTAGGGATAATCGAGATGTTCACTCTATCTAAATTTATTTTTGCCATGCCCACTTTTATTATTGCCGTTTAGCGATTTTTTATGGCCGGGACTTTGGCACTGTAGGCAGTCGCATGCGATTTTTATCGGATTGCATATCGTGGTCCAAAGGATGGTAAGGGAGCATGAGGAGGTCATTTGTTGGGGTCCGCTGGCTTTTTGAAAGCCATAAAAATCGAATGGCGTCGCCGCCATCGGTGGGTAGCAAAACCAATCGATTTGCAAAATTGCAGTGCAAAGTAGAAAAGTATTCACACACAGAGCCCTCGGTGGGGGCGAATGGTTGGAAGAGTTTGGGAGCGGAGCAGCCAAATGTCCTGTCATTTATATGAATGTCCTGTTCCTGCTCCGCAATGCGTTCTGTGGTTTGGTGGTTCCAGCGGTTGCACCCAGAGGTTCCATGCACCAACAATCGGCCAAATGGTTTTGCCTTGGGTTTCCCAAAATATTTATAAATATTTAAATTTGCATTAATTAGCCAAACAGAAAATTTGCAAGGAGGCGTGTTTTAGGTTTGAGGGCGAAAATTCATAGTCTTGCTGGAAACTTTTAATTGCACTTTGTTTGGCTATTGCCTGGGAAACTTATGATTAAAATAGTTGTTAAGCTTGTTTAGTTACCCCAGAAAGTGCAGCATTCTTTTGGAGCTTGGCGAAAATTTCCTGGAAAATAGTTGACTCCAGCGAAGAGTTGGATGGATTCAAAAGTTGCTTTGACGGGCGAAAATGATCCTAATGAAGGTAAAATCGATATACATAGATGCATATCCTTGCAGAAGGTATTCAAGAGTTCAAAGGAAAGGAACATAATATCAGGTCAACCCCAAAGGGGTGTGTCAGAAAACTTTCGTTTATTTAATATGTTATTATTTTCTTGGTAACCAAAAACCATCTTAAACCCATTTTTTTAGGAGCATTAATAAGCAAACCTTGAACTGCATTCCAAAACTAATCTCACTTTTTTAAATTTTCGCATTTCATTTCATCGCTTGGACCCGGCCTTTTGACATTCCACTTTTCCAGGCCAACAGCTGTCAGATTCATGCCACTCCTCCACTCCTTTTATCAGCATATTTCTTAGTTCATCCGACCACAAAAACCATCTCATTTAGCCATGAAAATCTTTGCTCCCAACAGCAGCAACAAACAGGCGAAGGTAGCGGGAACAAAAAAGGGAAGCCCGGGCACCGAAGCACATTTCGCTTTCATTCCATTTTCTAAATTCTGAAAGGCGAAATGAAATGAAAATGATGAAAATGAAACTAATTCCTGACGGCTTACGGTTATTATGAGACCTCATTCTTGGCCAACCCAAGGCTCCAGTAATAATTCGCATTTTTATTTTTGCGCCCAAACCGACATTTAATGGAAACGACCGCAGCGGAGCCCTTCAACGGCGCTCGTCTTAAACTGGTTTAATTTTAGGCGCTAAGCCCAAAATCTGTTGGGACCGAATGGGTGAAACCGATTTTTAAGGCCGAAGGTTGAAGGCCGGGCATTTATTCCACTCCGTGTTTTAGTGAAAATTTAATTAGTTGTGCCGAGCGCAACAGGTTGATGCCAGGCTGCCAGAGCTTGCTGGCCAAAATCCCAAAAGTAAGCCCAGCTCAAACTGCATAAATCACCATTTAAATTAGAAATTAGTCCACACACTTGCCCACACACTTGAGCATCACTTCTAGACAGACCTGCCACTTGAGCACCAATCCCGAGCCGATCTCTCATCGCTCCACTCAGCCACACAGCCTCTCAGCCACTCACCCACTCGTCGGCACACTCATTATTGGGCTCAAGTGCAAATTAGTGTGTTTGCTAGTGGGTTATTAAGACCCTCCCGGCCACTCCAACTCCAATCTGGCCTTTTGTTATGCTAACTAAATGAGTTTTCTGCTCCTGCAATATACGCTCTGTTCTGTGTCTGTTCTGGGCCTGTAGTAAAACTTTAGTGTACAAATTTTATTTCATTGTTTTTCGTGTGCGCAACAACAATCAGAATAAGTGTTGAGGCCTTCTGGCGGCCTGCCTGGATAGTTTTTTTTCGCAAGAGGCGGAAAAGTTTGGTAATTAACATGAACCCAGAGGCAGTGAGAAAAAATATGGTGAAACAGCCTAAGAAGCTGAAGAAAATCAAAAAAAATTTGCCTCCACCTCAATTACCACTTGCCAATGCCTTAGGCCCAAGGACCCAACAATTATAAAAAATTAATTAAAAACAATTAAATCGGCAGGAGTGTACGAAACACAGATAATATTGAGCGACATAGGAAAAACTCTGCATAAAATAACCTTAATTATGCTTTTTACATCCTTTCTGCAGCACAAAGCAAAACAAAGCAAAAAACCTTAATAATATGCAAAGCACCAAACCAAAGCGAGGCACAATAAAAATTCAATCAGGCCACAAAAGCAAATGTCAGGCGGCCCTGAACCCAACAACAACACAACCCAATGGAAAAACGATAGAAAAAAAGAAAACTCGCGCCCATAATGACATTAATTTACACATCAGCGAAGCGCGTAAAAGCAAGAAGGAATTAGGGACGAAGGACGAAGGATGAAGGGCAGGCGAAGCAAACCGGAAACAGGAATTTGCACAATGGTCCGGCGACAAGAAAGTGGTCGGTCGGGATCCCTTGGCCAGATTACAAAACTGGCAATAAAAAACAATCAGAAAAAGGCGATGAGAAGGTCCGAAAGAATAACAAATTGTTAAGTATCTTGGGACCAGACGGAACATTCTGATCGTACACTGCTTTAGAGCGATTTAATGAAGGAAATAGTTCTATGGATTCATTACTATGACATTAAAATTTTTGGGTTTATATACGTATACCTTCGGTCGGTATTCCTAAGCTCGATAGTTTTCTAAAAATTTCTAGAAAAAGTTATAGTTCCGATAAGTTTTAATAGTTACCTACGTTAAAAGTTTAAAATGACAATCAATAAAATATGATCAATATAAGAACTTAAAAAATAATGCTAAAATTAAGGCAATTTTGAGGTGGAAGCGGGAAAGGTATTCGAAATTATAAATATTATTATAACAATTATATATTATAACAAAAACAAATTTACCGTTTTTTCTGGTGCTAACTTTATGATATAAAAGATTCTAACAACCTGCTAAAAATTTATTTGTATTACTTGTTTTTTTGTGTTTCCCACCTAAAATATATATTTTTTCCGACCAATTTTAATACTTTAAATTGTGTTTAAGCATCATCTGAACATATTTCTTCACTTCTATAGTTGCATGATGTCATCGGAAAATCTGTCACCTGCTGTAAAATTACCTTTCTTTGAGTTATGAATTGTGTCCAGGTGGATGTACAAATTAGTTGCAAGATGGGCAGGACTTAGATGCCCAAATCCAAATGATGCTCCTTGCACTAATCGCAAGCATCAGCCGCAAGCGAAAACAATTTTAACAAAGGCTGGACCAGTTACACATAAATGTGTGAATATATTTACACTTCTGTCGCGAATGCTAAACTATTCCCATAATTTAATTTTATAACCGGAAGGTTTGCTATTACCAGGGATTTATACGGTAACCAACAGCAATAGCCTGTAAACTGGTGTTTATAATTCACAATTTGTGGCTCCAAGATATTCCTTAATCTCTGTTTGCCTTAATGCCGAGAGAGAGCCAAATTCACAGAAATTCCAAGCCTTTGGCTCGAATTTCAAATTGACGAGGACCAGCAAAATTATATTCTCTTTATCAGCTTGGTGACAATTTGTTGTCAGTGAAAACAAATTGTCTTTTCGGATTGTTCTTAAGACACGACAATTAATCACAGCATTAATAGGAATTTCTGTCGGAGAAGCAGGCACTGGTATTTGACTGGGGGAAGCCTAGAAAATGGTTCAGGATTAATGCAAAATTCTATGAAATTAAATGCCGTTTATGAATACTAGGCGTATACACAATGCCGGAAATTAAACATACGCCATGCGGCACCAGAAGGATTTTGGAGCCCCAACATAAAGCGGAAGTTAATTGTTATGCTGAAAACATAATACAAAAAGACGAGACTGGAAAGAGTCCTTCGGAGACGGAGTGAAGAAAGGGCAGCAAAGTTCTGCCCAAGATGATTCAAAGCATAACAAAACTTTAATATTTAAATATGAAAAACTATTTATGCGAGATACATACAACACGACACATGCAGACACACTGCGCACTGGTCAAACAGAAGGAAGAACATTAAAGATAAATGTGTTGGGGTATCCCGACTATGAGATACCCGTGACTAAGCTTTTAATAAAATTGTTGCCTAATTTCAAAATCAATGATGGATGGTGTTCCTTCTTAACGAAAATCTCCATCACAATTGTTATTAAACGGGAATTTGTATATTTAGACATCTGGAAGTAATGAAGCAAGAATATTAAATTTATATTTTTAATTGGAGTTTTGTTGATTAACATAAGGATGTAAGATTTAGCAATCAAAATGGCATACCTATCAAATTCCATCCCAAGCCAGGCTCATGTCCCTTTCCAACCCCTTTTCCGCACTTCTATCTTTGCATCTGACGAATGCGAAATTTGCCTTCCGTGCCTGCAGAACTCTGTCCCTTTGTGCTGGGCCGCATCTTTTTGGTGGCCGTTGCGCGTTGCGAAAATTTTAATTTATACATTTGCAACTGCGATGGTGTGTGTTGGGTGTGCGTGTGACTTCCTGTTGCAAAATGGAGTTTTGTGTATGCGAGCGAGCAGAAGTTTGCACAACTTGTTTATGATTTCTCATGTCAAATACGCTGGTATAAGTGCCTGGAAGAGGGCGTGACGGGCAGATGCAGTTGAAGTAAGTATATACAAGTGCAGGATAACGGGGGGATTGCTCTGCCTCCACGTCCCACTGGAAAACTTTATGATTTACAACCAGGGTGTGAGTTTGCATATGTATGCAGAAGTGTGTGCGAAAGTATTTTTTTTTTTGTCATGTACCATCTTGTACTGCGGGCCGAAGGCGTCGGAAGTGCAGTTTATGTTGAGCCAAGTTTCGACAACAATCAAATGAAATGTGTACATTGGAAAGGCAAATTTATTTTATATACATTTTAAGTGTGAAACATTTTCAACAGTGCATTTATTTTCAATTACATTTGATTAAGCTTTGTACATACACACTTGGTTCACAAGATATTGCATTGATTTGGTTGCAGTGCTCCATGATTTGAAATATTATATTGTTTTTATAAAACATTTAAAATAATAAAAAATTATAATCTCATGAAGTCTAAGTTGCATATTTTTAAATTTGACGATTATTGGATGATTTAAAAACCAGTAGGCAGTTATACAACAAAGAATTGGTTCCCAAATGTTT
This sequence comes from Drosophila setifemur, assembly GCA_021224005.1. NCBI lineage: Eukaryota > Metazoa > Arthropoda > Insecta > Diptera > Drosophilidae > Drosophila > Drosophila setifemur. Next base: position 738,452 of record JAJJHY010003979.1, on the reverse strand, counting down.
TTATGAACACACATAGGTAATCCGTTTTTACTGAATATACACTAAAGCTAGTGGTAGCATTATACATAAGTATGTATTGCACTCTTCTGATGCTGGCTTATAGTAATTTTAAAATAAAGCTTCCTTTTTTTCGTCTTCTTTAATATATTAAACAAATCGCATGGCATTTGTGTTCTAATTTTTTTGGACTTATTTTACTCAGTAACCAACTGACAAGCTTTAGTTGCATGATAAACAAAAAAAAAAGTGAATACTTCAACACGGTTTAAGTCATTACCATGATTTCAATCTGTTTAAAGTGCTGTTGCCCTTTTGCCAGCTGGGAGAGAGGCAGACAGTCGAACACCCGCTGAAACTTCAACTCCGACCGGAAAGTTTTTATGATTGCTTTTTTTGTTTGAGTAAAATGCATTTTATGCAGGGAAATCTTTTGATGCGCCTGAGAGCACGCTTCAGTATAATTTGCGGTCATGTTCATTGATCTCCTGGGAAGCATTAAAATTTAATGATTTATGCTATGTTTCCGCAGATAGAGCGGGATGAGTGACGGGGAGTCCGCAAATGAATTTATTTTATGGCTCTGCTGCGTTTTCGGTTTAAGGGTTAACGCTGTGAAATTTACAACAATTTGACTCTGGCGCGAGGGAGACCCACAGATCCCCACAGACCCCACAAACCCCTCTAGACCCCCCTAGACCACCACATATTCGCAGTCATATCTTCGCCGGAGAACAATGTCAGATGCCTAAAAAGTATGCTAAACAGCCCAAGCCGAGTGCCAGCAAAAGTCATAACTCAGCATGAATGGCAGGCGGGGCTTCGAGGGTCTTCGAGGGGTTTCGGGCCAAGAGAACTTGGCGAAAGGTGGAAAAGCGAGCGAATGTGGGCTGCAACTATTAATCAGGCTTTAATTGTTTTTGTGTGCGTTGGTCGGTTACGTTTGTGGTGCCAGATAGACCAACACACACAAACACACATGGCTTCTTTCCGGTCTTGAGGCCTCATGCATCATGTGGGCCGAAATCTTTTTGTAATCTCTGGCATTTGTCTGGATTTTTCGCATAGTCTTTGAATAGATTTATGCTTCTTTGACAGGCACAAGATGTGAATGCGAATCTCAGTCGGAGAAAGAGTATCACATATGTATGCTGAGCTTAAATTCTCTTAAAAGCATGCTAAGTGTTCTTCAAGAAAAAGTATATAAGCTCAATGTAATAAAAATACTCAATATATTGTAACCTTGCCTAGCTGATCATAGTTCATTGATTATAGGTACATTATCAAACTTTATGAATAATCGAAAGCACACACATCGGACAGTTATATAAATAATGGAAAGTTAAGCTTAATTTTATTTGATTAATTAAATTAGTTTTCCACCACAAACTCCCTACCAAAAGATACCCTTAAAATAAAACGTGAGTTTATTTTGTACTTGAAGAGACTACATCGATTTGCATTTTTTACCTGAACTTATTCTGTCTTCTGTTCTGGACTTGCCGTCTGCTGGCTTTTCCCTTTATTTCCTGCTGTCTCTTATCACAGTTTGGGCATTAATCACGCGTTTAGCTTTGCAAGCGGACTTCTCGACCGTTTTAACTGTCCTTTGGCCACTTCGAAGTTTCGCCGCCGCTCAATGGCCCAGCAACTGGCCAACAAGGGCGAGCCAACATATTTAGAATATATGGCAACACTTTGGCAACACCGACACAATCCTTGACCACAACTAGTGTAGAAGAGCAAAAAATAAAGCCCAGCCCAGCCCAGCCCAGCCCAGCCCGGAGCAAACCGAACAAAACAGAACACGGGACCGAAACACAGACGATTGTGCAACCACACTCCAAAAACCACTTGAAATTTCGCACATCTGCACTCTCACTAAGGTATCCACGAGATATTTTGGGGCGGAGGAGGAGTGGCGTTATAGTTTGGTTCGGTGTTGTCATTGCCAGAGTTGCCAACGACCAGAACAACAGGGCAGAGCCTGGCCACACAAACTTGTAACGTAAATTTTGTATAAGCCTTCACAAACACACGCCCTCAAACGGTTTCGACCTTTTCCATTAAGATTTATAAACCGAGCGAAAGCGGTAACGAAACTTTTTTAAATTTTCAATCAGTTTCATTAAAAACCAAAGAACATACCTCAAGTATTTTATTGGCTATTTTAATGACAACTAAATCTTTGGTATTGTTTCCTTTGGGTGGTAATTGCGAAAATGTTTACAATTAAAAATTAAATTAATGTCTACATGAGAAAACAAGTATATTGAGTACCAGTTAAAAATTTAATGTTCCTTTTAAGGAACGCATATCATATAATATGAAAGCACTTAATACTTTTGCTCATATTTATACCCTTGCAGAGGGTATTATAATTTTGACCAGAAGTTTGTAACGCAGTGAAGGAGACATTTCCGACCCTATAAAGTATATATATTCTTGATCAGCATCACCAGCCGAGTCGATCTAGCCATGTCCGTCTGTCCGTCTGTCTGTCCGTCTTTCCGTCTGTCCGTCTGTCGGTTGCTATGTAAACTAGTCTCTCAGTTTTAATGCTATCGGACTGAAACTTTGCACCAGCCCTTAAATCTGTTGCAGGTAGTATATAAGTCGGAATCGGAAAACTACATCACATAGCTGCCATAGGAACGATTGGGAAAAAATGCCAAAATTTCCCCATTTTTTAAGATATTTTATTTATTTCTTGGTAAACTCTAATTAATAGCAATTTAACATATCCTGAAATTTTCATCAAAATCGGACAACTATATCCCATAGCTGCCATAGGAACGATAGGAGAAAATGGGTCATTGAGCATAACTCTGGTGTTTTTCAAGACAATTAATTTATTCTTGAGAAAAACAGTTTTTATAGACATTGAAGCCTTTTTGGAAATTTAAAAACCAAAGATCGGATCAATATATCCTATAGTTGCTATACAATCGATCGAACAGTTTAAAGGCAACTGGTCTGCAAGGGTATTCTAAGCTTCGGGTACCGAAGATAGCCTTCCTTTCTTGTTTTCATTAGATTCAATTATAATTTTGAAGATAGTATAAGCAATTTTCAAGATTACACAATATATCTTTTAAGCTCTTTATAGTACTCTTAATTTATTACCAATCCCATAACATATTTTATCTGCAGTTGCTGATTGTTTTTGTGTAAACGCAAAATTGGAAACATGTTACAATGCGCTCGACTGCATCATAGAACGAATTACTTTCTGTTGAGATTGTAGTTCCTTAAAAAAATTCCGGCCAAAACTTCCTGAATGCGCCGGCGCCGATTGTCCTGCCCAATAATCGATACTAGGTGCTTGGGACTCAGGCCTCGGTTTTTGTGACGCTCAATAGAGTCGATATCGTCATCGCTAATTACAATGTCGTCGTGATCATCAACGGCTTGAAATGCCGAACCATCTCCGTTGGTGACCTCAAAATTAACATTATCAGCAGCATTTACAACCTCAGAATCGTCATGGAATAGACTGCTATCGGCCAAATCGTCAAAATTCAGTCCCTGTAGCAAATCGGCAATCGAGGGCACAAAGGCGCTACGGCGGGAGCTCGTTGAGTTGGAGGTGTTGCTCGAGGGTAGATATATGCCCTGCATATTGTTTGGGTTAATGATCAGGTAAGTAGGACCGCTACCGCTGTTTTGATAATCCATGCCAGGAAACTGTGGAGGTGGGCGGTTTTGCGGTGGTGGTGGAGGGTAGTAAGGATAGTAGGGATAATGGGAACTGTGATGATGGTGGTGCCTGTCGGAATCGGAGTCATGGTTTAAACTGGGCTGCTGCACTATAATGATAGGCTGCTGGGTATATCGGTGACTTTCCTCTTTATCACCACGCCGGATGTTCCACAACAAGCGGGGTACGACCTTGGGAAAGGCTGAGGGGATTGCATACGATTTTTAAATTATTTTGCTGTACTATTTTCTCATTGGCTTACCAGTTTCTTTCCCGTGATTACTGCTTGAGCTCTGCTGAGCACTGGTCAATGCTACAAAAGCGAACAGCAAAATCAGGGGGCTGAGGGTTCTCATGGTACTTCAATCTGAGACTTCTGAGACAGACTGTGTTCGGTGTTCGGTTGTCTATTGAAATTTATACCCAATAGTCGACCGCGCATCTCGTCAAAATTTTACCACGGGCCATGTGACTATTTAATTGCGGATACACTTAAAGATAGATTATCTTAAAGCACTGTAGGGTTTATTGCTCTCATAAAATGTTGCTCTCCCTTTAAATTCTTTGAACGGACGTACGTATCATCGTGCTTTCATCAATTAATTAACAATAAGCAGTCTTCTATAGATTTTCGCCCGTTCTCCACTGAATTTGTGTGTATTTGGTTCATATTAACAGTTGGCGAACAGATCAGTAGTTAATTAATTAGAAAAAAAACAAAATTAAAGTACACTGGGAACTTGTGCGACGATTAAATATATATATGAATGAATAAAATATATATATATGAATAAAATATAGCTCCACCAAGCGCCGAGTAACAAATGTTTGTTATGAATAAAAACAAGTACTATTCTTAAAACCATAAAAACTGAATGTATCAAAACTGCTTAAGAAAATAATTTTGTATCTCTACAGACCACTAAATCTAAAGCTCAAATAAGAACACTGAACTAGAAAGTAGTCATTGGCTTCATATTAAATGTATTTGAACTATTATAGATATCAATGACCAATATTTTTTAAAAGAGCAAATGCCTTCGTGCAAAACGATTTGTATGGTCAATATATATATGGTTTAACACTCGCCCACAATGTTATTATACCCTTGCAGAGGGTTTCATAAATTTGACCAGAAGTTGCAACGCAGTGAAGGACACACCTCCGACCTCATAAAAAATATATATTTTTGATCAGCATCACCAGTCGAGTCGATCTAGCGATGTCCGTCTGTCCGTCTGTCTGTTTCATCGGAAACTGGTTTAAAGCTATCGGGATGAAACTTTGCACCAACTCTTTGCAGGTAGTATATAAGGTTGCAGGTAGTATATAAGACGGAACGGACGGAATCGAACATTACATCACATAGCTGTTATAGGAACGATTGGGAAATGAGGTCGTCAACTCAACATATTGATTGATAATTGATTGAATCTTTATAAATCACTTTTGAATAGTTAACTTATCCTAAAAATTGTATCAAAATCGGACCAATATATCCTATAGCTGCCATAGGAACGATGGGAGAAAATGGGTCATTGACCATAACTGGTGTTTAGTATAATATTTAATTCATTCTTTGACAATATACTTTTTATAGATTTAAGCCTATTTTAAAAATTAAAAACCGAAATTCGGTCAGCTATATCCTATAGCTGTCATATAACCCATAGTCTGCAAGGGTATTCTAAGCTTTGGGCCCCGAAGCTAGCCTCTCTTTCTTGTTTTATTTAAATCACTGAAAATCATATCAGTAAGATTTTTAAATGCAACAAACTGTATTTTATTTGTGTTATTTGTAATTTCTCCATTATTTTTCTAAATTCCTTTTAATCAATTACTGCAGCCTAGGTAAAATGTAAAACAATTTACAATACAATGGCAGTAAAATGATACTCTGGCTATTGGTCAATCAACCTTCATCTGTACATCGACAATTAAAAAAATATAGATTTTTCTTTCCTAATCATCCAGGTATTTAGATGGGCTGAAATAAAATATGTTTGCATGCATCCCACTGCACAAATTTTTCGTTTACTGGTTATCTGCCAAAATGTCGAACTATGCCTGGCCTTTATGTTTACATTAGTATTATTGTTTATCAAATAACAACATAGGCGGCAACAACAGGAACAACCATAACAGAGAAGTTGTTAAATTGGAAAGACATAAAGGTCTCATTAAACTTTCGTGTCTGGCAACCGGCTTGAATTTGTTTGGTCTGCTCTTGGTTTGGCAGAATTTTACAGCTGTATTTATGATTTTTTTTTATTTTTATTTTCGATACTGGCTGATAGAAAATTCACGTAGTCATATATTTTGTTTAGTTGAACTGTGCCAAAAATCTCTGCCTCTTTACCATTCCCTTTATTGACATTGTTGATTATTTATGCACAGACTATTACGATGTGCAGACTGGGGGAACAACCAAGTAAATTTAGACCCTTTGTATTACTATTTGTTTCTTGCTGGGTTATACTATGATATTCAAACCGTTTGAGGTATGCTGATTGAAACTGTTAAAAGAAATCCAATAGTATACTTTATTTATGCAAACAAATTGTATCTGTTTTCAATAGAGTTAAAAATAAATATTAATTTGTATATGTTTTGTCACTTTAAAATGCACACCAGTTTTCTATTTCAAAAATAAAAAAAATGTAAGAATTTGCATCGTTCCATATTTAATAAATATTAAGCCAAATTTTTATGTCGTGCTTTCTGATGAGTTAATTTGCTTTTCAAAATTATTATAAATTTATCATATTAATTAAACTCAATACTCTCGGGTTCTAAAAAAAACCGTTTAAATACGAATACAAAATGGTATAAATACAATATGATTTATCGGTAAGGACCCAACATTGGGTGCTACACATTTTCTAGGACTTCTAACCAGAAGTAGGTGAAAACATATGGGAAGGCAAAACAATGGAGCTCATCAGCAGCTCCATTGAACGCATTGAAAATTGGAAAATGTTGTCTATGCAGTGCCAATGCGAAAGTAAGAAATTGAATGTAAAAATCAGTTTTCCCAAATGCCATTCACACACGCACGCACAAAAGGAGCTCGGCCGATGAAATTCCTGTTCCTATCCTCGAACTGTGTGCCTGACATGGTGCCTGAGAAACAAAGAAAAAATCATTTGAAAAATATTTGGTTCGACCGTTGCCTGTTCTTTATTGTTAACATCAACCAATTAACGAATAACGGGCTCCCCGTCCAGTTTCTTTAGATTGGGCAGACGACGCACTGCCTCGGCGACGAAGGCGGCTGGGTCCATGTTTTCGTTCAAAATGTTACCAACGAAGGTGATTTCGACCAGGTTCGGGGGAATGGCCATGCGCATGAACTCGGCCCACTCTTTTATGACGTTGTTTGATATGTAGAACACTTTTAGAGCCTTCATCGACTCGATTGGCTTAATCTTCTCGATTATGTTGTAGCTGACCCACAACTCCTCCAGGGTCTCGCCCAGAGCCTCGATGCCGTTGATGGTCTTGAGGTTGTTCCGCGCAAGGCTCAGCACCCGGAGATTCTTCATCCCCGATATGCCGGTGATCTTCTCGATCATGTTCGAGGACAGGCTTAGCTTCTGGCACTCAGTCAGGCTGTTGAGGATGGGGTCCATCTTCTCCAAAGGTGGATATTGAAATTGCAGCCCTATTTCCGTGGCGGTGGCCGCCTCCTGCTTGTTGCGATCTTCCCACCTGGCTAGGGCGTCCTTCATGGATGTGGGCTTGGCCATGTCTAAGTTTCGTTTCTAACTTTTCTCTCTGATTTTTCGTGTTCAAATGGAAATTTGTTATATTTATTAATCAGTTTTCATCGCCGGTTCAAATGTGACTTTTAAATAGTATTACCCAGTTAACATCGCCTACTCATTGGAGCAGTAAATGTATGTGTTTAATTTATATAGGAGTTTGTATCGAAGGGATTACATTTTCTTAAAGTTATTTGATTAATAAACCATAATAACTATGGCTTTAGTTTTGTCATCTTTGTTTTCTTTCAACGCTCAGCTGTTTCTAAAAATTTGTCTTCAAATCATGCTGAATAAAATCAAATCTGATATCTTCCAATCTTAAAATGCTGCTTGAACTGATCCGATTTGAATAGGTATTAAACTTAATTTTTTATCTTTTAAATATTTTGGTATTGTTTAAGTTGGGACAATTTTGAAATCGTGTTTTACCAAAAGTTATATAAGTTATATTTGACATTGAATAATATACATATAATTGCGAATAGTAATTATATTAATTAGTAGTATTTAACATCGAAATATCTAAGTTGCGTCTTCTATTAACTTAACATATTCTTAAAATATTTTATACATTGTGTTACACCGTAATTAGTTTTTTTTTAAGCTTATTAATGGTTTTTGTGTTCAACTATTGGCTTAGAAGTTGCGGTCACCTTTGGGGAAGAAGACACTCGACCCTTCCGCCCCAGGAGTAATTTATTTATTTTGGCATGTGCCTGCTACCCGAAAAACGATGTCGGGACTTTAATCTGGCGCACAATGATAACTCTATTGGCGAGGTCCTGTGTCCTGGTCCTGGTCTGAATTCAAAATTGTGTTCGGGTCGGAGCTGCTTCCTATTGTCACATACTGCCATTCCCTTATTTTTCCTGCCTTTTTTGCAGAGCCCACAATTGGCCGGGTGTGGGAGGAAGGGCTTTGTATCAAAGCCTCCTTGGCACTTTATTACACACATTTGAGGTGATAATACTGTTCACATAGCGCCCCTCGAGGCACACATTTTTTTGTTGAGCGTCTGCTGCCGTTTGTCAAATAATTTTCTGTTTGTTTTGTTTTTTATTGAACTTTTTCAGCTCCCTTTAAATTGTTGCTTTTTGTTTAAATATTTGGTGCAGCTGTTATCGCAAATACAGCAAGATATTTTAGGGCAATAAATTATTAAATGCTTGCATTGGGCCAATTGGTTCTGGTAGCTCGTAGGGAATAAGGGTATATTGTATTCGTGCAGATGTATGCAACTGGATTGGAAGGGCCCCATCCAGCCAAACAATTCGGATATAAATATTTAATTGCTTGATACTTATAATCGAAAATCAAGCAGATACTCTTCCAAACAGCTTTTAATTAAAGCACTTTATTTCCAGCCAAGGGTGTCCGATGGTCGGAATACTCGACTAATGCTTTTTACTTGTTTTTTATAATCGTCCCGAAATTGGGAAAAGCATATTTGATGTCGAGCTTATTTGTTAAAACTCATATTATATTAGAGCTCTCATAAATTGCTGGCTCAAAGCAGTCGCAGTAGCACCCTCAAAAACATATCGATGTAAACAAAAGGAGCACACATTAAAAAAAAAATCAAAACAAGAACGGAAAGCTAGCTTCTGGACAGAGCAAATACTGTTATTGACCCCAATTTGCCCATGCCAAATATTCAGACTAGCATCTGTGTAAGTTTTAAACTGACGGATAGACATAACTATATCGATTCGTATTTATGGCTTTAACATTTACTTGAGAAATGGAAAAAGGTACCCCTTGGTCGATGTAAACATAATAAAAAAACCTTTAATTTTTTACTTATATACATATGTAATATATGTATGCAATATAGCTAAAACTAGATAGAGCAATAGAGTCGCCCATTCCGACTGGTATACAGGTACGTGGTACAGGTATAGGAAAGGTCGCAACTCGATATATTTTTTTAAATTATAATACAAAAAATTATGTTGCAATACTTTGGCATTGCAATTCAATTTGACTGACTTATCTTTAACTTTTTTGCCTTATAAATTATACAAATAATATTTACGACTCAATATTATTAAATATTTATATTTATTTATAAAAAAAAAATAAAGAACGCATTTTTATTGCCTGGAGACTTGAACCTATGACTTCTGAGTTGCATTTCGATACAAACACCGCCACTTTCTAATGCGATTCGAGTGCTTTAAATTTGCTATGAAAGTGCTGTCAACAGCAGTGCTTGTAAATTTCAAACGTGTTGTATCGATATCAAGTTCAAATATACGTCGCTTATAATAATTGCTTCTATCATTAAGTCTATGGATGCCAATATGGCAGAGACATAATTTCACATGAGACAATTGTGTATTCCTAAGAGAAGCTTTCCAACGGTGACCTTCGTAAATTGATTGAATCGTTTAAACGGACAAGTAGGAGCTGTCATCTATGGTCCGAAGCCATACTATAATATTATAACAACAGCGAAATGGTGGGTTTGATATCGAACATTAAAAATAAAGAATCCAAAATTGTCGGATTCATTTTCCAGTAAAACAAGGTATGTTATTATATTGATTTGGGTCTACGCATTATTAGTTAGGATTAAGAAAGTTTAATTCATTAATAAAAAACATTCTAAAACTCACGAATGACTAAGATACATATAACTTGAGATAGATTAATTCTATGTACAATTATTAAAAAGCTCTTATAAATATCACCTCTAATGCTATAGCAGCCATTGTTGTTTTGATTTTGATTACAAGTTTGTGGCGCAATTAATGTGATAACTCAGACCCTATAAAATGTATTTTTGATCAGCATCATCAGCCGAGCCAAATAAATTAATTGGTAGACCATTTTCTGAATGGGCTCGAATAAACACAAATACCAACTTTTTCAAAATAGATTACATCACGGGATTGACCCTGTCCAACTGTTAATAAGAAGCCCTCAAAGTGGTTAGAAGACGGCTAGAAGATAAAGGTGTTGTGGACAAAGTTAAAATCAAATAAAACGAGCTATGTATTAGAATTTTTTTAATAATAGTATTTAAGATTGGAAATTGATCAATCTTGTGGTGGCCTTGATTCTCTGTAGATAAAATTCCTATGTAAAGAGAAAAACATAACAGCAAAGTGCAAAGTTTTAATTTAATTTTTTATTCTTGGTGGGATTAGAAATGGTTTGGTAACAGCGTTCCATCGTTTCAATAACAATTACAGCTCAATATCATAGGTTTTTCCGTATTTGCAGTACTGTCAAGGAGCATACGAGTATCTAAATACTCGTACAATTGTGGGTTCAGAACGTTCTGCCACATGAACACGCGTTTTATCTCCCAAGGCCCGGCCCGACGAGGCAACGGGCTGGGGAATGCGGGTGCGGTCTGTGGTAGCCCCCAGGACGAACATGTCCTGCCACCCTGCGCCGCACAGGACGTCGACATGCGGTAAATGTTGCAGTTGTTGACAGCCCAGTTTGTACTGTTTAGTTTCAGCTAACAAGGCGGGACGGGGCACATGAAACCCGACAAAATCGGCCGACGAACAGTTGAATTCACAAATGGCATAGTTCTCTATACTTCCAATTGGGCGATGTTTGTTTTTTTTGTATTAATTACAAAATCAATTTTAAAATCAGATGTGTTCTATATATTTCCAAGATTAATATAATTGTAACAGAACGGCCCATATACTCAACATCAATTTTTTCGCTACTACGGAATATAAAAAAAATTGTTGTAGGGCGCAGGGAGAATAAATATAAACTCTTCATAACTGATGCAAAGGAAATTAGCGAGAATTTACATAAAACTTTTCTCAGAACCCCCAGGAAAATTTCGTTAATTAATTTGTCCATATACTCATGTTATAAAATACACAAATTATTAAGATTACTTATTATACATTTAAAATAAAACGTATTAAAGAAAACAAAATGTAACACTATACCCTTCATTTCCAAATGTGTTAATACTTCAAAAATATTGAACGTAAATAGGGAAGCCGTCTCTAATTTTTAATTTTGTTAAAGTTTCTTGTTTAAAAAACTATGGAGTAAGGAAGCTAAACTTAACCATGGTATTATGTTATTTCTAGTTACTATATCCTTTTTTGTTTTAGCGCAAAATGTTTGTAAATAAACATATATTTTTCATCTTAAACATCTGACCTTTTTTGCGCAATACCGGTCTAAAGGATTTATGTGGGAAAATCCTTGTAAATTGAAAACATTGTCATTTGCAAGCAATATGATGGGGATTATTTAAAAGTTATACCGAAAAGATTGTAATCGGCACTTACATACATATGTATATTTTTATAAATTGCTTTTATACACTTAACAAAATTGTTAAGGATTTTAAAATATATATAAAAGGGCAAAACCATTTTAAAGAAACTATTTCGTGCGGAAATCAAGCATTTTTGGTCGTTTTAAATTTGACTTCATGCGATGAAAGTAATTTGGTAAATAGAGGCAAACATTTTGTAGGTAATTACCAAACCCGTTCGATTCGCAAGCCCAGTGGTTTCTTGCGGACAAAGGGCCAATATTGGATGACGATATTATCAGTTGGTTGCAGCAATCATAAACATAAGACGGCCAGCACACACATAGTAGCCAAAGTGCCAGTCCCTATTCCTATACCCTCCTCACAGTCCAGAGCCCTGAATCCTGATGACTCAGCTGCACTCGACGCACTCATCTCAGTATGCAGTATTTTGTGGGGTTTGGGATGCGGTGAGACATGAAATTTGGCATCTTCCCGATGGCTACAATATTGATTGAAGAAGCTTCCAATCGACTGGAGGGGGGTCTGCAATGAATCGAGCCTCTAGCTAAAGAGGAAAGCTAATGTCTGCTTCCGATTACTTCGTTTTATCTCCGATAGAGCACTTTAACTATAGTCGTTTATCGGAATAATCGTTAAGCCCTTACTGCCCTAGGTTTTAATTATTAAAAATGCACTTAAGCTGCAACATTTATTTGATCCACTAGTTTACAAGAATTGTGTATGAATTTACATTACCCGTAAACTGTTACTGGAAATTATACAAATTTTAGCTCTTAATCTTTTAGTCAGAAAGTTAACATTCTATGAAAATGTTGCCAACTCTAGTTGCTGTATTTAGAGCATTTTATAATCAAAATATTCCAACTATGAAGATCACTTCAGACCTCACCGAGTTTTATATATTCTTGATCGGATTTGGGTTCGAAATGGCAAAAATGTATATGTTAATGATACAAAAAATGGCACATCATGATTTAAAACTATTTTTAAAATGGCTTCGCATTATTTGAACAACCAAATAAATAAAATAAATGTATAACGACTATTGACTACATTAGATTGTAGCTTTTGCCATAGATTTTGCTTAATATAAATAAAATATAATATAAAAGGTATTTATGCTTTGACATGCTGACTACGCTTTCTAGTTTATTTGACGCACTAAGAAAGGCTTCTGGAGAAGATGTGACCTTAATTCTGCTTGGGTCTTGGCAATTATGAGTCAGAATAAATAAAATTTCTGCTGCAGAATACGTCGTCTTATTGCAAACTTAGAGGCCTGTGGCACATGACTTGTGTGGTGTGTGGTGTACTCTGCCGCATTTTATAATTAGCTGCAGTCCGTCGCATCCCATAAGTCAGCTGAAGTCCTGGAGTCCTGGTCTTTGCAAAAGCAGTTCTCTGTGTGATGAAATTAGGATTTTCAATGGGAGCTGATGATACACATCCAAAAATTAATATCTCAGAAAATGTTGAGTTTGTTGAAACAGCATCTAAGAGTTCGGAAAATATTTTAATCAGCGAACTAGAATACACATTGTTTCTTTTTTTGTTAGTAATACAAATACTTTTTATTTACTTATTTATTATATTATTATTTTTTATTATAAATTGTTTTAAAATTTTGTTTTGTATGTATTCTTCTAAATGTACATAGTTGTAACCTGCTCCAGGGAACGGAATCCAAACTTGGTCGCCGGTATTGAACACTCCCCATTCCTGCTTCTGTATCCAGCCACAAATGGTTTTGCAGCACAGAGTTGTCCTTTGATATTTAATATTAATTATGGTCGTAATGTGTTATGTAAAACTTGGGTAAAATGGTCCTAGCCAAAGCAAAAGCTCATGCAATTGCTCCCTGAAGATGCCCTAACTTCAGGATTATTTAGTTTGCCTGACTCCACAAAATAAAACAAGTTCCAAACTCGAAATGTATTAAATGTTTCGTACTTATGTAAGTTAACCGACCTTAGATCGTTCGCCCTTTAACCCCAACCCAGAGTCGTACTTGACTTTTCAATCAACTACCTTAAGCTCCCATGGTTTGTCCGGAAGTTTAATAAAGATTAAAAATTCAGCGATTAGTATTCACATCAAGTAACTAAAACAACTGATAAATAGTAATAATTATAATTCAGAAGAACAGTCGTCAGTAATAGAGAGCAACCAACACATTATATTAGTAGTAAACAAGAACGGTGTCTAAAGCTCAGAATACCCTTGCAGACCAGTTGCCTTCAAACCCTTCAATCGTTTGTATGACAGATTGAGGATATAGTAGTCTGATTTTTGGATTTTCATGTTCTAAATTGGCATTCATGTCTATGAAAAGTATATTGTCTAAACAATATATTAATAATTGATACAAGTTATTTCCTCCCATCGTTCTTATGGTAGTTATAAGAAATAGTGTCGGATTTTGATACGACTTTCAGGATGAGTTAACATTGTTATTAAATCATGATTGAAAAACAATAAATCAATTACTATACATAAATTAGAGTTTACGACCTTTTTTTCCAATCGTTCCTATGGCAGCTATGTGATGTAGTGTTCCGGCCCTGCCACAGATTGAAGGGTTGCAGCAAAGTTTTAACCCGATAGCTTTAAAACTGGGAGACTAGTTTGGGTAAAAACAGATAGACGGGCATTGCTAGATCGACTCGGCTGGTGGCGCTGATTACGAATATATATACTTTAAGGGGTCGAAGATGTCTCCTTCACTGCGTTGCAAACTTCTGGTCAAAATTATAATACCCTCTGCAAGGGTATAAAAATATAATTTGATTCGTGGTTTTGTGACATGTCCCCTTTACTGTTGCTTCACTGGATAATGATAGTAATGTTTTCATCAATTTGTTTTCATTTATTTCTAAAAGATACCAAAAAAGCTATAATAATTCATATAATATATTATAATATATAAATTATATTTTTTACCCTCTTCCGCAGAGCTCGATCATTTAAAATAACCGAAAAAGACACTAGGCGCAACGGACTGAAAAAAAACATTAAGTAACCTCGATTTAATTGCAAGATTTTAATCTCAATGGAACATAAAACTTGTCCCCTTTTTTTTTAGCTCAATGGCGCCGCAATTACATGCAACTGTCTTCCACTTAGCTTTTTAAATTTACATGTTTAATTCACGCCCATCTCCTCTCATCGGCATCGTCATCAGAGACCTCTTCAGAAGTTGAGAGCACTTAAGACCTTTACGCAAATCGCTTGATAATTACTTAAAATAATCTGCAGACAAGTAACCACAGGCGAATGCAATCCTTCCCAGGGCCACGCCCCCACAGATGCGACGGTCTAAGAAGTCGTGCAAACAGAACAGAACGGAACAGACCCAGATCCGAGAGCAGGGAGTGTAAATGATTCACCTAAAAAAGGCAAGAGGAAAAACCTTTTCCAATTTCCCTAGCACGTCGCAGCAAGCAGCAAAACCAACGCTGGCACGGAGCTTGCAGGAAAAGTGGGCAGAGGAAGTTGATTCTTCGGTTGCGTTCTTTTTTATGTGTGGAAACTGGAAAAACAATTAAGCGACAAGTGTCTCAATTTCAACGTCACTTACAAACATTTTATGCACCGGTCTTTGTGTGTGAGTGGGGTCGATGGGGAGGGGGTGGCGGTGGTGGGGTAGGGCGACGGGGAGGGACAGGAGGCACAGGACTTAAAATGCAAAAAGTTTTTACCCATTGAAAGTTACGCGCCGAGGAGCAGGAACACAGAAACAAACGAGTCCCACTACCACAACCAAAACCAGGACACACCGAAAAAAAAATTAGGAAATATATATGAGTGTGTGTGAATGAACAAATGCCAGTGCGAATATGCGCATAAAAGTATGCAACGCATTTTAATCGAAAATGTGTGCGGAAAATGTGTCCACGACCCAGCTTCCAGATTGAGATTTTACTTCAAGGAGCAGGAGTACGAGGAGGGGGATTGCAAGCTGTGGTAGATTTATGTTTAAATAAAATTATAGTCGTAATGAGGTAAATACAGAAAACAATCCAGAAAATAGAAGAAATGCTTTCTTGAGACATAAGACACTATTTCCCATTGCCACAACGTAAAGCATGGCCAATATAAACAAATTTCGTATTGTTTTCTTAAGTCATAAGTATTTATTAGTCAAAGTGTACGTAGGTTCTTAATACAATGAACAATCATCACATCATTCCTTGCAAATTCATGTTTAAATATTGTAAAATACTCACATTAATTTTTACTAAATGGTAGCTATCGAATATGAAGGCCCGATTTATTTATTAATTTTAAAAATCATACTCAAACCTTATACTACTAAGAAACCTTATATTACTAGAAATTATTTAATTATATTTATGAACAAATGAGTTATACTCAACATGATAGCTACAGGACGAAGTATTCAGTGGCCCTAGTGAAGAGGGTCAGGAATCAAATAATTATTTTTAAAACTACCGAAAATATGTAATAGCAGGGAAGTGATTTTGTGTTTTGATTCCGGTCGTTCCGATCCTCAGCTATTATCAAAATAATATCAATACCCCATATCAGTTCATATTTGTTAAAAAAAATGTTTTATTTTGATTTCAAAAGATAAAAAAAAGGATAAAAAACCTACGACTATAGTTTTTAACAATACATTAAAATAATTATTTTGCATACCTAAAATATCTCTCTTAAACCTTACTTATGTGGTTACTTATTGAATCGGAATCGTTATTCAATTTATTTTCCTAGTATTCAATATGGACGTTCTTGAAGCATTCTATGGGCGCCCAAATATGAATTGTTATAATTAAATTATTTCCAAAAATAGAATCCACAAGTAAATCTTTTTTCGACAACCACGTTGAGCAAACAACTCCCATGTGCGCCACTCGCTAAGACAAATCCCCTGGGATTTGGCAATTTTGGGCAGTAAAATCTAGCAGCTTCAATAAACTGACCCAGAAATGTGGCCCGGGCCCTAGGAGACCATCAAAGGACACCGGTGGAAAGGTGAGGTGGCACGAGCACTCGTGCAGGTGTGCGGTTCAGGTGGGCAGGCCAGGTGGGCAGGAGGTCAACCAATTCGGACACGCCTGCACACACGGGCATTCCTGCCAATCGCTTTCCATTTCGTGTTAAATTACACATTGAATCGGATTGCGGCGGCCATAACATTGTGGCCAAAAGCGGAGGAGCAGCACTCCAAACAGTTGCTGCGGTCATTTGAGGCCCTCAAATAGGTTTTTGCGGTTTTTAATCAAGTTATTTGCCCAGAGAAGGAGAATCGCAGACTTAATCGGCTAGACGGGAGGGGAGGGAAGGAAATCGAACGGATGGACCCCAAGACTTCGTTCGGTCGAACAAAGTCGCATAAGTATGTTCCAAGGGCAATTTATTAAATGTTTGCGCAAATAAATCACGAATGTGTTTCCCAATCAAACTTTTTCTTGGCCCCCACAAATGCTGGGCATGCTTGGCCACAAATCTTCTGGCCCTTTGCTTGCCGACCATCAAATTTATTGCGTTAATTCGCATGTAAAACATTTCTGCGCACATTTTTTAAGCATTTATCAAGCGTTTTATTATTGACAGTGGTCTGGCTCAGATTTGGTATTATAAATATAAATATATCGTCTTCGTGCTGCGTCTGCAATGGAAAAAGTTTTCGCTTAAAATAAATACATATCTTTATTATATTTATGTTTATCTTGACCAGCCATAAATTTTGACTGGAGCTGAATTTCAGTTTGGTTTGGGGAAAATAAGTATGAAATAATGTTTGGCAGTTGGCAAATTGAGTTTTGATTTTACTTTGGGGGCAAATCGATATGCGTACGAAGAAGAACTTACAAGATGAAAGATATTACAAAAAAAGAATCTGTATATTTGGTACTCAATCATTAAATATATCTCAAATTATATTATTATTAATAGGCAAACTGGTTGATCATAATATTTTATGATTATAATTGTGTTCATTGTTGCCAGTATTTAACAAAAATAAGTCGTAGTAAGTACAATATAACAAAAAAGTTAAATAAACAAAGTATTAAAACCGGTTTTATCATAATAAAATGTGTTTGCTAAAATATTGATATATTGGGCTGTAAATTATTAATTATTTTGAAAGTGTATTAAATGTACATTTAAAGTAAAAAAATGATATCGGCAGTGACAGTGCGTAGCAAAATCGTTCTACCCTACCTAAACACCCAAACCCAATAAAATCCTGTGGAAGGATGAGAGGTGGCAAGAGCATCGGGCGTTGTTACGAAAATTTTTGAACAAATTGAAAATTCCAAAAATCGCTGGAGCATGCGAGTAGAAAATGATAGAATCTACAATGAAATGCACAAAAGAATGGTTGGGGGAGGGGCTGCACACACGCATCCTGCGTGTACTCTTCACTCCTTGTGACATCAAGTGCATAAAGGTCATTGGGGAGGAGGAGGGGAGTGGGTGGTGGGTGGCGTTGACACATTTGGCTTGGCTTTGGCATCAAAGTCAGAAGCAACATTTGCAGCCAGCGAGAGAAATGATCCACGGACAGGGGGTCATGGATGGAGAGGACTGCACAAAAGTCAGTTGGGAAAATATTTTGTCATGTCATCAGCGGCATCAGCAACTGAAAACTGGCAACTGTTGCAGTGCCCACTAACAGCAGCAGGAGCAGGAGCAGCAGCAGCAGCAGCATCAGCTCAACCACAGGACCACCAAGGATCCACCACTTCTCCTTCGACTCGCTCCGTTGCTTTTATCTGTCGCCGCCAAATGTGGTTACAATAATTTATGCACTTGTAATGACAGACAACAAAGCTTCCGAGGAGACAGGACTCGCCATCCAAACATGACCCAAAAAACAAAAATAAATACTTTGCTCTTCATGTCGGACACCTTTAATACAGTTGGCTATTCAGTATAGAATCGCATTCATTATATTCGTGGAAATTCTACTCTATGAGTGTTGGGTACTTTGAGCTCAAGGGAAATGTAATACCAATTAAATTGATCATTTGTTGTATATCCGAATAATAATTTCTTAAAACTTATATACAATTAAACCATTATAAACATATAAGTATTTAGTTTAGTGCAAAATCAACATTTACCATTGATTTTTAAATATGATTAACCTACACATTCTTTGTCAGACTTTATTCTCAAATCGAGAGAGAAACCATATTTTTTAGATTTTAAATATCACAAAAAATTAAATTCACAAAATGAATTCTAGGAAGGAATATCTTTAATGTATGTAGACACGGTAATACAAATGCATGGACAATCTTTGTACTGTGTGCCACAAACTCCGGTGGTATTCCGTAATATCCTTTGCTAGGGCTCTAAAGGAGGACCAGGACCAGCTCAAAGCTCCGGTCTCTGTCAGTTGCGGCTTCTGATGCGCAATAAAATGCGTGTCATGTGAGTGTCGTCACTCCGCCATCCCAGACCGGGCCACGCCTACTTCCTCGCCCATCACGTTGATGGGTTGCCCTTTGCCAAATGTGCGCCGACAGTTCCCGGCCCAGCTCTGGCTGCACTTCAAAATTAATTTAAAATTTATAGTTGCCGCTATTGCTTTAAACGATGCGACGGCGGAAGGAAGGGAAGGTGGTCTGCCGGATACATCTATCATGGCGTTGAGTGATTTGCGAGTGCCAAAGGAGTCGACCAGTCAAGACGAGGCCTCCTCACTCCTCGTCCTTTGCCGTGCATTCGATTTATGTTAATACCAGCACAAGGCGATACGTTTAAAATACTTAACCCGGGAAAGCCTGTCCTTTAGAATGGAGTTTAAAGTTCTCTTATATGTAGTTGATTGGTACATCGAAATTGCTTAAATAAATTATAGCATTTTATTGTAAATACTTCTCAATCAGAAGAACGATCTGGATACTGCTGTAATAATTAAAGTCTATTACATACAACGCGGCGCCCCTAATGAGAAACTAATTGAATAATTAATGGTTTTCGCTATGCTATAATAACAATTTCTCAATAATTCATGATTCTGATACATTAAAATAATTATTTTTCGTCACATAATTTGATATACAAAATGTTGTGTTTATTTATGCGTTTGTCACCGGATACTCACAGTGTTTAAAGGTTATTTGTTTGATGGAAAACATTGTTGATTTAAAAGGAAAGTCCGACGAAAGTATCCTGGATTTGCACTCAAGCTGGCTGATATGGGAATTATAGATTTAAGATGACCAATTAGCTTATATTTATTGTAATCTATTTTGCTTAACAAAATTGTACAGAAGCCCACCAATTTGGGAACACAATATTTTAGCAATTCTAGATTTGTGTAATAAATATTAACCAGCCAGTTAAGCATTAAATTCAGTTGGAGAAACGTATTTTATATTTAGAAATAATAAATCTCAGTGTGCAGTGCTTTAGTTTGGATATAACTTCTGGAAGTGAATTGTGCAAGAGAGCTTATGGGAAGTTTGTTCCCAAGGCTGAATGCACATGGCCTCGTTGCCTTCTTTACCTTTCTCAATAGGCCCAGTACGGAGTTGTCGCTCTTGGGGAATTGTGCAGTGCCAGTTAAATATTTCCCTTTCACGCATCCAACGACTGACTCAGTACCATCGTCTTCTCAACTAATATGCAAAATTCATTTCACTTGAGAATAGTCACCTCGGGGATTTTTTACACTGCTTATAATTTTATTTTCGGTGTTTGTTATTTTAAAAATAAAGTAATGTACTTGTTTATGATAAAGGATGCATATCATTTAAAAAAAAACTATTTTGTTTTTATTTTAAATTGTTTCTATAAATCTTGAATTCATAAATTCCTTTTTTTCTTTAAAAATAACAGTTCCTAACAAATGGTAAGCTATAACCGAAGCGAGCCGATTGGTTCCTTTGTGCTAGAATTATTTTTTTTTGCCCTCAAACTTTATAACTAAGCATAAAGTGTTGCCTAATGGGTTTTGAGTGTTTTCGACGACTACAACTGCAAGAGCAACAGCAAAAGGAGCACAACAGGAAAAAGAACGAGGACGAGGACGAGGACAAGGAGCTGGATCAACTCTGCAATGGACGGCATGCATTTTTTGCTAGTTGCTTGCCAAAAGTTGGTCATTAGCGTTGTTTTCCAGCACTGCTGCTTTTGGCTCTCCGGCTACAGCCGCGGGGCAGAAAGCGGAAAAGTAAATAACAATTAAAACAATTTTTGCGTGCAACGCAAAAATCTCCTAATGGCTCGGAGCTCGTTCTGAGGTCAAGGATAAACGCCGTGATGGCTTTTGTTGCCAGAAGTTGTTGCATATTTTAGAATATTCATCGATAAGTGATTTCCTTTCCACCCGGGAATTCATAAATACACTCTATGGAATGTTAAGGAGTGTAGTTTAAGAAATTGTTTGTATTTTCATTCTAACTATATATTTATTATAATGTTCTGGATTAGCATAATCTTTTGAGCTGATGTAGACAAGAGTAACTGTCGGACACCCAAATTTAGGGATATCTGGAATTGGAATCACTAAATACAATGGCCAACAAATATTGGGCAAAGTTGTATGATTGGTTAGAAATATCTTAGTTTACAAAAGCATGTTTCTTTCTGGTTGATTTTAAACTCTTTAATTACATAAAAGTAAATAAATAATTGTAAAATGGGTACAAAAAACCAGTAATTAAATTAATTATGTACTGGACACCATCACCATCTACTCAGCTATAATAATTAATATTAAAAAAGTACATAATCAAGACATATTTGAAATGAGCATAAATGAAAATATGCCCCACCTTAAAAGATTTCACTTTTGCTTTATTTAGGACTCCATATTTGGGGGAAGCTTTGCTTTGAACAGATGCTAAATCATAAATTAAATTATTTCCATGCGAAGTTAAGACCCATACCAATCCCTTGACCCTCGTCTGGTTTCAGCCAACCCAAAATAAACATTAAATTCCACCTTTTTGCATCTGAAATGCATATAAATCTATTATAATCACTTCGACGCCCCAACAAATTATGATTGAGAATGTCCTCCAACCCCATGCGAGGACGAAATAAATCTCCAGATACCAACAAAAGAAGGATGTGAAAGCCAAAAATGGAAATGCCCCAGAAAGAAGAAATGTCAAGCCAAGCAAAAGATCTAAGGGATAAGGTAAATCAAGCTAAATAAATCATTTAAATGATTACAGCTTAACTTTTGACGCTTTTAAGCGAAATTAAATGAAGGATCAGTCCTTCAGCCAGGGACTTTTGCGGAAAGGAATAGGACACAGTGGAAAGGGACGCATGCCATCATAAAAATTATTTATTTGCTTTGAAGAACGTCGAAGCGGACCAAAAATAGGAGCGGCAGCAGAAATGTAACTCAAATCTATGTAAGTGAATCAAGAGAAATCACTTAAGTATATTTTTATGCTGGACATGCTGCCAGGAATTACAAATACAAGGCGGCACGCACGCACGCACACAACAGGACCTGAAACTGAAACAGGACGACAGGACTAAGGCAGGACGACGTCGTCGTCGACGCTGTCGTCCTCGTCGACGGTCGGTCGCTTGGCGGTTTTGTGTGGCAGTCATTTGCCCCGGGGGCTTTCCACAATTTGCGGAGAGGGAATGGGAAATAGAGATAGAGATAGGGATAGAGAGGAACGGGGCGGCAGAAGAGCCATCAAAAGGACATCAACACGTAGCAAATAAAAGACATGCCGGCGCTCCTTCGGATGCTCTTTGGCCAATGCTACATTGCAAAATTATTATGATTTATATGGCCTTTGGGAATGCGCACTGAAACACACACAAACACGTCAAGTGTGAGCGCAAGAGGGACGGACAATCGGCGAGTGTCACACAAAGGACTTGGCCAGGATACGTACTACTATATACATTCAGTCGAGTCGTCGCATTGGCCGCAAAACTTTTGCCCGCTGCGACAAAATAGAAAACTTTCTTGGCATAATTCTTTCTATTTTCCTTTTGCATGTCGTAGTTGCCGTTGCCACTGCCACTGCCGTTGCCGTTGAAGTTCCTTTCAGTGTCGCTCTTGCCATTCTGCGAAATTAGGTTAACACTGACGAATTAAGGACATTAGCGTCATAAAGAAATAAGTAATGAAAAGAACAGCCAGTTGAGCATTTTGCCGAGTGCGTAAAGAAAATAAAACCAAAAGTTTTTCTGCTCCTCGATTTAACTGCAGGCTACATTTGCAAGGCTTTGCAGGATTCCAAATCCACTTGGACAATGGCGTATCTACTGCATATGTTTCTAAACGAATAATGAGATACATAAAACATAATTTTTGGCTTGGCTTACCTACACGTGGAAGGTACTTTTATATTCCAAATAGGACATAAATCTAACAATTTAGCTATGATCCAGTAATGGGAATTTTTTAACATTTATTCTTCTTATAATATGTTCTATACACAATATACTAACACTAATAACTATTCCGAATCCAAACTGTAATTCAATTAGCAGTGGAATAACGGGTATCCAATGGTCTGGGCAAAATGAAAAGCTACATTTTCAATGTGACAATAAATGCTCGACACTACTTCATTATTAATAGTTTTGAAATATTACCTCTACTTTGATCACACAATTTTTATAAGCTAGCAACAATAAATCAACGTCAAATGCATCTTACTATATTGTAAGTCGATAATGTACTGTCAAGTAAGTTATTTAAAGTTTGAAAAATGGTAATCATTTTTGGATAACCAAAACAAAGAACAGAACCTATCGATTATTGAGTTAGCAGTTGTGTCAATTAAAGTCTAAAAATGCCATTGTCGTTCGCTTGACAAGCGCCTTCCTTATCAACATCTCAGCCATATTCTGCTCTCTGCCATATGCACGCGCATATTTTGCAGCTAATAAAATATTGATTTATTAAATTATGCCCAGGCAACGACGATTCGCTTGTCAATATTTTGCAAATTTGTGTTGGCATCAAGCGTGTCGCAGGCCACCCCCACACATATGCCCCAAAGGAGACCCCAGCCCCTGCTCCTCCTCCCTCCTCCCTCCACCCTCCTCAGCAAACCACCAAACGCACACACACTCGGTTCATAGTTGCCCCAGGCAGATGATAAGCCCCTCTTCGGGTCCCACCCATGTCCCTGCAACTGCTCCTGGTCCTGCCCCTCGCTCGCCGCACATCAGCATCACCATCGCCCAACACGATCTTCTGTTGGCCTTCGTAAAGTGCTTTTTAAAATCCCGCCTGGAGCGGTTTGTTTGTTTGCATCATTGGCAGCTGTTGGTGGGCAGCTCTCGAAACTCGAAATTCGAAATTTCGGGAGGGGCTCGGCAACCACACAACTTTAAATTTGTTGGCCACCCTTTTCCTTTTGTCTCGCTCAATAAGGCATCGTTGACGTATGGTTTGCCCCGCCCACCAGCCAAAAGCACCCAAAAACGCCCCAAAAACCGATTCCCAGACTCGATAAAAATATGAGCGGAAGCTTTAAGGCACAGTAGCCCTAAACTCCATTCCACAGTTGTCCCTGGTCCCTTGTCCCAATCCCAAACCCAGTCCCAGGCCCAGCCCCTGCCCTTCTCTTTCTGGTAACTGTCTTTTACACTGTTTATTGATGCTTTTGTTGTAGTTTTGTGTTGCTGCTGTCGCCGACATTTGCTGACGTCTATTATGCCTTTTTATAGAAATTTTCTTGGGCTCTTAAGCACTCGGGGGAGGAAAACTCAAGCCATCGGGTATGCGGTGGGACTGGTCTTAGCTTACAACATTGTCTTGCGGTTGCTGCAAGTAAAATGGTTTTATGCAAAAATTTTCCATGACACTTTTTCGAGGTCTATTTTGAGAAACTGCTTAAAAGTTCGGAACGCAAAATTTTCACCACAAACACAATTGCGCGGTAAAGGATTACGATGGAACTCGAACATAAAATCGGTAGAGAAATTAGTCAACTTTTCCAGTCACAGGATAGGAGCAAATCAATCGATATGTCCTAAAATTTAGACTACAATTTTTAGAGCATACTAAAAGTCATATACTAGTACAAATATTAAAATATTTACATTATTTTCTTGGCAAGCCGAAAATCGGAATACTGAATTTATTAAGAAATTGTTTTTTAATAGGGATAAACAAGAAATGAGTGCTTGTATTGCTCTTGCAGTCCAATTTCTCTTAAGCTGGAATTTTCTTAATCGGTTTGATAATTATATTCCATTATTAATTATCATTTAATTCATGGTTTCATTGGTTCAATGGCCAATTTCTTTCCATTGTCTTTCAGATTGATTGAAAAAAGCAATTAAATAGTAATTTCCGAATTTTAATTAATTATCTTAAAAAATATTGAATTTATGACAGCTTTTAAACTGATGACAACAGATAGATAGCCTGTAAGTCGGACATGACTAGATACAATCGGCTAGTGATGCTGCTCAAGAACATAAATACCATAAATACTGCGAACTTTCGTGTCAAAATTATAATACCCTCTACAAGGTAGTGTAACATATTTTAACTATAGCTTTATTAAATGTTATTTAAGTTTAATTTAAAACATTATAGTTTTTAATGCTTTTATTTTAAACAACTTTTACCCAGCCCTAGTCCTTACTGACCCAAAGAGATTTACATATTTTTAGGATGCGAACATAATGTTTACCAACTGCATTTTAATGAATACAAAATACCCCTATAGAACATATATTCAATGTGTATAAACCAATGACAACTGGTTCTCATAATATGCAGTAAATATCTTCACCATAGGCGTTTTGTTTATTTTTCATAATCGGCAATGTTGAACGCAATTAGACACCCGTACTGGAGAAATGGTTGCCTAGATCCCACAGACAAACCCAAATGATGCTCAATATCGCCTCTCCCAACATACCTCACATACCGCTCGAGAGGATGCAGGACACAATAGCCACCACACATTTCCCCTAGGCACTGGCTCTGGAACCGGCACCCAGGACTGGCTGTTCGGGGAGAAACAAACTGCTATTATGGCACACGATAAAAAGTAAATG
This sequence comes from Drosophila setifemur, assembly GCA_021224005.1. NCBI lineage: Eukaryota > Metazoa > Arthropoda > Insecta > Diptera > Drosophilidae > Drosophila > Drosophila setifemur. The sequence goes on along the minus strand of JAJJHY010003979.1, from coordinate 712,732 downwards.
GCAGAGGAAAAGAGGACGGTACCCCATCCTGTGGCAGTGGGAGGAAGCGCAAAGCGAAATAAAAGATCGGAAGCCAAAAACGGGCGCATAAAAATTGCATTAAAATTGCCACGCGGACATCCGCAATGGACCCAGAACGCCGTTGGGGACGCTTCGGGCTCAGGTTGGTCACGGCCGGAAATGCAAAAGTAGGCGGAAGTGCAAGTTGTGCAAGAAACTCTGCATCGCATTCTGGGGCGCAAAATTAAATGTTTCCACATACACGAAACGAGCTCGGAAAGGGATCCAACAGCCCCGAACCCAAATGGTAGTTCGACAACTTTCTTGTCGTTTCCCGGACGCCATTTTGACAGTATACAGGATCCAGTATCCAGTATATTGTATACAATTTGGAACAGACTCCCCGCTGTCATCTGCCCCCCGTCCAATATTATTTTCTGCCAGTCGGTGTCTAATTTGGCACATCATTTAGTGGCAGCAAATCCCTGTCCAACTTTTCCTGGCCACTTGTCACCTCGGCACTGGCGCTTGACATCCATTAATCAATCAAGAGGGTTTTCTTTCGAGGCATATTTCTTTGACTTTGGTCGGTCAGACACTAAGACAATTAGCGTCCAGTTCCTGAACTCGGACGTTTCCTTGAAGTGCTTCCTGTTAATGAGAGTAGCCTTTTGCTTTTTTGTCAAATTTGCGGTTGCTTTAAAGGACAATTTCCAGTTCAATCGTTGCTGAAATTTATATGGCCACCAATACAGAGGCTATTTAGCAAGTAAGCTTGACAACTAATAATTTTAATATTTTTATATATTTTTTGAAGGTAAATTAGTTCCTTTATTTACATTGAATCGATCTGGTCCTATGGCTCCCAGCTGTGGGGCAATGCCAGTAAAAGCAGCATAGACATAAGCAAAGAGCCCAATCAAAGATCCTGAGAGCTATCATCGGGGCACCGTGGTACGTCGAACCGAAAACATTCAGAGAGATCTGAATATACCACCTGTTAACGTCGAAAAAGCCCAAACCAAAATGAAGTACTATAACTTTATGTCCTCACACCGAAGTTACCTTGCTCAATGCCTAACCCGTCTATGCAAAAGATTGACCACCCCAGCAACAAATATTAGGGCAGTCTTATACTCATAGCTACTTAGTAATTCATTTAATACGATTCTTAAACATATCATTAGTTCTCTCAATGAGAAGATCAAATATTTAAAGCATAGCATAGTTCAATCATAATTATATTTTTGAAGAGTATAAAAGATGTGTAAAGGTTTAAATTATATAAACAATTTCAAATCTATCCCAGTCAGTTATTTGTGCTTTAAGTATTCGCCACAAAACCAAACTAATGCAGAAGCTTACTACAACCTCTTGCCCCTGCCCCGCCAACGAACTCTGCACGCCTCCGAAGCAACTTGCCTCATCAGCTCTCGCTTCATTAGCTGCACGCTCCAAAGGCCAATGCCAAAAGGTGAAAACAAAAAAGCTCTGTACATGTATTAAGGAAGAAGCTGCTTCTACTCATAGACAATAAACCAATGAAAAAAAGCCCTGGGACCAGAGCAGGTCAAAGTTTTACAAAGAAAAAAGTTGCAAAGAGGCAGTAATAAAACAAGAAACACCAACACAAGAACACCAGCTCAGTACACCGAAGCTTCAAATACTCTCCTACCGCCCGATCTTTTTTGTGGCAGCTATAATACTTGTATAACGCAGTCTAATTTTTTGAAAAGTTAAAACAGATCCAATGACCCATTGGAGACCAGATGGACGTAGCTGTATCCAGATTACTGTGGGAGATGATCAAGTATAAAGTATGTATAGTATGTATGTTTTTACAGTATTTAAAAATATTGTAATACCCCGGGAAGGGTATAATAACCACAAACAAAGAACCACTGGATCTACTTCTAGCTCCTCCTTATTGTTGGCTAAACAGCTTTTTTTCATTTGTTAGTGTCTGTCACTGTTAGCCAATAAAATTAACTTTTTTTTAATCCTCAAATATAAAGGAATTTATCAATATTTAAAGTATTTGGCACATTAAAATATAAAAGGATATAATATAAGCAGCCATTTTCCACTTGTAATTAATTAGAATATTTAAAAATAAGAAAGCCATGTAGATTTCATCTACACGCCCTGAATAATGATTAACACCCTAATTTGAATTAAGATAAGAAAATGGGTAATTAAGAAATACATATTTAAAAAAATACTATTGTATTTCTAGCTCCTTCAAGTGCGCAACTCTCTTCTGAATCCTGTCTTTCACCCCTCATCACTGGCATTGTTGTTGGTTGTCCTGTTTCAGCCTGTGGCTGATTGATCTCGTGGGAAATTTTGCACAGTTGATGCAACCAACAGAAGGAGCAGAGCCGGAGCAAAAAGTGGATATAAAACGAAAGTTTTTGCCCCATCTTGGCTATAGCTACATCTTTTACTTCAGTTTTTCAGTTTGGTTTTTCGGTGGTATCCGTTTTGTTTCTTCCTTCGGTGGTGCGCACGAAAATTAACTTAATGTCACTTACACTTTAGTACTTTGGGTTAATTTGGTTAGATTATTGTTAATATCCAATGGGGGCTCTGAGACAGAGTGTTACTGTCTGGCAGTGTGTTGCGAGCCCAGGGAGCATTAAGCGCTGAGGCAGCTCTAAAATTTCTCAAATAAAAATGATGCATTGCCGGTGGCTTGAACTTTGAGGATTGTTTCCGGCCTGGTAAAAATACAGAAATAAATCTAGTAGAAAAGTTTTTGGTTTTTATTGCGTGATGAGAGAAAAATAAAACCAATACAGAATATATTAGATGTTGCCTTTTTGTTTAAACATAAAATATTTCTCCGGTGTCCAAACATTTCGAATTTATTATCAACCGATTAAATTGTACTAGACGTAATTCCTAGTGATAATGACTATTCATAAATGACGTATGCTGAGCATGTTGTATTTATTATTAAAGTATATACAGAAGTTTACGTATCTGAGCAAACCATTTTAAAAGGAAATGTTCCCAGCTTATAGGCACGTGTGGGAGCTAAAAACTTTTCGTGAAAAATAATTCTGCTCATATTCATAAGTCAATTGTAAGTTATGTTGGAACATATGCCCTCCACGAAGCCCACGAATGCTTTGTTTATTCCCGGAAAAATATTTATATATGGGTGCTCTTAATAGGGAGGTCTACCTCCCATTCACGCTGTGCATAATAATTCACAAAGCATTTCACGCTTCACTTCGTCTGCCATCTGCATTAGCCGCAAAGTCAGTTTCGCGAAGAATTTCGGAGCGAAGAAAGAAATGTATGGCCACAATGTAAATATAAATACAGGCTCAACAAATTTTGTATAAATTTCTTCGAGGCTTAGGCTGAGATTTTTATGTGCTAGAGCGGTTGATGAATTTACAAATGGCCAATTGTGATGGACACATTACTTAATGTCAGCATTAGCTAATGCATTCGCCGTAGTCTTTTTGTGCACTGAAAAGCAATTAATTAAGAAGTCTGTTTAATTTTGGAACGGAATACAATTATGTATTTCTAATTAACCTATTTATATATATTTTATGGAAAACAACAATTTTATTTCGATTATACAGGATTAAACTGAACGAATTTTTTCAACCACCGCATATATATTCATACTGCGCATAAGTATACAAATATGTTTCTTCTTCGTCAAAGATGTGATTCCCTATATAATGCGTTTGCTTGAATATATTACATAATGCACAATTTAATTTTATTATAAATATATTGAGCTTTTTTTATAATTTTTGTAAGTTTTTATAGATTTTGTTTCATAAACAGAAACAGATAAGAAAGCTTAAATAAATTTAAAAATACATCGGTTAAATCATAATATTCATATTATCCTTAAAAATTTTTGAATAAACATGCCAATCAATTTTTAAGGTTGTAATTTAAGCTGATGTGTTTTAAATTCATTTAAAATTTTTTTGCGCATTTTGGGAGCGATAATAAAATGCTGCTCGTATATATGTACATACATATATGGGAATATTTTTATGACACCATTCTCTCTTCCATTCCTGATTCTGAATTACGCTTTCATTTGTATGCAAGGATGCGATGCCCTTCTATGCGATGCTCATAATTGCATAAGTTATATTAAAGCTTTCCTTAATATCTGGGCCGCGTCACTTTCATCCTTCTCCGCTTCCCTCAATTGCTCACGGCCTGCTAATAAGTGTCTTAAACGATTTTCAATGCTTAAAGAGTTTTAAAACTCTACAACATTGTATTTTGCGGTATCATATTTTACTATGATATACCACTATATATAAACTCAAAGCTGACTACCATAGCCTATAAGATATATTAAAATGATTTTTTTGTCGTTATTGAATGAATTTTTGCTTGAAATTACCAAAAGTTTGTTATTTTTAAAATACTGTTATTGTACGCCTTATATAACCATTTACTCCTCTCCCAAATTTAGTTTGTATTATCTGCATTTTATGACAACAATATTGACCAAAAAGATTTAATCAAAATAAGCTTAACAGCTTTCCCTCTATTATTACTGGCTTAAAAAAAAGCAGATTGCGGAAGTGAGTGGAGGCGTGGCAATAATTTTAAACAAATTTTATTTGTGCTTATACTAAACTAATCGGAATATGTAAGGTTGTATATCTTTCCGATATATGCTGATGTATAAACACAATTTAGCAAATTGATTCATTCAGATCTACATATGATGGAGCTTCTTGAAGTCTCCTAGATTTATATGGAGACGGATAGATAGACATGTTTAAGTCGACTCGGATATAGTTGCTGATCACGAGTATACATCACATATAATTTGAAGGGTCGAATAAGCTTTCTTATCCCTGTAAATTTCGGTTTTTCTCTCCTATTACTTATTAAAACTCTAATTTACATTGAAAGATATCTTTTGAATTTTTTCAGTTAATTTATATACTTACTAAAGTTGTATTTGACTATTAGTTTCTCGACTATATTTCTTTCTACGGTTTATGATTTAAATTGTTTTATGATTTAAATTGACTTTCAGATCCAAATTAAACTTGATAAAAAATGAAAACATGTTCTTAAACTAATACAATTGTTTCCCTCTATTTTAACATATTTGGGACATTTAACTGTTGACGTTAGTGTTGCAAAAATACTTGTCAAAATTTTAAAAGTCCTTGTAGTCTCAGGTAAATGTAGCAACCTCTGTTAAGGCCATGTTAATAAAATTTGCAAATCCTGGCTATTAAATTTCCCAGGCAACTCTCTCGCGCTCTCATCCTGTCGCTCTTGGGTTTCTCTGTTGGCACTTCGGGACATTCGTTAAGTTTGGAGAGAGGGAGACACACTCCCGGCGACAGAGAGAGAAAACCCGAAGGATCCCGAACGGATGTCCTTTGTGGGGCGATGCTGGCGACGATGACGAGAAAAATCAGCAGTTTCATTGATAACGTGCAACGAATTGGATCTCAGACCCAGGCCGGCCACGACCTGCACTGTTCAACAAAGTCGAGAACGAAGCTGCATAAACAAAAAAGCAATAACAACATTAGAACAAAAAAATAGAGTTAAAGGTTCTTATTTGAGTACCCGGCGTATGAGTGATTTCATATGGTTATTGAGGATTTGCATTTTTCAAAGACTTCGTCATTTGTCGTTCGTTTTTTTTTCGCAGCGCGTGTGTTTAATTAAAAAACCATGTACGGATGATTAACTTAAACTTAAAAAGTTGATGCAACATTTTAACTCGCCTCCAAATACTGTTCTGGCGAAAAGATAAAACGAAACAAAGAGACAAGGAAAATACTAAAGAACACTGCATTTGGCAAGCACAAGTAAAACCTCTACAAAAGGTAAGTTAAGTGAAAGCTTTAATTTATTTTTATTAAAATTTTCCCGATTTATTAAAAAAATCGAATTTTAAAAGTGACACCACAATCTGGGGTTTCGCCCTTTTAACCGATTTCAATTAAATTTATATTAAAATTTAATTAAACTGGGAGCACCCACAAAATGTCCACTAATTAGTTTGGCCTACCCAACCCAATGGCCCCCTGACCAATCCCGTGACCTTCGCACCCAAAAAAAAAAAAAACACACAAAATAAAGCAAAATAAATTCAAAGCATTCTTTATGTAGGCCACAAAAAATGGAACAGAAACAAAAATAAGCCAAACGACCTAATTAAACTGTGGCCAAGGGAGAGCGACGACTCAGATTTTTGTTTTTGATTTTTATGCAAGGCGCCGGCGTTTTCATTCAACCTCCTCAGTCATTTGTGGGAACCTTGCTGATTTATCTAAATACAAGAAGTTGTTATTATCCACCCACCCATAATTTACATGTGAAGGGACTCCAATGGGGCTGGGTGTCCAGTTGGCGTCACATACATTTTTATAAACTTTTCGCGAGCTTTATCCACCCTCCATCTCAAAGAAGGGTCTGACTGCGACTTAATAGGTTGTGGAAGTTAATGTGTAACTGGGTTTCTACAACTTTTTTTTTCTTTTTGCACAAACATTTCACCGAATAACCAGAATCTATTAGCAAATTCGTAGATTATTTGCAAGCAGAATAAATAATGTTGTTGTTTTCGTTTCAGAGAAAATGGCAGAATGATTTTAGATATACAAGTAGTGCCAGGGTTTTTGACTTTACGAACATAAAGCAACATTTTTTACAAGTTAATCTGAAAAAATATTTCAATAGTACGATATTTAAAAAAATGTCAATGTACAGAATGTGAAGTTGGATAATGTTGTAGTTAGTTCTCGTTTCGAACCAACTTGTGCAAAACTTTTGAATTGTGCATAAAAATTATAAATATTTCTGGAGTTGTGTATAGGATAAAATAAACTCAAGGGTTATCCTTTCCATTAAGGTTAGGTACTAATTTTCTATGATTAAAGCAAACTGAATTTCAAACCCTTGAAAAAGGGAGCTCGTTATTCTTAAACCCAATTGCTTCATTGGTAACATTCGAACCAAAAAGAAAGAAATGTATCTGGCGGAGTATTGACTCTTGTGGCCTTACAATAGGCAACCCATGCGTGTCTTATACGAAAAACAGAAAATTGTGTAGTAACCTCTCACATAAATTCAATACCAAGGAAATTTGTTGTGCAAACTCGTTGATTACTCCTCGGCCAATTTTCTTTTATTGCCTCTGTACTTCTGCCATTCCTTCTCTTCTTATTGCATTCATAAAAAATGATTTTGGCTTGTTGCGAGACAAAAAAAAACTCTTTAAGGACAGAAGGAAACCGAATGTCTAGTAAATCTGAGGAGAATATTGTTCTGCCAATTCTCTAAGCCCCGAGGTCTTGACTGCCTGAAGTTCATTAGCGTCAGTTGGCAAATATTTACCAATTTCTGATTCCCTGCTGCTGGGGCTTCTATTTTTTCAATGCAAGAGGCAAACATCATTACGTTTAATAAGAAGCCAATATTGAACCTGCTTATTTCAGCGAAATATTGAGAGGTAAAACTTGAATCATATAAGCAAAGGGTATTCTATTATTTTGCCAAACCTTCTTAGGGCAAGAATTTAAAAAGCTACAGCAAGGCAGAAAAGTTTAACCACAATCAATCATTTTTATGTTATAATAATAGGTTACCTTCTGCTTAAATTCAATTGAAAGGATCATTCTTCTATCAACGTACCTTATCAATGACCAAAAAGGCGAAGGGTGTTTTAGCGTTTATTAAATGTTGGTCTAAAGAATATGATGAACAACATAAGTTGTTTTTTTATAGTTATCTGGGCCATCCCACTCTGGAGAACCGCATAGTACACTTATATCCAAGATCGTACCGAGTCTTCTCAAAAATGGTTTCTTATCAACATCTTCCCCCATATAGTGACAGGTTGTGACAGACCACAGAATTGGGCATGGGGTTATATTTATTCATGAATTAATAGAGGGAGAGGTTGATTTATTCGCCCATTGTCTCTACAAGTTTTGTTTTGTACTCGAGTTACAAAAACCAATATATCATTTTTACCATATCCTTAATTCTAATGTCTTATGTAACATTATTACCTCTTAACTCTATGTAAATTGTATCCACGTCCTGTCGAATTTCAAGAACACAATGATTTAAGCTAGATTACGTTACAAAACAAATTGTTTTCAATGGACAAAAAGATACGAAATTTTTAAGGATATTCCCTTGAAAAAAAAATATATATTTTGATTTTAAACCAGCAGTCTTATTAAAAGGCTTTCATAAAGCCATGATATCAACTGAGTAGTATTTAATACTTTCTTAAAAACAAAACTTAAATATTTAACAAATATTTTTGAATTGCGCATTTATTTAAACATGTATAAATATTTTAGAAATATGAAGTGTAAAAATTGTATATATACTTAAATATCCGTTGAGCTGGTGATGGGCTCCATTGGACCACATACACAGGGCTCTAGTTGACCAAACAAATCCTCCAATGTGGCCTTGACTTCATTTAATAGAATATTCATATTAACTGGTTTTTTGAATAATTGTTTTGGAAGAATACTTTGGCCATTCTCGTCGTGCCACATTTCAATGCTGTGGATCAGGTAGTTGACAAACCTAGTTTTTGATTGATTTAACGACTTAATTTTTATCTTGTCTATGGGAGAAGTAAAAAATATAGACAATATATTAGTTAACAAAATATGTACAGTACCAGCTTCCTCCGTCAAATAGGCAAGCATATTCTCTCGCCTTCCAGTTTTACCCAATTCCATTTTTCGGTGACCGGCCATAAACGTCTGAATTAAATGAAAAAGGTCCCCATCTCTGGATTTCATAAAGGGAACTGAAGTCTTGGGATCACAAATGCCAGTGTCATTAAAGCCGAAATAGGGTACTGTTGTATAATTGACAGATCTCTTGAATGCCTTTCGCTGGTCGGAAATCTTCGATGTAGTGAGCAGCGATTTATAACATGCTTGGGCGTTGTAAAAGCGATAGCCGAATGTTACCAACAGTTTTTCCGAATTTTCAAGGCATTTACTAAAGAATTCAAATAAGTTTGTCAAAAATCAATTAGTAAAAACAACCAAAAACTAGTAAACGGTAAGATAAATCTGTATTTTTTTTCATTAACAGTAACTATGAGTAATGGATATAATAATATAATATCAAGAGAAATTATTTTAAATAAAAATTAAGAAACTTTAACTTAGTATTTTTAGAATAATTAATGTGAAAGATACTCTAGTATATGGAACAGTGTAAAAAAGATCGGCGTCCATTCAATAATTTCCCAATATATTTTGACTTACTCTGAATATCGCGCAGAGTAGACCCCTGGAAGCAGGCCCTCGGATTTGGTGGTACGCAAGATCTTAACCACCGAATGGATGAGGTCCTCGGCCAGCATCCTCTGCATGGTCTTGAGTCTGGTAAGGTCGAATACGTGCTTGCGAGACCAAAAGCCTCGGAAGAGTGTCTGGATCAGAGTGGCGCTCCTGTTATAGTGGGCCATTAAAATGGACTGAATCCTTTCCTCAGCAATAGGAAGCAAACGCCTTTGAGCCAAGAAGCGGCGCCACCATTTCTGGATGATCACCGCGGACCTCTCAGAATTTCTAATTTGAAGTCGAACCAGCCAGCCTCGACAAAGGCTCTGGATGGTGCGAGCAGCCTTAAACTGTTTGTGGTCCAAGATCATTTGTTGGGCTCTGCAAGAACTCCACTTAGATCATTGCGGTGCAGGATCTTCCGTCCCACTTACCTCGACAGCTTACAGGGTACATCCTGAGATTTTGAAAATTCCTCGCCATCTTTCAGTATCTCACTGTCGGTAAGCGACTGTGATAACGTCAATATTAGGTCATCCGATTCCCTGTAGCAAAGAAAAATGATAATGACTTCATACCTTGGCAATATATTCTTACTTGGTGGTTTCAGAAGGGATCGGCATTTTTATAATGTAATATCTGTCGCGTTTAATTTATATAAATGTGGTGCTTTTTTATTTGTAGTTGATGCAGTAGAAAATAAATTGTGAATGTTAAGGTAAATGATACTAGGTTTTAGGCAAAAGTATTACTGTTGTAAGTAGGTAATTATTTTTCAAGCATGACAAATTGTATCCACAAATTTGGTTTCTTTGTAATGATTGACTGTATAATTGGGAATCATCTAAACAGTATTATGGACAATGGGAAAAATGTTATTAATATTTTTTAATAGTATTTCTATTAAGGGTCAACTACAAGTATTAAGGAAATTTATACAAATTCGACACCCAACAGTTGGTTTAATGCAGTAAATGCTACCATGTAAATTAATTAATTTTTAAGTTCTAGAAATACTAAATAGTTTGTTTTTAACTGAACGAAAATCTAAATTTAAATAAATGCAACTAATTTAATACAAATCACATGATCTAACCGAACGGTCGACTGAAAACATATAAAAAAGCTAAATTTAAATAAATGTAAATAATTTAATGCAAATCACATGATCTAACCGAACGGTCGATTTAAAATATATAAATAGTACCTTCAAGGCATTAATTAAACATTAATAATAAATAGAACAACATTAATAAGGCGTAAAACTATTTTCTGATATTTTTAATTCTGTGAATGGTTTGCCTTCAGTTTTTACGTTGGTAAAAGATTCTCGTCAATAGTACTAAAGATTTTGAGAATTAAAACAATAACATAACAAAAAAATATACTAAGTGATTTCGAACTTTGTTGCCTTTATTGAGTGTATTATTTTAAAGTCAAGTCGGATGCAGATCCAGATTGTCCTGATGTTATTAAACTGTACCGGCTTTCCAGCAAGGTATTTTGTCAGGTTGAAATTCAATCGAACTGCTCTTCTTTCAGCCTGTGTTCTGGGCCAGCGCCTCTGGATGAGACGCGAATTTAATTCATTTTTAATGTAGCACTGACTTACTCGATACAGTCGCGAAGACGCAACTTTGCCACTCAATGGAATCATTTGGCAATGCACTTGACTGGCTGCAGAGGACGGCTTGCATTCCAAAAAGACGGAAATCAAAAGTTAAAATAAACTTTGGAGTCCTTGCCGACGGTGCAGTTCTGGTCCGATCTGTTGTCCTTTTTTCGGTGCCTGCCGTGAAGCTCCTTATAAAGTTCCAGGATATCCGGTTGTTGTCTTCGGCGCTCATTTTTCGTCCTTATGCAGCGCTCTCCTCTCGAGCGCCCCTTGTTCTGTCTCGCTTAATGTTTCATTTATTTGTGTTGTCGTAGTGAGGCACGAAAAAGGACGCAAAGGACTTCGGTGTATTGCATTGTTCTTGAGTCCGCTGTTTTCACTATTTGACGCTTGTTTACTCATTTCCTGTTGCCGCTGGCATTGTGTCCTATTCGGAGGACAGCGCTTTGCATTGCGGGTCCCTTGTAGACTGCGACTCGGCAGTGAAGAAATGAAAGACTATGTAGCTCCCGTTTCGAAATTCTTAAACACATTTAACAAGGCACATAACGTTGCCAGAGGTCTCATAACATGACGTGAATAACAAGGAGTGAGCATTGAGAAAAAGTAATTAGTTTGCACACAATGCAAACTTCATGAAAGAAACAGGAGACATAACATTATATATATATAATTTTTAGTAAAAATGCAAAGAAAACAGCATATGTTGCTTTAATTTTTACTTACTAAGGTGAGAACAACTACTAAGGCTATAGATTTACAAAACCATAAAAAATACAAAAAAATGTATGCCTAAAATTAAAAAGGTATGCAAATAAGTCAGTTTCCACCTAATTTCCTTGGATATTGCATTGTTAAATAATAATATATAACAAAGTTTCGTGCCTAAAATAACTTCTTTGACAACCAATCAAATAGTTAACACTTAAACTAGATAGGCTTATATTGCAATAGTTTTTCCACACACAAACAAACTAAATGCCCAATTAAACGATGCGCTTTGAATCCAATTGAAAATTCCAAATCCGAATCCGAATCCGAAACCGAATCCGCCCTCTGAAACACACAAGGCTACAACATTCCTCCAACCGTCCTTGGGGCACAAATAAAAAGTTTGCCGATGCGGTTGGCGCTTCTAATTTGCCTAAAGGCAACGGCAATCAATCAATATTAATCAAAATGCTATTTAATTTGTATGCAACTGCCTTTCGCCTTAGCGCCATCACGTCCTTGTCCCCGTTCCCCGTCCTTCCCGCCACCGCAGGATCAGACGGAAGGCACGCAACTTTCATTACCCGTCAAAGTTGGCGACAACGCGAACTTTGAAGTGTGCCAGCGACATTGAGGGAAAGCTTCTGAGGATGGGGATGGGGATGGGGTCCAAGTCCCCATGACTTGGCAAGGTGAACTCAGCTAACGAACGTGGTGCAGCTGGGACAGGGAGCTTCGTGTCTTAGCTTAAATTTCAATCTATCAAGTCGTCGTCTTTGCCATCTTGGCCAAGAAGGAACGCAAAAACCTTGAATTCATTAGTTCGCGATGAATTCACGGCTTGGGATGCTAATTGTGGCTGCCAAAAACCTTCTTTCCACTTTCTTTTTTGTAAGCAAACTGAACTACTTTATTTCGAAAAAAATTTGGCAGCCTTTTTTCGATTGAGAGAAAAATTTACTCTCAAGTACTTTTTCATTTCTCATAGATTCATCAACGATATCATAAATATTAATTTATACCCAATTATACCAGCATTTTTCCGTAGCACATTTTATGGGTTTATTGAGCTAGATACAAAAATGGCTCAGACAATGAAAATTGTTTGCGAGCATCAAATTTCTAAATAAAATGGGAAATAATATTGATAAAGATTAGTATATAATTCCAGGCGTTTCAACCTCAACTAAATTTAAAAGCTACATACACAATTTTGAATTCGTTTGGAAATTTAGTAAAAAACAAGATATGAAGGGTAGTAAGCCAGTTGCCTTTAAGCCGTTCTATCGTTTGTTTGGCAGCTATAAGAAATATGATATGCTGGTCCTATTTGTCATTTATAGTTTTGTAAATCGGCTTTTGAGTTTAAAGTATATTATAAATAGAGTTTCGAAAGTTTCAATTAATTATCTTATAAAATTGTATTCATCAGGCGGACTTGGCTATATCGACTAGGCTGGCCATGCTGATCAATATATATACTTTATAGGGTCGTAGATGTCTTCTTCCTTACATAACAAACTTCTGGTCAAAATGATGATACCCTCTGCCAGTGGGTATATATAAATACTAACAGCTTTAAAATCCCGTTTACACCTTGCAGAGAGACCGAAATTTGAAGAGTATATGTTTGGAATTACACTGTCTTGTCAGTTTAATACGCATTTTATTGGCATCAGAGACTTTATACCACTATCCCCCCTCTCGCTAGGCAGAGGTAGAGAGAAATAACTTTAAAGACCACAAAAACCATGTCCTTGCGCCAAAAGTTAAGACCACTTAATGCACGTCAAAAGCAGTTTGAATGTATATAATACGACTGAGCTCGCCAGCTATATGCAATGGCTCATAAATACACTCCCACATGGAGGCACTCAAAGACACACCCTAGCCAGGGGGCCAACGACACATGTTTTGGGTTTTTGGTCTCCAGCCTGCTCGGAGGCATCATTTAGAATCCCTGCTTGCGAATGCGGTGTTAATAATGCCTTTGATGTGTGTTAAAGACAGCATCAGCTCCAGACTACGACAGCCGAAGCTTGTCAGGCCCATTGTTGTTTTCATGTTCCGCCCGCTGCAGCTGAGCTTGGCAAAGAATGTTGGAAAATGTAAACACAAAGCGCAAGCAAGGGAGTTGCATGGAATCTAGTTTGAAAAGACGGTATCTTGGCTAATTTAGCTTAAAAGTCAATTTAAAAAATAAGATAATCTTAAGGAAATTATGTTTATCTCCTCCTGTGCAACACTTCACAAAAACTAGTTTGATTTTGATCGATATGAATATGTTAAAGGTTTTTTTATTTTAAATCCAGATTATAACGGCGTTTTTATTGCGATTATCCAATCTTTCAAAAACGTTTGCAACATTTGTTATTGCATTTTGTGTTTATACTCTTCTAGTTCGTTACACTAAATTTGAAAATGCATTAAACAAAATAATTTTAAAAACAGGAACATCTTAAAGAACTTAAGTGGTCCCGCTCGTGCAACAATTCACAAAAAACGATTTGTTCTTGACTGATTCAAGCCAAATAAAAGTGTGGATTCATCCATTAAAATACAAAATTTTTAGACCCTGTACCCAAAGGGTAAAAAGTATATATATTCTTGATCAGCATGAGCTAAGTCGATATAGCCATGTCCGTCTGTCCGTCTGTCCGTCTGTTCGTCTGTTCGTCTGTCCGTCCGTCCGTCCGTCCGTCCGTCCGGATGAACACACGGATCTCAGCAACTGTAAGAGCTAAAGGCACCGTATTATCAGTGTAGATTCTCCTAATACTGACGCAATTATAGTTTATTTTTTTAAGTCGGCGCCACGCCCACCGCCCCCGCAATTTGTATTTGAATTTTTGCACTGCCCTGCACTGCACAATTTTCAAGCTAAAAATTTGCAATTGGAGCATAAGTTTCTACCGATCCTGAAAATTTCATCAAGATTGGTTAATTAGAAAGCGCACAATAAATACCTAAAGTTTACAGGCGCTAAACACAAGTAATCTGTTTATTTGCTCAAACATACGGTAAATCGCTTGCGTTCGGTAGTTGATTTTTCTCGGAAGTGCCGCTGCAGCTGCGCTGCCACTACCTTCATATACATATGTATGAATGTGCGTATTCAATATATTAATACTGTATTAGCTGCCGGTTCAAAAAGTTTGGGTTTGTCGAATGGTTACGACGTTCGACTTAAAACGCGAAGATGTTGGGTTCGAATCCCAGACCGGACTCGGTGTGAATATATATATATACATATATTTATTTTTTTTGTACAGGGTCTGTAACTGTCGGGAAACTCGACTGTAACGTTCTTACTTGTTTAAATTAATTTTACATACGATTTTTTCAATCTTTTATAAACGGTTGGAGCATTTGATCATGCGTTCTAGTTATATTCTAGTTCTTTATAAAATGCCTTAAAATCAGAACTTCACTTAAGTAACCACCTTAACAACTTCAAAGTTTTAGGGACATTCAAAAAATATTTGAAAGAAAGTTGCTAAATAAACCCTCTGATCCCGTGAATTCGCTTCTCATTTTATAAGCCTTCGGCTATTTGCAGACTTAGAAAGGCCTTGGCGCATTACGTATACGCAGTCTTGACCAATCAGTCACAGTTCCCGCCTCACCTGAGCCTCCGTTTTGGCAGGTAGGCAGGTGGGCAGTTGGCTTTAATGGTCTCTCGCCGCTTCACCGACCAGAAAACAAGGAAAGTAAGTTTATTAACAGCAATGACAAAGCACCCCAATAACGTAATGGAGACACAGACCTGGCGGGGGGGTGTTAAGTAGTTTGGTAAGTCCATAAAAATGTATTAACTGCCGCTCGAGAGAAGCGAAAATAAAGTCATAAAGGAAAGTGCTGGGAGCGGGGGCGAGGATGAGGGTCTGGGGAGGAGCCGCTCTTGGATTCCCGACAGTCTCAGTGGCCGTAATATGATAATCATTGCGTAGACACACACCCACATACGCCATCGGTGCCTTTGCCCTTAGGGGGCGTGTGAAAAGTGGGTAAATGATGCAAAACAGACGGGGCTCCTTTCAGCCGGCCTAGGCCAAAAGCAAATCCATTAAACCCTTATGATGCATGAGTACAAATAAAGTGAATGAAAGCCGGCAGACAATGGAACTGAACCAAGATGGCTGAAAACACACAAAAAGCGGGGAAAAGCAAGGAAAATCGCTGGAAAACAAAAAAGACGTGTCAAAACACATGCGAAAAAAGAGCAACCGCAAACCGAAACGGTAACTAAGAAGGAAAGCGCCGGCAGCAGGGAGAAAGTGGTTTCTGGGGGGGATGGGAAAATGGTGAAAATGGTGAAAATGAACGAGAGAACGAGTCGCCCGCAAAGTGAGCAAACACTTGAGTCAAGTGGTTAGCTGGTTAAAGCGCTTGACGGAGCGCTGCCATGAATGCCATCCAGTGGATGCGAGTGGATGACAGTGCGAATGTGAGTGCTGGCGGGCGAAAGTTCAGTCAAGTGCAATGCCAAAGAGGCCTAAAGGTTCTTTGCTGAAATCATAAACAGATGTAGGAAAGTAGATTAGGTGGATCACGTTGGTACAAGTACAAGTGGGTAAGTAGGCCAAGTGCCTCCTGCCCGACATGCAACATTTTTCAAACCAATTCAGGAACACAGAAAGAAGGGCTAGCTTCGGGCCCGGAAACTTGCACACCAATTGCTTTTAAGCTGCTCGATTTTTTGCATGATTGCTTAGGATTAAGTGATCCAATTTTTAGAATCCCAAATTGGCCTTAAGACTAGAAAATAGTATATTTTCCAGGATTGAATTAAATATTTTTATAAATTATGCTCAATGTCAGTTTTTTGGCCTACGTTCCTATGGCAGCTGTAGGATTTAGTTGTCAGATTTAAAAGGGACTTTTAATTTCAAGAATATTAGACTAGTTTGCTTATATGATTTCTCCTTCGCTGCGTTACATACTTTTGACAAAATTATAGAAGGTATACATATTATATATTTATTTTAAGTATATAAACCTAGCCGATATGGCTTTGCCAGAGTCACGATTCCCGAACTTTACACCCCATTAATCATTTAACATTAAACTTCAAAATGCTTTAACTTTCGTTAGAGTTAAAACTTTGTCTGACTCAACTTTGTCAAACTAACAAGATATTTACGACATATGAAGGTAATAAATTAGTTAAACCTTAAATAAAACTATTAGACTATTAAACTAAAGTCGTCTTTTAAACCAAAACTGTGATTTTTATACTTGGAAAATAGTGAAGGCCACTTTAAGGGGTATCAAACATCTGTCCAAACTAATAATATCGTTGCTCGAAATCTGTTTCAAGTTGCCTTCGTCGCCTCAAAATTTTTCAAAGCCTTGGGTGAATGTTTCTTAGAATATTTTGCTTAGATACATTCCTCCCAGCACGTTGCCATTTGCACAATAACGCCCAGTCGAACTCTTCCTTTCAATACCAGAATTTCGGGGACAGCATTTTCCTGCTGCCTTATCTCGTATTCAAGCGAGCAGACACTGGATCCGAGGTCCTTCAAAAAATAAAAAAATATGTGCAAATAAAGCGAAACACTACCACAGTGGCCCAACCGCAGTTCAGATTTCAATATCTGAGTGCATTCCAGCCTTACCACAATGCCAGACCTGAAAGGGACACCGTGAAAATAACAGTCATACAATATATGATACTTCCGCCTGTCTGTGTTGTTGTTCTGGATGTTATTCTGGGAAAACGGAAAAACGGAAAAACACGAAGGGAGCCGAAAAGAAATACTTGCATTAGAGTCCTGAGCTGCAGCAGCGAACAAAGAAAACTTTTTTAGAAAAAATATTCGCAAGCAAACACTGGCATATATGTACTATATGTATATGTACAATCAGCAGCCAGCGAAGAATCAACTTGTGGGAATTTAGACAATTTTATAAACATGCAAAGGAGTCGGAAGATTGTGGAGAAATAAATCCGCATACATATAAGATGTGCAACCGGAGTCGAAAGAGTTCTGCAAAAGGAGGCCAAACTGAAGTGCACTGAAAAAAAATAAAATAAAATATATATTGACTATAGTAGGGGAAAAATAAAATCAGTGCCGCTGTTAATGGACCATTCCCAGAACTCCACAATTTAATTGAATTTAATTAATTTGCTTATGCATATGCATTGGGCCTTAGAAAATTCTTTATGTTTTCCCTCATGGATTGCAGCACATGCAGTACAAATTTAAAAGTAAACCAATCCGCTCCACATCGTACTATCTGCGGATGCTTTCCCGGTTTCTACTTGGGAAACTCACAGGGACATCCACATCTAGTTATTGTTGTTCGTTGGTGTTTATGCAAATTCTCGCCCCGAGCGTTGGGGCAGCGCCAGCAGGAAGATACGTGCTTTATACCTATATGTATATTCATAAATGTATGAATAACTTGCCTGTATAAACAGAGTAACAGAATAATAACAACAACTGTGGCAGCCGACGAGCGGCAGACTGCGAAAACTTAAAGAAAATGTCGCCAGCGGTAAAAGTTTTTCCACGTCAGGTGCAAGGGAAAATGTCTTAAAAATTGCATTTTGTGGTTACTTCTTTAAACTTATTAAATTGATATGGATGTGAGAAGAGGATGTCTCATATTGGTGTCCTCTATCAGTAATCCATCGATACGTAAAACAGTTTAATTCACTATCAACCCATACTATTTCCGGTTTAAATATCGTTTATATAAATACTTATCAGTCCAATAGAAAAACAAGTAAAAAAAAAAGAACACAATTGCAAAAAAACATATTGTGTTTTTAATTTTCTAACTCACTTGCCACCAACCAGCAGGTCAGTCATCTGTTGGCGAAATCCCCGATTCTTGTCACGCCCCTCCTGCCCTTCCCATCCATCCGCATCCACCATTCACATCTACATCCATATCCACGTCCACATCCACACGTTTGCCATTCGGTTGCACATTGAAGCGTGAAATTTTTGCGCTTGTCACAAAAATGCTTCCCAACAGCTTGCGTTCTGTGCCAGTCGGAGCGGCTAGTCCAGGAAAAACAACCTCGATCATGGGGGAAAACGCGAGTGGAAAATGTCGCCACATAAATTACCAAATAGAGCAAAACCAAGCTCAAGGAATCGAGCTGCCGGCAGGCAGCAAACCGATTGCAATTGCTGCTTTTTCGCCTCCACTGGAGGAGAAGGTCGAGTCCTCCTCCATCTTTTTAGCATTAGCATTTTGTCGGGACATCCCCCAGTCTTCCTCCTCTGCGGAGCTGTTGCTACTTGTCTCATTTCGAGCGCTGTCAAGCTGCAGGAAAGTAAATGCACGGCGCCATCTTGTGGCCTCCACCCGAAGATCCCCGTCCGCCATCCCTCCGGGGCGACAGCATCGCAGAGTGGATTCCTCCAACCCTGCACTGGAATATTACTCTATTTTTTCAAGTCCAAATGCGATTGCTTGTTGCCGGGTTTGTTGTCTAGCCTTTCCTAGCTGTTTTTGTTTTGTAATTAATTATGCAGCACAGTGGACTCGTATAAATGAGACTAAGAGTGTTCAAATACTTTAGAAACATTTTTGGTTATTTAAGACAGTACCTAAAATGTTTAATTTTTGCAGAAATAAATTATTCGGAAAACATTGAAGAAAGCAGAGGACTTATTAGCAAAAGGGTTTTAGCAACGGAATACTTTGATATTACACATTTCATGAAAATCTAAATAGTCCCAAATTCGATAGGGGGAATTATGATAATGGTGATGTATAGAAAATAAAATATGATCTATATAGTAAATCAGATATTTTTCAAAAAATTCGGGTATAAATTCGATAAAAAAAATTTGTAAATGGGATTAATAATTGACAGTCTTCTTCCGTTCCGTTATTGCTTAGTTGGCTCTAACTGTCTTTACTTAGCCCACTGTTGCTTAACAGTTGCTTTTGCCTCGAAAGTATGTTTTTGTCTTTCCGTTTTAGTTTTTCTTTGTTATCTGCTATTTTCATAGTTCATTAGTGTTTTGGCCCTTGCTGCAGGACCTCTTTCTTCCAGCTTGACCAACACTTTTCTTCACTTGCTGCTCCTCTTTGTTTGTATGTTCAGGAGCATTTAACAGCTGCTGTCAGACGTTAGAAAAATATTTGCACATTGCTTACAGTATTTCCTTCCAAAAGGTTACTTTAATTTCTTTTGAAAGATGCATCGATAGAAGCACAAATAAAATTTTTTTAAAATTTTTTCATTAGTATCAACCGACAACAAGACAACTGGATACGAACTGTTTAAACGAAATCGAACCATTAATAAGTGCTTTTTACTATACGCATCAAATTATTTTAAAAAATCGAATTGTCATGGAAAATCTAGTAATTGTTAAAAAGAATTTATTGTCTATTAACTTTTTTCAACTGGTTTTTAAAATGAATTCTGCAATCCAATATTTGAAAATTATATTTCTACCAAAAGTTGTATGCGTATCTTCCCGAGAATATCCTTCCTTTTCCATTTAATAATTTCTTTTGCAAGTTCTGGCAGGCTTTTAACCTGACAGCGTTGCAATTTTCCTACCCTGACTTCTCTCTTTCTGATCCTGTGCAGTGCACCTTTGGTCATACACTGAGAGAAGATTTTCAAACAATAAGGGAAAGCTTTTTTAAATCTGGGTGAGTAGCTTGTGCCAGACGGAAGATCAGACACGGGTATTAAAAAACTTTACAGTGGCCAAGAACATAAACAATTTACGTTTATACTAAATTTCACTATTCTACTATCCCATGGCTCCTTTAAATCCATAAAAATATTTTCCAAGTGCAGAGGCAACATTGATTTTTTGGAAAGAACCTCCTTAAAGCCGGGTTGGCTAATGACTTCAAATGTATAAAGATAAGCAGCCTCGGTGGGAGACTGCAGGATTCAGGAGCTGGCACTTGATTGCCAGGCACACCATATACAGCGGGCACAAGGAGCTCAACAAGCTAGTGAGCGACGATGACGACGACAACAGAAATTTGTTTCGTCCCGGACTCCTCGGCAACACCATCCAAAGCAGCTGGGGGTCCCGGCTCGAGGTCCTTGCATCCTGCTTCCTGTTGGCGGCTGCCTGGGTAAAATAAACGACAGCTAATAATGCGCACAACGAGCACCGAGCAGTAAGAAGCAAGGACCAGAGGCGGCCGCAGGAAGAGGTGGCGACTGAATGGAAGGGAAGAAAGCCACTTGGGCTTCTCATACCCTTCGCCGGCAAACAAAGTTTCAAGTTTTCGTGAGGTGAAGTGTTCTTTGTGGGCACACAGTGACTATTTTAGCTGCAAGGAAATTCAATGAGGGGAGGACATTGTCCACTTTTCAATCGAAATACCTACACATACATTTACTATCTACCTTTCGTAGGCATAAATTCGTGCAATAAAATTCATTAGTACAATGGCATAAAATGTGCCTTCTGAGTGTTAAATAATTAAAAGCATTATCATAATAATATTATGTTTATCCCTTATTGTTCGGTCCTCTATTATGTTTATTAACCAAAACGTTTATAATGTGCCATCTGCGTATACATTAATTAAATGCATTATCATAATAATTTTATGATTATGCCTGAAAATCTAATCCTCATTAATCTTCAGTTCAAAATCAATATAAGAATCTTTTAAAACGTCCTAAAGAACATTTCAAAATCGACTTCCTATTTTCAGAAGTATCTTCCCCCCTACGTTTCCACATCCTTTATTTTTGGGATAGTGCAGGGTGTGTCAGTGACTTTAATTGGCACACATGCCAAAAACGCGGGCGTGACACACTTGTCCTACACACACTATCCAAGGAGGAAGGTGGGTCAGAAGGGTCTGAACTTGGGCTGTGGAACCGGCGGCTTATGAGGACAAAGTTTCCCTCATATGCATAGACAATCCAAATAGCGACGGGTTGCTAGGAGGCGGCTGGAAATGGCTCCCCGGTTGATCTTTTGGCCTGGTAGGCGGCAAACGCGCTCCTTATGCAAATAAGCGGCAATGTGCCAAGGACATCGGGCTGAGGCTGAGGCTGAGCTCGAGTGTTAGTTCCACTAAAGTTTAATTAGACGCTGGACTTGTGACTTATTTGATTGTCGCCTCGGCAATAAAAGCGGATGGGATGTGGGCCAACCCACTAAGCCCACTGAACCCAATTTTCACCAAGTTGTGGGGGAATAGTTTCCAAAGTTTCAATCAATAAATATTATATGAAACTTAGTTGGGGGATTTTGCAATACTTCCAAAGAATGGTGATTGTATAAATTGTGTGCGGTTGATCCTGAAATTATTCCTGGGAATATCAAGAAGTGATTATTTTCTTTCCTATGCTTTAAGCGGTAGATAAGCCTAGTCAATGTAGGCTATAAAATATTTAAAAAAATATTGTTCAGACGAACACAACTAACAAAAAATTAAAAGATAAGATTTTATAATGATAAGACCCAACGGGGTGTCCCGGTAGTACATGTACAAATCAAGAACAGGCTACTTAGAGCTAACCGAAAATAAAAGCACCTCAAATCTTCCCACCCCAAATAAAATACCTCCCGCTCAGGTCAGCAGAGATTGTTCTTGAAGTTTTGTGAAGAAGTATTAGATTTTCTTGTTAGCTTCTTAAGTGAACTCAGAACTCAACAAATGTAGACGTGTTTAAATCTTTACAATTATAATTGATAATCTCTATCCAATATCTACTCTAAATAAAAGGGTTTAATACAATATATTTTAGTAAGCAAATCCTGATAGAACAAAAACCAATGATCGTCTGTATTTAAATCCTTGAAGAAGGTATTAGAATAGGTCATGGGAACGATGGAAAAAGTAACATTACCTCGATATTTTTAATGATAATTATTTAATTAAGAAACGGTCTTTAAATTCCAATATTGATCGATGCTGAAAGATATACGAGTATCAAGCTCGGTTCAGCTTAAAGCTGCCTTAGAACAGGCGGAAAATTGGGCATTTAGCTTCGCTCTGTTGTTTTTAAAAAAGAAATATTTCATTTTTGGAAAATATACTTTCTCCTTTAAAGGGTATTCCAACAATTGGTCACCAGAACTAGCAATCATTTTTTGTTATGCCTGATTATGCTATGTAACTTTGGTCCAGGGAGAAAATACAGATGCAGGGGACTAGGATGAGGGAGTGGGGTTGGGTTGCATCACTGATGGATTCACTGAAGCACAACATGGTCATTGGACAGATCACATAGTCACATTTGACCTGGAGCCGTCAGAAAATGTTGGTTTATAAAATATTAATCAGAATAAACACTTGTTTAAATGGCATATTAAAGCTTATAAGAGTACTAATAGTTTGTACAAAAATTAACCTGAATGGAAATGAGAAAATTGCAAGTATCCTAAAGTTTCTTACGAAATCAAAATACCGAAAAAAATAAGGATGAAACTTATAGTAGTGAATTGATAAAGAATCTCAAAGAATCTCCCTACCGAATGGATAGATATATATATATAATGAAAAATACATATTTCAACTTGCATATCCTCTCTTAAGCTATTTACGATATAATTTGTACAATCAATATATATATACATACCGTAATTCATGCGGTTCACATCATTTTTAAAAGTCTTTCCTCGAAGGCTTAAAACTTATACTTATTAGGCCATGATTAATCAGTGAAGAACCGATATTTTTTGTTTTAATTAAAAATATTTTTTATTCGAGTGCAGACATGCAGCTCTTAGCCACGTTGGCAGTCCTGTGCAGTGACTGCTCTTGGCGGCTCTACAAAAACTTGTCACTAGCACTCGCTGGCCGACAGCTGGGTGCAACTTTCCTGCTCCTCCTCCCATCTGCTGCTGTTGACAGCTGCATTTATTTATGCCCGGAGAGCGCTCTTCCATCAGGACAGATGAACCTGGATTTCAACTCCAGCTGGCGCAAACTAAAAGCCGGGCATTCATTAGGTTGGCATTATCCATTATCCCAGCTACCGGTTGCAAATTTCAATATGAAAATATTTCAAAACACGAGCTATTTTAATTAACTTTGGAAACTACATTTATTTCACTGTGCAAGGGTCGGAGAAGCACTCTCTTGTGTTGTGTAAAATATTTAATTATGCGTACATTTTGCTTGCATTTCAAATTGTGGTGCGTACCCTCATCCATTCGCTGCTTTCAGTTAATAAAAATTCGTAATATTATCCCTCTAGATAATCACGATGTTTGGAAATTGTTTTTCAATTTCATCAAAAATAAAAAAATCACAAATTTAGGAGAAATTTTGGAAACCTTCAGAAACACACATGTTTTGTATTTTTTAAATTAAGTAAATAAATTTCAATTTAACTTTGAAGGTTGGCCACCCCAAATTTTATGGAGAGAAATTAACATATAAAGTTTTATATTGATTGGAATACTTCTTTAATGGATAAAAAAAATATCAGGTAATGTTAATAACTTTAACACAAATGAAGATATTAACATATAAAGAGTATTCAGAACAAATGTAACCCCCTGAATCTAAGAAAATTCGCTGTTTTCCTTCTTTTTTTTTTAATAATAACTAAAGTTATTAAAATAATTGAAGCCAAAATATGAATACACCATTGCATGTTACTCATAAACTAGCCACAAGAATTGTGCATAAAAGATGAGATCTCTGCATATATTATAATTTTTTAATACGATTTTGTACTCCAATCTTCGGTTCTTTCTTTTTTCTTCTCATTGAGAACGGAACTCTACCGAGTTTCCTAAATTCTATGACTTCTTGTTCTAAAATTTTGTACTAATATCTAATAAACATAGATGCAATCATAAAAACGATTGTAATGGAAACATAATTTAAAAGTTCACTTTTATCTTCATTACACTAAGCCATATCTAAATCCCTTCTCCATTCAGAGAAGAAAGTATTTTCCCGACCTTTTCTGTGACTGCCACTTAAGTCGTAGCAAGAATTTGCTTTACTCAGACGAAGAAAATAAAAATTTCTTCGTTTACAATACAAATTATAAATAACGATTTATCATGGCATGCAGTGGCTGTTGCATTGCCAATTGCCCACCTGAATGCGTCCTCGAGTACCTTCGCATCCTGGCAAGGTGGAATTGGCCCGGCTGAGGACAAAATCCCTAAACTGAAGTTGCTCGGATGTTGGAAATAAATTGTCAATAGCAACGAGAACTTGCTTTCCACTGAGCCAACTCACCTTTTGTTGCCTGCTTGTTGGATTTCTTATTTTATGCCAGCCAGACGTACATTAGTTGTATATAGTATGCTGCAGTCGATTTGGAAAATATTTCCGCATTGCATCTGGCCGGAAGTTGATCCGTTTCCCGTTACCCGTTTCCCTTTTCCCTTTAAGCCACCGAAACTTTGTTACCAAACATAATATTTAAATGGCATGGCTCGGGAAAGTGAGTTCCAGAGAGAAGTCGAACATAAACTCGGCACATTTGCCGCTAATCGCTTCCCCACAGACGCATTAACAATTTATCTTGCCTTATTTTATGCGAAAACTTTTCGCTCACCAATGTAACCACTGAAACCGCACCTTTCACCTTCTGTTCTGCCTGCGAAATCGAATCCCCGAAAAGAAAACATTTGAATTGAAAATCGTGCTGGGCCAAAAAGAAAAATATCAACGGCATGCGCATAATTTGTGCACACACATCGCTTTCCATAGGGAAATGCGAGGACGTGAATGCTAGGATATGGGAAAGGGATTGGATAAGGATATTTGGATATTGTGTCTGCTCCTCTCCAGGCGAATGGGTTTGTGTGTACTTAGGTAGACCTTAGGGGGCCCCGATAAGAGCAATGTATATGGTGTTTGGGGCTGCAGAAGAAAAAGTTCGATCTGTCTCGGGAGCAAAGAGGAGCAGATGGGGAAGTTTATATACACAACAGGCAAGTAGAATCTCCCGCGCAATCGATGGGATCCATTTTAAATAACTTTGATGGTATTAAATAAGATTTCTATATCTAATTGAAAATCATAATTTCAAAATCAATTGATTGCAGTTTGTGCCATGGTATATATGTTATTCTGTCAGGACAAAGCTTTTAGCCAGCTTTAAGAGAGATAAATGTGCTCTATATTTTCCGATAAAAATATTTGTTCTCCTTTTTACCAACAAAAATCTATTTGGAGACTTGTTCATCCAACAATTAAGTCAACTGTCAATTAAGATACAATTAGCAAAAAAAACTGTAAAAGGCAATTTGAGGTAAATCATTTCATTCACTTTTCCGGAGGACACCTCAAAGTTACTTCAGCTTTTGGCAGACAGACTTTTTTAACTACATTTGCGCTGGTCATCCTGTTACACTCACATTTCCCATTTTTGCGGAAAGTTGGAGCTCAATTTTCCACAGCTGGCAGTTGCCGGCAGTTCGAGTACAGTCCAGTTGAGTTCGATTCAGTTCGATGTGGCCGAATGAAATCCAATAAATTCGAAAAGTAAAATGTGCCAATAAATTGCTGTCCCCGCTATCCGCAAGCTGCTAAACTAAAACTAAAGTTAAATTGAATTAAAATTCAGAGAGCTTAATGTGCCACACACTCGCACACACTCGCAAA
>JAJJHY010003979.1:658961-686560 GCA_021224005.1 Drosophila setifemur | reverse complement strand
ACCCCTTTCCCATCGAAAGACTACATGTCGCAGATTTTTCAATAAACTAAACAATTTACGAAAATTGAAGTTTATCTCAATTGTGCAGCTGTTGTTGACAACGTTCGCCATACTCAAAGCTTTGTCGCGCTCCCTCTCGGCCGAGAACTCAATTTGGCAATAAACTGGCACTCAAAGCTTCGGCCACGCCCCCTTTCGACAAACCCTGTATACTATATGAGGCACGATCCCAATATCTTTCGCCGCCCTTTGTGAAGTGGTGCACAAATGCGCTTAGTTGCTTTATTGGTCAAGCTGTTGTGCGTGGATAAAACCCTTTTAGTGCACAATTGCTATAAATTCGCTTGGCCCATTAAATTGCGAAACGGGATGGTGATGGTGATGGGGATGGGGATGGGGATGGTGAAGGGGCCGGCGGTAAAGGGTCAGTCATTGTCATGCGGGGGATATGGAAGGGAATCGCAGGGAAGCAGGAGTCCAAGTCGATGTCGATTGACGGAAGAGCTTATTTTAATCTCATTTGACAGCCATGCGAGCAGGAAGCCGAGTGGTGGAAAACTATATTCCGACGAACAGCTGTTGTTGGGCTGCCGTCCAATTGATAAACGGACATTTGGCCAGGGTCACAGGATGACCAGGGAACCGCAGTGGTCTGGGGTCCGGGTCCGGGTCTCCTAACATAATGTGCCATGATTATGTTTGAAATTTGCATGGACCGGCATGACACATTTTGATGACCCAAGCATTTGGAAGCGCTCAGCAGTTTGGTGTTAGTTTATTGCCAAATTGGGACGACCGCCGGTTAATTCTCATCTTGGAGTGAGTTCATTTTGGGTCGTTTTCGCACATGGCCTCTTTTTTGCATAATTAAGATTAGGGTTAAGGGAATAGTTTGAGCTCTTCCGAACGACATCTAATTGGAATCCTTTGTGCCTTTGTAGTCGGTTGGGCTGCAAAATATTTAATTGAATGAAGCTTAAGCACCCTTAGGACGTATATTATTAGTTCAAGTGGTTCTATGGGAAGCTCTAGAGATCGTTATGAAATACTTTCTTAGCCGTGTGAATAGCTTTTATTGGCCATTGTGAATGGTTTCCAATATGAAATAATAACTTGTTAAAAAGTACAAGAGAGTTGGCCTGCCCAAACCTTGTTATTGATTTTAAATATGCGGTCACAAAGATAGAAATATCCAACTAGCTTATGACTTGTAATTATGAAAATTAAAAATTTATTCCTGTTTTGTATAAATCATAATTGTAGAACACAAATAAATAAATAATTTGTGGCGTGAACGCTAAACAACATTTCAATAAATAACCAATTTCATCTGCATTTTAAATGAACATTTTATATCCGCCCAGCTTTGGAAAAAAAATTTGTTTTAAAATTTGCTTAAAATGTATATAGAATTTTTTTTATTTTTTTTTGATTTTATAGATGTAATTATTATATGTCATAAGCCTCAAAGACGTTGTGCTGCAAAAATCAAATTCAGCTCGCAAAATAAAACCCCTTAAACAGTAAATTTGTTTCCTCCCAGTTGAGTTTGCCATTTAATTACATTCGTTTATTAGAAAGTGGCAAGACCCAATGAAAATGGTTAAAAAAAAAGGAAACGAAATAAGCAGGTTGGAGAGGAAAGGAATGCAAGGAAAAGAAATTCATTTGTGTTTGCGGCCAGACTTGAAGGTAGTTGTTTAAGGATATGAAGCCAGTTCCTGGTTCGTCCCAACGTCAGCCAGTCTTCTTGGCCAGCTCGGTTTGGCTGCAGCCAATCCACTTCAGCACCTTGGGCTCGTGTTGCGGTTGCTGCTTGTTCATTTTGAAGTGAAAATTGCTTTGGTATTTACAGGGCACTTGGCCGAAGGCGCATTACCGAGATGCCTTTAATCCCGCCTGCAGTCTGCTGTCCGCCGTCTGCCGTCCCGATCCAATTCCCTTGAGAGTTTGCTTTATGCTATTTGCCTTAAACCCTCCCTGGCTTCGACAGCTGCTAAATATTTTTACGTGCAGATTGTCTTTGTCATCTCTTTGCTCCGGGTTGGCCATCACCATCAGCATCCCCATCAGGATCCCCATCGTCAGGGACTAATCAAGACAGACGTCTCATGCCACAAAGTATGCAACACGAAATTGTGTAACCCACTTATCTTTAAACTAATTTGTTTTCTGTGTCGGAGTCCTTTACATTTCTGCTCGTTCCACGGGCTTTATCGGGACCGGAGCGCTTTTCAGGTTTTTTTTTATGGTGGGGCATTTCATTACCAAACCACGAAGCGACCATAAAACAATGCAGCACAAAAAGTGACCCCTACATTTTCGCCCCAACGCATAACAAGCGAAAGTACTCAAAGCGAATAAAACAAAAGTAACTATAATAAATGTTTGCAAATAAATTGTAAGCTGGGAATTCGTTTTTCTTCAATTTTTGTTGCCTTGGCATTAAAAAAGTTTAAGCGCTGCGCTTTATTCGTCTTCAGTTGTGTTTTATGTCGGGAAATTTGTGATATTTTGTGACTGATGGTCATGGGGAGGGAAATTCAAGGCGAATCTGAGGAACGTAGACAGATGTTTCAGTTATATCTGGACAGACAACAGAGGTCGTTGTGCTCCGTGGTTGTATATATCTGGTCATCCCACAAATAATTCTTTAAGAATCTTGTGTCTTGTCATTGGTCAATACTATTTTTATAGAAACAGTACAAATTATTATTTTATAAAACGTATTTCCTTGTTTTCATTCTTTTTTATTATATTTCGAGTATATATGCTGTTTTCTGTTGTCATTTACCACATTGCAGTGCAACTCCTTAAGTTTAAGAACAGAAAGCAATTGGAAAAGTGCGGCTTCCCTTAAAAAGTTCCATATTGCAAACAGGCTTCTTTAGCCCTGATCGATCATCCAACTACAAGGATGTCCGTCCAGAACTAGGGTAACCTATTGGCACAATGAAACCTCCTTATCATTGGGCTTGCAGAGACAATTATATTCGTCGGCAGATGTAAAAATCTCCTCAAAAAACTGCCCCATGGGAATTTTCTCTAGTCGACTTTTATCCTTTTGCGTGTTCAACAATCGCTTTATTACATCTTTGCAGAACCGAGTTCGAAGATTCTCATGAAACACTATTCTGCTCTTCTGGCGCCCTAAAGATGTATGAATAAGTTTTAATCGGTCTCAGTTACCAACTCAACCTGTCCAACTTACTCGCTGCTATACGAAGATAGGCATTCTTTACGTGCCGATCCCTTTCGGATTTATCGTACTCCAAGACCACGCGTTGGTAGGATGTGCCGATCTTTTTGGGCACCAAGGTTTCGGGACATACCGGATGGTCGCTGTCGGGGCCACGGAAGGGAGCCATGGAATAAGATTGAGATCCCTTGAAATCCTGGCGCTTCTCGTTCATAAAGGCCCTGTTCTTAGCTATTGCCGCTCGCACTCTACCATTGTGGTATCGATAGCTGAAAGTCCTGGTCAGATCCTCGAGCTTGGACAGCAAGCTGTGGGTAAATGTTTTCGGGTGAACTATTTTTATAACACATAAAATAGGAAAATTCGTTCTTTGGCGGCATTTAAATCCCTTTCATTGCCACATTAAATAAAAAATGCAATAGCAATAATAAGGTTCCAAGCTGCAGAAGTTATATTTTTAATAAAAAAATAATAGTAAAATAATATTCGATGTTGCGTTAGCCTCTTTTTGCTTAATGGCTTTTATCAACCATACAAAAACAACGAATTCTAATGAACTCAGCTAAATACGCTAAAATTTATACAAATTGTGGAGGCTCTGATATCCAACG
Organism: Drosophila setifemur; assembly: GCA_021224005.1. Taxonomy (NCBI): domain Eukaryota; kingdom Metazoa; phylum Arthropoda; class Insecta; order Diptera; family Drosophilidae; genus Drosophila; species Drosophila setifemur. Next base: position 682,750 of record JAJJHY010003979.1, on the reverse strand, counting down.
GTCACATACTATAATTATGAGCAGACTAGGATTTTAGGACAGATTTTAAGATAGTCTTTTATCCTTCCCTAATACGAGTAATTTTGAGTTAGTCAGACTCACCGAGTCTCTCGCAGCGCGTAGATCCCAGGCAGAAGCTGCTGTTCTTTAATCTCCCAAAGGCTCCTGGCCAGGGTGCTGAGCATATCCTCGGTGTACTGCATCCTTAGCAGTTTCATGCCCTGGAAGTCGTGGAAGTACTGACGGGTCTGCCAGCCGCGGAACAGAGCCTGGATCATAGTTGCCTTGGCGTTGTAGAACTCCAACGTGCGGGTTTGCACGATGTTCTGAACCATCTCGAATTTGGCGAGCCTTGTCTGAGGAAATCGTCGCAAATAAATTCACTATTACTTTCACACATTTCAAATAAGAGTATGAATAGTCTTATATTTTACAAATTTTTCGGGATTTTTCCCATTTACATTTTTTTTTTTTCTCAATATAAGACACCCCATTTTTATACCCTTGCAGAGGGTATTATAATTTTGACCAGAAGTTTGCAACGCAGTGAAGGAGACATTTCCGACCCTATAAAGTATATATATTCTTGATCAGCACCACCAGCCGAGTCGATCTAGCCATGTCCGTCTGTCCGTCTGTCTGTCCGTCTGTCCGTCTGTCCGTCTGTCGGTTGCTATGTAAACTAGTCCCTCTGTTTTAAAGCTATCGGGCTGAAACTTTGCAAAAACCCTTCAATCTGTTGCAGGTAGTATATAAGTCGGAACGGCCGGAATCGGAACACTACATCACATAGCTGCCATAGGGACGATTGGGAAAAAGTGCCATAAATTCGCTATTTTTCAAGATAATTTATTTATTTTTTAGGAAACTCGTTTAAATGACTAATTTAACTTATCCTAAAAGTTTCATCAAAATCGGACCACTACATTCTATAGCTGCCATAGGAACGATGTGAGAAAATGGGTCAACGAGCATAATTCTGGTGTTTTTCAAGACAATTAATTCATTCTTGAGAAATACAGTTTTCATAGGCATTAATGCCGTTTTAGAAAATTAAAAACCAAAAATCGGATCACTATATCCTATAGCTGCCGTAAACGATCAAACGGTTTGAAAGCAACTAGTCTGCAAGGGTATTCTAAGCTTCGGGTACCGAAGCTAGCCTTCCTTTCTTGTTATTTTAAAAATTGTTTGCAAATTATTGTGATTACTTATTTGTGCGGGTTTTTTTTCAAAATCGAGCACTTCTTTTCTATTACCGCTAAATAAATAACTCGTATAATTTAATAAGTTAATTGCAAAAATATGAAGTGAGCTGTTTTTTATATATATAACCTTTATAATAAGGAAAGGAATGCTAGTTCCGGCCCGAAACTTTTATTTCCGAGATTGTATAAGTATCTTGGAAGTCAGCTAGAGGATATGGTGGTCCAATTTCAAAATAATATGATCTCCGTCGATATCAAACAAGTTTAAATATGCAATATGATTGATCTTGTTTTTATAATTCCCGAAATATGGTGATGCTAATTAAGGGAACTGGATGGAACTTATTTATAAAACTCATGCGCAGATACATAAGGAGTAGTCTTAATCAAAAAGTTTGATGGTTCTTACTTGTCTCATCCTATCTCTGACTAATCTTTGAACAAATTATTTTTTCCAGTCGTGCAATTTATACCATAGGTCACTTTGTCTTCGACTTACCTCACATATCTATACAATTGATTGAACATATGAGGAGTGGAAATTAAAAGTGCTGTTCTCTAAATTTGTTGGGTAAATAAGCATTTTACGTTTGTAGAGCAAAACTTTATATTGTATATAAAAGTTTTTGAACAGCACCTGAATCATTACGCAATATTTACATTTTTGTGAATATTTAAAATGCTGACTCAGTTACTGAGCTCTTATTTTGAACCAATAACATACTTTAAGCTCATGGAATGAACAGCACCAAATGTATAATTAAAGTGAAAACCATTGTAAAGACTTGTTTTCTTAAATAATTCTACCTGAAATCCCCTCCATCTCTTGGCTATATTGGTTGCGGCCTGATCGAGGGCGACGAGTTTCCGACGGGTCAACCATCCCCTAACGTGTCGCTGGATTGTCCTGGCGGCCTTGAACTGTTTGTAGTCCAGCAGGACAATATGAGTGTGCCACAATGACCCAGTTAGGGGAACAGAGCTTGAGGATTCGTATTGCGACACCGATTCCCCCTCAGCTTCACCCAACCTACTGCCCGAATCGAACTCTCTGGACTTCCATTCACTGATCCCACTAACCGACGGGTGCAGCACAAACATCTCAAAAATGTGATCGATTTCAGTGTTGAAATGTGTTCGGTTGCAGTGTACGTGGGTGTCGATATATTATGTTAAGTAAGGATGTTTGACAGGGTTCCAAAGTGTTCCTAGTAGAGCGTTTTTATGTACTAAATATTTGGATATTTGCATTTGCTAATTTTATACATTACATTACGAATACACTGATTTTAAGAGTTATTTCATTTATTACTTAAAATAAATAAATCTGAAAAAAGTTAAATACAAATGGCAAAACTAGATCCACCCTTTTTGTGTTGTCTAAGAATATGAAGTTCCTAATGTTAATATTTATTAACTACTGTTGTAGATATAAGAACCAGAGAGCTCGATCAGAGACAATGTTCAACGAAGCTATTATATACATTTGTTTAATTTGTATTTAAGATAATATATTGACGTAAGTAAAGTTTCAAATTTAAAGTTTAGTTAAGACAGCTTGAAGCACCAGCCAATGTTCCGTGAGGCCTTTTCTTGTTCACTGTATATAACAAGAAGATATTCTTGGACAACTTCCATACATTTTGGCTCCTCGACATCGCTTGGAACTTATATGGAATAACACTGATTCAGCCAAAAATGTTCGGCTTATTCAGTTCCGGCATTTGTGTACCACATCACGACCCCTGGTAACGAGTACCCCGTTCTCAGTCCTTCTCCTCAACGCCACTCAGCACACATAGCATTTTTGAACTGGAGTGGGAGGACAACCTACTCCTTGAATTCGCTTGATCCAGGTCGCTTTTCACTTTCCCGCCGAGGCACTCCTTATATGAGACAGAAGCTCCAATCAGGGGAGCAGTCAAGCTGTCAGTCAGTCAAAAATACGCGGCAAGCGGGTTCCTTTCAAGCGCATTTGCAGCTTAAAGGATTTACATTGAATACTTATACTTCATATCGGTTCAATTTTCGTGGCGTTGCTCTTTGGGGAAAAAATCGCAGAGTAGACAAAACTCACTCCGAAACTGTTCGATTTCCATAAGTGAATTTTTGCCATGCACACTGCGTCGTCGATTCGCAGGCATATCAAGTAGGCAGTCACCCGAGCGCCTTACACACATGTGCGACACTGTCCCCGCCGCTCGGAATGGTGTCATGTACGAAATGTGAATATCGTGTTGTACGATTTCATGGCTTGGCTTGGCTTGTGCCAATTTCCCATGTAAAGTCAGCCGGCTTTCCATGGCGCCAAGTCTTATGCCCCTTTTGCGGTGGAGCAGTGCGTATTTGGTTTGCTAATGGGAAACATTTGGATAAATCAGTTGGAAAATGCACTGAGCTTGTGTTTTGTTTTTCCCCGCTCTGGAGAACTAAAGCCAATGCAGCTTAAAGCGTCCATCAAGGGAACAGCCTCGAGTCGAGGGTTCGACTTGGAGGCGGTAAATCTTGGCGGGGATATCGAATTTGATGGTGATTGGGGCTGCCAAGTCGGGAGTGTGTCACCAGTGCGGATAAGCAATAAGATTTGAATAAATTAAGGAGGTAGCAATACTTGCTGATACTTTTGTTGATTTATATTCGCTACTAAGTAAATGTGAACACAATTTTCTTTAGGCAACAAAAAAACTATCCTCAAATCATAGGGCATAAGGTTGTCACCTAAACATAAACAGAGAAATGCGGAACTGATTCAATTTCAAATCTGGAATCTGTGTAGGTTGCTTTTATTGTAGAAATAACAAATATTTTTTTGCTAAATGCTAACGAAACAGTTAACAAAACCCAACATTTGTAATAAATACTTGCTGATGGGAGCATACACTAAATATTTGAATGTGACTCGACCAAAGACAAAATTCACGTATGCGAATGCAAAAATTTCTAAGTTTAATCCGACATTCCCTCTCTATTCTTTAATTTTGCAGGTTAAATCGGAAAACGACTCTAGTTCAATCACATGCCAACAACATTGTCAAATCCCATGCAGGAAGGGAGGGCAAAAAGTGAATTCATATAAAATACATAGCAGCAAAGTGGAAAAATTGAGGAAAACCGGAAATGAATATGCAAAAAAGGGCAGAAGGGATATGAAAAAAGCAAATAGCCAAATCGAGTTCAATGAGAAATGCAGCTAATACGAGCGTATTTACACAATTCCACAGTCACGGCAATGGCATAAAGGTAGTGCCCATCAGGGAACACACAAATCCGAACACAAATGCGACTCACTGTGCAGATTGCTAATTGTGGATGACTGGCTGACCGATGAAGGCAAAAGCAACACAGTGAGGGCGAAAAATAAAAAATGCATTAAATGCAACCGCAAAACAGAGCAAAAAGAAAAACCAATCAAGCGTCGAAAAAAGAGGAAATTGCACATTCTGAGCTTGCAAAGCAAAGGAGTGACAAAACGAGTTAGGGAATGTAAAAATTGATTTCTGCGGTTTGGATATCGGATGTTGGTTATATGCGACATTAAATCGCTTGCAGAGTACTGCGCGCTAATAAATTATTAACTGATTCATTAATGAGCAATTACATAGGTGGACAAAAAGCCAACACAATGCCACAGCCAGCGATTAAGTTGCGAAGACTTTTCATCATTACCGCCATTTACTTAGCCAGCCTGCCAGGTGAGTTTGTGCAAAACGAATACGAACAAAAACTGTCACACCCCCATTTAATCTCGTTGTTTGACCACATTTAGGCAATAAGTGGCGGAAGGCTTTAATTTAAATTCCTCAACGTCCAATTTACCTTAAATATTAATCGAAATTATGGCTTTCAAACTGTGCAAACAATTTTCAGCAACGGCTGACTGCAGTGCCCACATCATTTGCGGTTCAATTATGTTGTGGTCATCATTTGTGAAAAGTCCCAACTACGGACGTGCATCTGCTTCATTCTTATTTGAATGTCAGTAACGAAACGCCACGACAAATAGAATTAAACCGCAACCAGTGGCAAAAACCAAACTAAACAGTTGCTCACAACAGTAGGCTAAAATTTACCTCTTCCTGATGTTACAGACTCTTTTTTAGCCGGTTTTTTATTTTGATAAAGTAAGAAAATGGAATCGATGTTGAAACCTTTCCATTAAATGATGTTTAAAACTTGGGTCTCCGAAGCTTGCTTTCCGTTTTTATTATTTACATTTTAAAGAACGTTTTTAATATTTCTCGCCTGGTGTAATTTGACGTTTGGTTTTTATTTGTTTATTTGTCACTGGCTGGGTCCCTACTCAGCGCAATATGACTCGGATTTAATTTCAGTTTTCCGCCTTTCTCCGCTCCTTTCTACAGATCCTTTTGGCCACCATCTCTGTCAGACACTCCCGGCAAAATAGCTGTTGCAATGAGATATCGCTTTGTCTGCATTTCCGGCAGCTTTAATTTCATTTCATATTCCTTCGCCTTCTCCTTCCCCTCCTCAAGTCGGCCCATTGTGTTACCATTCATTGAGATTGGTGCACAATATAGTTGTAAAGGAGCCTCTCATAAATCCGTAGAATTTTATATTAAAAATTAAAAAAAAAAAATTATATGTTCGGGTGGAAATCTAAGCTGAACATGAAAGTTGCTGTGCACATGGACAGAGACCTTAATTGCAGGGAACCAGATCCTAGGGCAAGGCGTTTCGTCACACCCACTTCCGGTTCCGGTATAGGCCAGATGTACCCAACAATTTTATTTTAATTCAGCACCAGCACTCGCCTTTTGACTGGCATGTAGCCAAGTGACGTACTTTCACACACTCACTACCACCATACAGACTTGCATCAGTCTGAGCCAAGTTAGTCATATTTGTGGGCTCCACCCACTAGCACACACAAATAAATTGAAAGGAGACCGCGACAGGGCATCCTGAAAAATTCAAATCACGTCTCGCGGATCCTTTACTAGACACGCATTTCAATGGCCAACATTGGGGCCATTTTTAGATTTCCAACTGTATGTATGTCTAAAACAAATGCGAGGCCAAAAATTAACGAGGTGAGCCAGAAAAGTGTGACCTGAAACTGATCTAGAGAATTTGTTAAGCTCTTGGGGATTGTTGCAATCTCAAATCGAAGGAACTAGCTCACGAAATTAATTTAATAAAAAAAACGTGCGGATCCGAACAACTAACTAGAAACTGCAACTAGAAAAAAGCAAAAAGCGGCGAAATTTAAAGATTATATATAAAGTGGTCTAAAATAGCCTTCCCCTAACTAATTGCATATTGAACAATTTTTCATTTACTGAATTTATAAACCAGAGACTCCGGTTTTTTCGTTCATCGATCTTTGTTTGCTTTATTGGCAATTTTTTCTTTTTTTTATTCCTCATACAAAACATATTAATAGTAGCAGAAGACCATTGCGAAAAAAAAAATAATTAAAGAGAATAAGACCCTTTAAAGAGTATCTAAAAGTTTACGACATTTAACATTTGATGTATTAATCAAATAACTTTAGAGTTGCATCTCGCGGAGTCCTTTATTTCGATTTTCGTTTCGGCTATTGTTGAATATTACCATATTTCAGAAATTTTTGTTTAGCGTTCCGCTGCCACTTTGCTGTAGAGTCCGCAAACGAGCCGGCGAACGATTTTCAGCGCTAAGCTTTTGCCACCCACATCCACATCCACGTCCCAGTTGCCACATCCCACTTGCCACATTCAACAACGCCACGTAAACACACTTGTTGTTGTGGCACGCACGCGATGCATACGGCGGCTGCCGGAAATGTCAAGCTCAACGTCCAAGAGCAGCAACAGCGACGCCAAGAATCAACTGTTGGCATGTTGATGTTGGCGCTTTGCCAACACCAATCCCCGCCAGCCGCTGGCTGGATCCTCCTCCAGCTCCTCCGGCTCCTGCAGCTCCTCCCGCTTAGCTGACATTTTTGCCGGCGTAATCACGATTAAACTGTCAACGGCATACTAATTAGATTTTTATTTTTATTGCGCCATGACAACGCCGCATGACGTTGTCTCGTCCTCGTCCTCTCCATTTTCCCCCTTCCGATTCCTATGAATCCTCCTCCCAGTGGGCGGAGGTCCTGCTTAGCTACTTTTTTATGCCCTTGCAGGAGTCCACCAATTTCAGCCAGAATTTTACACTACAGAATATATCTCAACTTAATAATTAAGTGAATTAATACTAACAATTTTTAGTTTTCATTGAAATCTAAATCTTTTTTATCAAAGTTCTTGTAGCTTTTATATTGTTTGCTCAAATTATTTTATAAAATAACAAAAAAAAACATCAAATAATCAAAGTTAAAAAATGAAGACCCATGATTATAAAATAAAGCAACCATATTTCATACCCTTCCAGATATATTTCCCTAAACTATAACCAACCTAATATTTTGAAGTTCAAATTCTGCATCATACACGTATAAGAATCCCCTTTTATTTTTGAGTCAGCAAAATATGGCTTCCCTATGCTGCTAGAATCTTTAAAAACACATCAGAGAATACCGATAATGTTAAAGATTTTCTTTTTAAGTTTGTTTGAACTTCATAACCCACAAAAGCAACTATTTTAGAGTGTACATTTTTTTCAAGTATTGTATAAATTTGCGTAAATATTCAAAGTTCGGATAAGTTTCCGATTCAACAGTAGTAAACTATATAGAAGAGCATTCATAAAGTCGCCATCCCTTTCAAACTGAATTATTTTTGGATTTGTTGTCGGTCTCAGTGAAACGCGTGCCGTGCATGAACAAGTGAGTTTTTGTCAGGGGAAGAAGGGGGACATGGGATCCATGGTCGGCAGAACCAAAATCAGGAAAAGTAGGCTTTTTATGGCTCCGGCTACTGCCTGATTTATGTTTTATCATATTTATGATTATTATTATTACAATTGATATCTTTCAATATTGAGTATGGAGAACAAACCAGCCAACCAATAGAAAAGTATATTGAAAAGTATTGTTCAAATCGATTTGAAATCGCTTGCTTTTCGTGAATATAAAAAAACTTTTCAAATAGATCAAAAATATTATTGGTAACGACTTTTATTGCAAATGCATAATAATATGATTTTCACAACAAAAAAGTAATCATAATTATAATAAATAATAAATAAAATAATAATAATAATAGTAAAAAAGGGAATGAGTTTCCGGACCGGTCAAAGATTCACTCATCAACTATAATATAAAAAAAACTAGAAAGGAAGGCTAGCTTCGGTACCCGAAGCTTAGAATACCCTTGCAGACTAGTTGCCTTTAAACTGTTCCATCGATTGTATGGCAGCTTTAGGATATAGTGATCCGATCTTTGGTTTTAAAATTTCTAAAAAGGCTTTAATGTCTATGAAAACTGTTTTTCTCAAGAATGAATTAATTGTCTTAAGAAATACCAGAGTTATGCTCAATGACCCATTTTCTCCTATCGTTCCTATGGCAGCTATAGGATATAGTGATCCGATTTAGATGAAACTTTCAGGATATGTTAAAATTGCTATTAAATAGAGTTTCCCAAGAAATAAATAAAATATCTTTAAAAATGACGAAATTTTAGCATTTTTTCCCAATCGTTCCTATGGCAGCTATGTGATGTAGTGTTCCGATTCCGGCCGTTCCGACTTATATACTACCTGCAACAGATTAAAGGGTAGGTGCAAAGTTTCAGCCTGATAGCTAAAAAACTGAGGGACTAGTTTACATAGCAACCGACAGACGGACAGACAGACGGACAGACAGACGGACAGACAGACGGACAGACAGACGGACAGACAGACGGACAGACAGACGGACAGACGGACAGACGGACATGGCTAGATCGACTCGGCTGGTGATGCTGATCAAGAATATATATACTTTATAGGGTCGGAAATGTCTCCTTCACTGCGTTGCAAACTTCTGGTCAAAATTATAATACCCTCTGCAAGGGTATAAAAACAGTTTGATACCCTTGAAACTGGGAGACAAGTTTGCTTAGGCATACAGAAAGACGCTCACACAGGCGGGAATGACTAGATTGCTGATGAGAATATATCCTTTATAGGGTATGCGATGTGCTCTTCTCTGTGCTATACACTTTTGGGGAAAATTATAATACCCTTGGCAAGAATTTAAAGTATTATTTGTAAATCCATTTTAGACGAATACATTTTTGCTGCACATCTGTTGAACACAAGTTTAACTTTAACATAACTTTCTGCCAAATGTTTTAAATTTTATTAAGTCTTAAATCCGTATTAAATTCCAAATAAAATATTTAGTTAGGTTATCATAAATTTATTTTGAAATTGAGAGACATGACTCCACCATAGTCCTACTTGGATCACACACATCATATGCTCTTAGTAGCTTATATATGCAAATAATAAGGGATTAAGCAGGCTAAGTTCTCTTTTCCCACTTAAATTTCCAGACGTCCTTTCTCTAGTTTATTTCCTGATTCCTTTCAACATTTTTGTAAGGGCAGCGCCCGTCTTTGGGTGGGTCTCTTTGTTTGGTCTGTTTGTTACGGTCTATTACTTCCAAGCTGTTGAATGCGTCATACAAAAATCCCCAAGCAGAGCTCCAAGTTAAAGCTTTTCACCTGTGAAAAGTTCCCCAACTTCCCCTCCTCGCCATCACCCTCGCCCTATCCACTCAATTTCCCGACGCCTCTCCTTTGTTAATATTTTTTTAGATTTATTTTCATTAAGTTTCCGTAGGGGAAGTATAATGTTTTGCTGTTGATGCACTTAAAAAAATGACCACAAATGACATATTAAAAATTAACTCGGGAAAACTTTACTTGTAAACAGAATGGAATCTGGGCCCGATGATATATTGTTTAAGTTATTTTCTATTAATCATTTGTTAATATGTAAATCTGGGGTCGAAAGTTAAATAAATGGAAATTATTAATAATAATAAGAATCTCCGAATTCTTAAACGTTAATCACCATGAATACATGTTATGTTAGGATTTTTGATTCAACATTAACAATACAAAATTAAAGAAACGTTACAAAATATATAATCAACCGATAATTTTTGTATTTTAATTAAAACTAGCATTGAGTGTTGCTCATATACTTCGCTTATATCAAAAATGAATAATTCAATTTTAATCAATTTTAAAATTTTTCGTAATAACCTTTAAATTAGGGCAAGTTTATATGAAAAAAAAATTATAAAATTATATTTGTAGTTAAAAAACAATTTTTTTAGAAAGTGATGCAAATCTGTGGAATATTAGAAGGTTGGGCTAACCAAGTCACATGCTAATAAATACATTTATTCTTTATTACATTTTCATATTTATTTATTAAGCTTCCAGTTTCAGTTGAATGATGTAAGATATGTTCTAAAAGTTCTTTTAAAAACTTTTTCCAATATTGCATATTTCCATAATAAACTATTTTTTAACTGTTATAACAATTTAATTTAATAGCGAAATTTAATATTTCAATGTAAAGCTTGACACTTTTGTTTTGAGTGTTTCGGGGATAGTCTTAGTTCACTGGTCCAAGTGCTAATGCGGCTGACAAAGGGAGCGTGGAAAACAAAGACCAATACCTACATAAAAATAAATAAAAACGAACGAATATAGAAGGCCAGTTTTGAGTTCCCAAGATTTGAACACTCTGAGAGCGCACCTCGATAAGTTCAAAACCATAAAAAGAACGGAATTCTAGCTTCGGGGCCCGATGCTTAGCATACTCTTGTATACCAGTTACTTTCAAACCGCGCAATCTATAGGATAAAGGGTCCAATTTTATTTTACCATTAGGATCGGACAAAAATAGCCGACTGAGAGACTAGTTTGCTTAGCAACCGACAGACGGTCAATATGGAGAGAAAGGGCTTTTAGGATTGAGAACTGCCGCATTCAATTATCTTTAAAAGCAAACAAAGCCATCGATTTTTTTTTTGTTAACCTTAACACTATGAACCAAATAACCAAACAAACTGTAACCAGTTTGTTTTAAATATAATTAAAAATATAATTTTAATACCGTTTGCAGATTTCTTACTTAATTTATAATACCCTTTTTTTGAGTGAAAAAAATGGGGTAAATAAAAAAATGCGCAAATTACTGAGAGCACAGAACAATTACCGACATCATTACTATAGTTTTTGCTGTTGCATGCTGCCGTGCACTGCCAATTAGGAATGCGTAAATATTTTTGCTTACAATATAAAATAATAGTTGTGGCGAACAATCGGGAAAAACAAGGCTCGAGCTGGGCTGGCAGTACCAATTATTTTGCAGCTTCGTGTTTCCTGTTATTTGCAAAGGACGTAAACACCTATATGAGTGTGAGGGCTGTTGAATAAAAATTATTATGGAATGCACTTCTCAATATGCTGTATTAAAGTATGAGAAATGAAAAATATTGAATTTTCAAAAATGTCTGCATTTGAAATAATAAATAAAATAATTATGTACTTGCTTATGAAATTGCAAACATTTTATGTATGCCCGTTTTTACAAAAAACCATTAATAATAATGTCGTGTATAGAGGAAATTGAACCGAAGCGAAAAACTTTATTTAATGTCGATATTAAACTTATACCATATCACGATATATAAAAAAGTTTTCACTGAAATCAGCTGCTCACAGCAGGGTGAATCCTTAAAAGTGAAATAACATTGAGCAATAAAAATTAAACATAAATATGAGTCAACCTCCCCTTCATGTATTTATTTATGTTGATTTCTGATGAATATGCGGGAAAATTCTGATGATACGGCACACAGAAAACTTCCACAGACATAAGTAACAAGCCGCAATGGAATTGGCGGCACCGGGAACAAGCTCATCATCATCATCCCCGCCATCATTATCATTATGACGTCATGTGTGGCAACATGACGCATGCTTTTTATATATTCATGCTAACGGGTGGGTATACAGTTTTAGGCTGATCCGTTGAACAAAGTCATAGAACGTGTTTCGTGAATTTTTCATTGCATATTCATAGCTGTGGAAATATTCTGAATAATGCTAATTTCACCGTGTTCAACAGCTTTAAGGGGCTGACTTAGTTCCCATTAAACGATGAATATTTTCAAAAATTTCTCGGCTTTAAATAATAAAAACTTTAATATGATATTGGTTAAATTAAACAATTTTTTAATACGAATTTAATCAGATCGCAACTAGATCAGATCGGTCATTTTGTTTTACAAATACCCAAGTATTATATCAGCAAAATGTTGTTGTTGTCCTTTAAGTTTTGAATCTACTCTACATTTTATAATCGTTTTCTTTCGGTGAAAGATTAATTTATATAAATCGTACAATTATTTATAGGCACATTGTAATTCATCACAAGAGCTACGTTGAGCTACCTGTCAGAAGGTTATCATTTGTACTCGGCTTCCTTTTCTTTGGACGCTCTTTAAATGTCAATTAGTTGTCAAATGTTTTTGTACCAAGATGAAAAGAAGGAAATCGCAGACGAAGAAAAAATATCGTTCATTTGGCCCTGGACAAGAGCACAATGCGGAAATAATAATAATTTATAACTATCAATGTCATAAGTTCACGACATGCTCATCAATCAATGCATTGGACAGCTCAACAACATCGTTCGCGTTGTGGGAGGCGTCTGAGTGAAAGCAATTTAGATTCAAACATTTCGAAGGACCTTGACAGTCCTTCGCAAAAAACTTTCCCCGGCATCGTTCACAATTTTTGTGGTGCATCGACAGCTCCACAATTTCAATTTTTATATTAATCAGTCAAATTTTGAGCACAACTCAACATTGCCTGATAAGATTCGAACACAAAACAGTGAAAATCCAATGGAATTAATACATATGACAATAATTATTTATGAAGAACAATTGGGAAACACTGTAAGTTTTAATGCCTGCAAATGGTCAAATATTAAAGGACTTAACGTTTTTAATAATTGCACTTTATTTTCTCCGCAGTTGGTTAAGTTTTGCTGGCGTTTCGGTCAGGATTCTAGGTCCTTACATAACACTACTCATATTCACCGAATATCGAATATAAAGCCACATAAGCCACTGTCTCCCAGGTTTCTGCAATACATTTCTTTTTCACTTTGGCATTTTACAACGCTGTATTTTATTTGGGATTTCCACGATAGTCCTCTGTCTCGTTTTGTATATCGCTTTTGTTTATTTTATGTATCTCCATTCATCTGCCATTGGCCCTGTTTGCTTTTCAATTCTGCTCATTCACTTTCCGTAGTTTGCCTGTTTCCATAGATTATTCGAATTGAGTCAATTTTTGTTAAATTTCCGTTTGCCACGCCTTGCCTTTTACGGCATCTCCTGCTCTTTTGTTTGCGGAATGGCTTACGAACTCCGCCAGACTGCCCCGGGTGACACCTTCGGGCTGGCATTAATCCCGGCCAGAAACGCCAACTGCGGCACCGGCGGAATATGTCTGCTTGAAAGCACAATTTTTAACCAAGAAAAACTCTAATTTCGAGCTTATGAAATACCAGTTACTCGTTTCATCTTTAAAACAACATAAACAGATTTTAATTTATGAATTGTTATACAATTTTCTTAAATATTTATAAATTTTTCTAAATATTCGCTGATAGATATATGCAGACCATAGCAACAAATTTGTCCTCCAAAGTCTAAGTGCTCACAGAAATCAATATACCCTTTCAGTCTTCGAGTAATGAGTAACAATGATTTATGCATGCCGCCTTCGTTGAATTTTCTGGAACACGTGGTAGACAATAATTTAAATAGGCACTTTAATAAATTTTACTGCGTCTCCAGTTGTTTATATTGAACAATATAATGTTTCAATTTTAAAAATATTTTTATCAAAAATTGTTGTTAACGTCAAATTTTGCTGTGGATTCCTTTCAAAGCTTAACAGATATGAAAAGAGTATCAATTTAAATACAAATCGGTTTTAAGTATGTAAAATAGAGAAGGTGACGTCGGAGACCCCGCAAAGTAATCTCAATATAGACGAATTGACTTACCCATGCCTGTCTGACTGTATGATCAAAGAGATCTCAGAGATGTTCAAAACTAGAGACACAAAACTTGTTGATATGGACACCTTATTATTCGGGAAGATTGAGTTTATGAATTTTCATATTTCATTTTCATATATGTGCTGTTAAACCACCTTATCTCAAAAAGTATGAGATAATAATAATTATAATAATAATAATTAATAATAATTACTTTAAACTATCACCAAACCCCATCCCGCCATCGCTCTTTCCATAAATCTAGAATTCACCATATTTTGCAGACTTTCAATAAGGCCTACCGAATCAAGCTTATTTCAAATGGTTAAACGAGATAGTTGTTCACACCGTTGCATATGGTACTATCCTAATTTGATTTTTCTAATCAATCGATTATCTGATTAGTACCATCAGTAAACATAGTGTAAGCCTTTTCCCTATTAAGTTTAAGCAAGACTGAGATAAAGTTAAAAAAAAGTTAGCAAATAAATAAAATAACTAAGCTCACTCAATTATCCCAAGCATTAAAAAGCAAATTACATAAATGTAACCCTTGCTGTCTTCTCTGCTTTGCGTTTGTATAATGCGGAATATGATGATGAATTCTCCGTGGCTTCGTCTGTACACTTTGTATTAAGCTAAAATTATTTGGAACGGGAGTTGCATTTTTAAAGATCAGGGCATACTTGTGATGGATTGCTGTCACAAAAAAAAAAAATTAAAAAGTAATTACAAGCTATTATAAAAACATATATTTCGCGAGTGCCACCATACCCATACAGTTTCCCATGTGTAACGCACAACTCAAAATGGATGTGTACTCACAATTATAGCAAACTTTTGCGCAGCCAACTTTTGCAAGCAATTAAATATATTTCTCACTTCAAAATGGCTGACAGAATCGAGTGGTAAGGGGAGCTAGTATGGGGGCTGACTATCAAACATTAAACTCTGTTGCATGTCTGAAATATTTGGCCCAAGAAGCAGCTCCTCGCCCCCTCCGTTTAGTAATGCAAAGAAACCTTCAACCTCAGCATAAAGTTCCCCAGTAACTGGCACTCGTGACAAGTGCGGCAAAGTTTTATTTTTCCTTCCGTGTCCTGGGCTGCAGCAGTTAACTCCCGCCCCCACAAAAGGATGGTTTGAGGAAAATGTGGAAAGTTTTAATCATGTAAAGCATTAGGGACGATGTGTGGGCATACATCAATCAAGTGGTTCTGGGAGACGGAAATTTAATTTTTCAACCCACAGTTGAATATGAAGAAATATGCTTGAGCAGAATAAAGACATGTAATATTTTATATTATTTTTCAATCCGGTTTTAAGCTATCAAAATATTTTAAAATTATCCTTACTACATATTTAAAGTCTATAATATCGGAACCAGGAAGAAGTACGCCCTATAGGTCTGCTGTTATTATTGGATTTAATAGGTAAAGTTTTCGCTCGAATGAAACCTAGCTTCCCGATAAATGTGGACAGGCAGATGGAGAGTTTCTATTAAATGTTTACACTAGGATGCATCACAGACACTTTTGTTTTTAATTGCATGTGCTGGAATTCGTTTATATTTTGATAACATTTTCACCGCAGACATATAGTAAACAGTTGTTTTTGGGTGTCAACATGATGGTATAAAATCGTTGCTCTAAAATATTCCACCGTGCTGTGTGTTTTGGCGGTGTTGTGATGTTTTGACAGCCGTATCTATTCCTTTGAAAAAGTTTAGTTTAGTTTAAATGTGGCTGACATGCGTAAACGATATAAATGTGCATAAGGATCTAAAAATACCCAGTTTGAATTTTAAAAGGCTTCGAGTTTAAATTATACAATATTCAAGTACAGTAGTGCTTTTTAGTGGGAATGAAATAAACTTCGCCATGACAAATTTTGAACCTAAATGTTCAACTCAATATAGATATATTTTATTAGTTTCAAATCAATTTTACCATGTCTCTTGGACTATTGCATGACTATTGCATTTTTGACGCAAGAATTGTCACGTTAATTACTCAATGAGCGTTTCAGTATGTAAAAATTAATTCAAAACCTTTCACTTAAGAAAGAGAAACAATGTAACTTCGACTAAAATATTTATAAAGCTAATATAGCATTACTTCCAAACTTCCAAAAAATGCATACCTAAGTTGTTTATTTGTTAGTTTACAAATAAAGTGGATTAAAAGCGAAAGGGAATTGCTATGGAATGAGTGCTTATAATTTCAGGGCTTCCACCTACTCCATTCTTACCCCATTATAAGCATGGTAATTAATTACACCTAATTAATTAATTTAAGCAATCTTGTGCCGCCCCTTGCGTATAAATCACCGGGCTCAAAGTGCCGCCGCAAAAATTGAATTACACTTTCATCAGCTGATCACCCAATTTTCACCACCCAAAACGCTTTAAGGAGCCATTGTAAAGACGGCAAGCGGCACTCGTAAAATATGTCATAAATCTGCCCAGGAGACGTCACTTACTCCGGCCCGACTTTGCACTTGATGGGACATGAATCCGCACCGCCTCCATCCCATCCTGCTCCTCCGCTCGGCGCCTCCAATTATAAATCAAGTGATAAATCAATAAAAGTGTCCCAGGCAGGAGATTCTTAAGGTGTTTATTCGCCTGATGGTTTCCTTTGTCGATGTAATATGCCAAAAAGGGGAAGCATAATGTGACATAAAGTGTGGCTCAATGTTAATCCCCAGCTTATTGCAAGCTGTTGAGGCTGATTCGGAGTAGTTTAAATAGTGGCTTAGTAAGTTGGTTATTGGGTTTTTGAGTCCAAAACAAGACAAGAAAGTCATTTTGGCATTTTTAGAGTTTTAAGATTTGAAAATATTATATTTATATTTACTTTATTTATAAATCAAAGTGGAATTTGTTATAGGTACATTTTCGCCACATTCAACTCACTGCCATATTCAAATACATATTCTTTACTCTTACTTATACATACTATATTCCCACTTCCATTTCTATTCTCATTTTAGGTAATTGATTGCAAAATGAAATTAATTTCTATCCTCTTGTGTGTCGAGACTCGCTTGAGTAAGTACTGGTCATATATCACACATTTGAGTAGATGACGGCGAACGAGAGAGGAAAACAACTACTAAATAATTGTTAATGTATTACGAATAATTTATGACACTATTTCATAAAAAGCAATAATTTTTCGATATCAAACGAAGCGGCAATCCCCGCCCCCAGCTTCCTCCCCAGAGTTCCCAGTTGCACAGTTGCATCTGAAGGTTTGCTCTTCTCCCTCCCCGGTGGAAGCTGCTGCTTTCGTAATAAGCTTGATAAATAATAAACTAGCATGGGGAGCTGGGCCCCTTCCGAGGGAAGTGAAAATGGAGCTTGGAGGTTGGAGGAAAGCCCGCCCAAGAACGGGCGCTACAAAGTGAAATTTATCATTTTTCATGGCTTCAAGCTGCACTTTCTTGAAACGTTTCACTTACTTTTGGTGAGGGACGGAAACCCCACCCGGTTACACATTTTCGGAGTTCTTGGATGTCAGCATGCTGGTCTTCCTTTTCTCTGGTTTGGGGCCGCTGGTCAATGTTTGCTAAAAAAGATTAATTGATTCCACTTGGCTGCATACAGAGTGTCCTGCTGGTGACCCTCACCCACGAAAAAAAAGGACCAGGGACCAGGGATCGGTTGGGAGCGATCTAAGCAGAATGCCTGAACTAAGTTTGGGCGTTGGTTTAGGTTAAAGTCAACCTTTCCCTTACTAAACTTTATTTAAGAATTTGATATTATTTATGATTCTGTAAGAACATTTTAGCATCATGCTACATTAATTTTAAGTTAAGGTCTGAGATTTTCGGCTGCAAAAATATAGATACGAAATTTCATTGAGTCGTGACGCTAAAAATACATTTTATTTAAAAGATATTTGATTAGTTTTCCTTTTAAAATATGATATAACCCAGATTTTGGAGATTACAAAAGATAGAACATAGATTTTTCGTATGCAAACTTATACTATACGTGTACTCACATAACCATATTTCCAAACCCTAAGGGCTCCTTTTTAGACCCTGTACCCAAAGGGTAAAGGGGGTATTAAGTTTGTGCAAATGTATGTAACAGGCAGAAGGAGGCGTGGCAGACCCCACAAAGTATATATATTCTTCATCAGCATGACGAGCTGAGTCGATATAGCCATGTCCGTCTGTCCGTCTGGAGAAACGAACAGATCTCAGAAACTGTAAGAGCTAGAAAAACCATATTACCAGTGCAGATTCTCGTAATTATTACGCAGATGAAGTTTATTTTTTTCCCGGTCCACGCCCGCCGGCTCCAAAATTTGAATTTTAATGTATGCACAGCACTGCACAATTTTCAAGCTTTTGAAAAAATACATATGCAATTAGAGCATGGATTTCTACCGATCCTGAAAATTTCATCAAGATTGGTTAATTAGAAAGCGCACAATAAATACCCAAAGTTTACAGGCGCTTGCCATAAGCAATCTGTTTATTTGCTCAAATAAACGGTAAATCGTTTGCGGTCGATGGTTGATTTTTCTCGGAAGTGCCGGTGAAAACGCACTAACTTCATATACATATGTATGAATGTGCGCTATCAATATATTTATACTGTATTAGCTACTCGCTTCGAAAAGTAAATGCTGGTGAACTGGTAGGATGTCTGACTAGCAATACGAACGTCACAGGCTTGAACCCCAGACCAGATTTGGTGTAAATATTTTTTTTTAACCAAATTGGTAACGTTCTTACTTGTTTTTTTTTTAATTTTTACCACGCCCTCTTGTAGACTCGACAGTGCTCACGCAGATAAAGTTGGTTTCCAAATCTTCCCTCTCCTCCTTCGACGAAACCAGAATTTGTTTAATCATTAATGATGAAGATGGTGAATATTTTTTTATTTTATTAATAAATTGATGTGAGAAAACTTGAAATTATAAAGCTTTGACATACGAGAGAAGTAACGGGTACTCCATGTCTGGGGCACTCGACCATAACTCTTTTTCTGTTTTATTTATCGTTGTACGGGTATATATATAAACCATAAGTTTGTAACACATTGAAGGAGACATATCAGACCCTATAAAATCTTATTGCTTTCGCAGGTAGTATAAGTCAGAATCGGAATACTACATAACATAACTGCCATAAGAAAGACTGCGAAAAAGTGTCATAAATTCGCAATTATTAAAGATAGTTGATTGATTCCTTTCAAGTAATTATTTAATGACCATTTTTACTTATCCTGAAAGTCGCATTAAAATCGGACCGCTATAGCCTATATCTGCCATACGAACGATGGAAGAAAATGGTTCATTGAACAAACTCTGGGGTTTTTTAAAAAAATTAATTTTTTCTTGCATAATATCATTTTCATGGACATTAATGCCAATTTTATTATTTTTATTTAAAAAAAACAATAAAATCGGATCACTATATCCTATAGCTGCAATGCAAACAACCGAATGTTCTGAAGGCAACTGGTCTGCAAATGTGTTCTAAACTTCGGACTCCAAAGCTAGCCGTTCTTTCTTGTTATATTTAAGATTTTTTTTTTTTTGATTTCGATTGATTCGACTTACATATTCAATCGCGTTTTATTCCCTACCAATCAAATTTCAACAAAAATTCCGACGAATTTTGCCACTCGTATATTGACGATTTGTTTTGAAAACATGCCGCACATAAATTAGACATTAGAATAAGTTTAACCGAATAGCTAAATATAAATATGCACAATTAAATTTTGATAGGGCTGACGAAGTAAAAAAATGGAATGTATAATTTCGTAAGAATGCTATCTTTGCGTAAAATAATCAGGCCAGGATAAGCACTCCGAGCCAAGTGACGCGATGCCAGGTTTGGCCAAAATCGCAGTACACTCTTTATCGAGGCCAATTGAATTGCCATTTCCCCAGGCCGGGCTGAATTCTCTTTGACAATGCTGTGTTGTGGAGGCTTCAAACAAAAGATTTCCAGGTTTTTCCCTTTCAGGAAACACTCCAGTTGGGGAGGTGTTTATGGGATTACCAGGCCCTGATGATGCTGCCGCCGTAGCAGGCCGTATCCTTTGCCATTTGCCTGTTTGTCAACACTAATCTGCTCCAGCACAAACACACACTCCACACTCCCGGGAAGGAGAGGAAATCGAACTCCTGCTGCGACAACACAATCAATGTAGAAATCGACGAGGAGACCCGCTGCCCCTCCCCCGCGCTGAGCATTTGAGCCGGAAATCAAAATAAACAAGAGCAAATCAGTCAAACAAACAAATAAACAAGGAGCGGGCTCTGGCTAAAAGCAATAGGTCCGCAATGTGTTCCACATTCGCCTGGATCTGAGTGTTAGAAACCCCTCACCCCTCAATCCCATCCCTTACCCCTCACGCCCCGTCTCCCTTTTGGCCAGGACGAAAGGCAATTTTTGTGCGTTTCGAAATTGGATGTACCTGGGCTGTGATTTGGGGCCAGCCTGGCCCGCAATAAACCCTGATCGAAAAGCTGACACAATTAGCTGATACTGTGTGGGCCACAAAATCAATAAGGCAAAAGTGGGCCCAGCTGCTATCGGCCCTGCTCATATCAGTTAATATTTGAGCCCGAATACTATATAAGCAGATTTTCATGCATAATGCAAACAGATCGAACGTAAACATTGGCAGGGCTAGAAAATCGTATTTGGTCTTGGCTATCAAACATAAGTTAGAGCCAATTACATGTTTACCAATAGTGCTTGAAACGAACTAAATGAGCACCTTCAATCTATTTTGTGACTTGAAAAGAGCAGGCAGGTTTCTATATTTGTATGAGAAGTTAGGCCAATAACGAATATTAAATAAAGTATACATAAACATAACGAATCTAAAAAGAAACAACTCACATTTTAAGCACGTTCAGTACTCGCGTTTGTCGCAGCAACTTAACATCTCATTAATTTTCGAAATTTCCTTTAATTTCCACTCCAGCTCCCAACCACAAGCTCACCACCCTTCTGCCGCAGCGAAAACGCATTACAATTTTATTTTTATTCAATTTTCCCCCAACGACATCAAACGACATCAGAAAGCAGGAAACAGCAGCGTGAGCAACTCGTCTGCTTGTAATACAATTTTCACCTTTCCATCGACGCCGCCAAATGCCTTTTCGAGGAAAATTATATTTTTACATATTTAACAAGTCGATGGAGGCAGGAGGAAGAAGGGGCCAGGAGGGGCCATTCGGAAAGTCAACGGCGGAGTTTGTCCGTCATTTCTCTGTGTTCTGGTTCTGGGTCACTTTGCCATTTCTTTATGCGTCTGGCGCTGAATGAAGGCCTTGTTAATGTTCCCATTCCCGATTTGGTCGTTGTTGCATTGACCACAAAAAGTGTGCCATTAAAGGGCGTAAAACTCAGTCATTTTTTTGCAGAAGCGCCATCACGGCACATCTATGGCAAAGTGGCACTTGAGTGGCGGCACTTTGAATGGGTTTTACGGCCCTCTATTTCCACGGCACCTTGTTCTTTCCCCTCCCCGTTGCCCTCAACCCGTTTTAAGCGTAAATTATGTTGTAAATACGATTTTTTAGCTTGCAAAATGTCTTCATCATCAAGTTGTTTGCCCAAAGGGAGGAGCCCTTGCCGATCCCTACCCCCGATCCCCCGAAACAGCACCAATGATGTAAAAGCCAGAAAGGTTGCTAAGTGGAAATGGTTGCTCCGGGAAAATGTGTGAAAATATTGTTTATGTCGAGGTACAACGACGGCAGGAACAGGGGAGGAGGGGACTGTGGCCTTTATGGTGGGATGGGCAAGACCGAAAAGTGGTTGGAGATTAAACCGTTGGATGCATACTATTTCAGTGAAAATATTTGCTGAAATAGAGTTTAATATTGATGAAAGCAATAGGTTTAAGTGTTTTATTCCCAAGTACTAACGTTCATGCAGAGCTTATTTCCCTTTATTTCCCATGCAATCTGCAAACTTGCCGTATATCTCCGCAACATTTGCATAAATACTGATTATCAATAGCCTCAAGGCAATCGGCGAAATCCTTGCGGCCGTATTTAAACTCAAATGCGGCATTATAAGCCAGTTCAACAGTCCGGGCCGAAGAACAGATAGACAGATGGACAGACAGACCGACACCCAAACAAAAAATGTGAAACTAAAGTCAGAGCCAGGGACCCAGTTCGCCGGGCTTTCGGCGGAAAATCATTTCCAGAAATGTCCTGCAGCGTCATTTGTAAGCGCCTTTGGCATTCTGGCCTTTGTCAGAGAGATTTCGTGCAGAGGGTTGGGTGGAGGCAGCATTAGAGGGAGACTGGCCAGCAGTATACACTTAAGTCTAATGGTCCTGTCAGCCACGCCCCTCCTCCTCCATCCCATCCAGCCACTTTGCCGCGCCGCAGTCACTCGCAGCAGAATAATTCGCTTCAATTCGATACGCCGTTGCACGCATACAAATTGACAATTTTATTAGCACATAAATTAGTAAAAATAATCAATAAGCAATGTGCCGAAAAGCAATCCACGGCGGAGAAGGCCGGGAATGTTTTTCCCCTAAAGCCGAAAAGAGCTTACTCTGCAAAGGAGAATATATTTTTACAATTTATTCCTTTTTTTCGAATTCTATAATGTTTTAGAACTAAACGTTATGGCTAAGAAAGATAAATATTTAATTAATTATAAAATATACATATTCATATTCTACACCGAAAACATTTTAATTTTTTCGAAATTTCTAACGGCTTAAAACTTCATTCCCAAAAAACTCATTTTATTTTTACCTTAACGTTATGGCTAATAATAAAAATTTTAATTTGATTAAACAAAAACCATTTTTTATACAGTTCTGTTCTTAACTATTAAATTTTAAAATAACATTATGATGATATATACAAAAAATACAAAAAAAAACTCTTGTATTTTTTAAAATTTTTTTTTTTTTAATAATATTACTGCAAGAATATAGTAATTGGATATAACTTTTAAAAACAATTAGTAATAAATACATTTTTGGATGAATCGTATACGAAATATAACTTTAGTTTAAAAGTAAAAAAAAAATATTTTTTAGTTTGTTAATTTTAAACATATATATTTTAAAAGGCTTAAGAAAGGCACGATAACTGCCGGGGAAGGCAAGAAAGGGCAGCTAAATGCTCAAAATTGAAATTGGTAGCTGGCTGAAATAAATTCAATTTATTGGCATTTTTATGCTGCGACCCCGCGACATCTCGTTTCTCTGGAGTGGAATGCGATTGCAATTACCATACCAATGCCAGGGTGAAGTGAAGCCAATGTAAACCTCCATACCGATACCGATACCGATACCAACACCAAAAGCGAAGTCCGCATCCTGATGTCGATTCGAGTTCGGGAATATTGGTTAATTAGCATCTCGACAGCGTCGGATTAATGCAAGTCGGGCGGTGGATCCCGGCTAATACGTAACTCTGTGTTTTTTGTTGTCCTCCCTTCCCGATTGGGCTAATTACTTAATTCACAAGCACTTCGCATTGCCCTCCTCCCGGTGCCCTGTGGACAGAGGACAGTGGAGAGGGTCGCAGACCAGAACCAGGGGCCAGGGCACCTCTGCAGTTTTTCAACTATATTTCCCCGAAAAAGTTG
>JAJJHY010003979.1:644406-658923 GCA_021224005.1 Drosophila setifemur | reverse complement strand
TCCTCCTCCCGATAGTGATGACGCTGAGCTGGAGCTGGAGCTGGTGCTGGTGAGGTTCCTCCTCCCACCCCTAGTTGTTTGTAGTTGAGCGCTAATTAACTAGATTTTTGAAGGGAAAACCGTTTGCTAATTTGAAAACAAAATAGTTTCGCTCCCAGCCCTTCGGCGTCATTTTCAAATGAAAAGTTATGAACCATGTTGCGGAGGAAGATGGCATCCATGGGAGATTTAACGCCAGTTGCGCAATTTTATGGAACTTTGCCGGCAGACGAGGAAAGCCTCAGCTGAACTCATCAGATGAGCAGATGAAATGTTTCTGTGCTAAATAAGCTTGAAAGCGAAATACAGTAGGAATGGTAGCTATTTAAAACTATTCATTTCCCTCAGAAATCTGCAGAGGAAGCATCTCTTAAACAATAAGGTATATCTAGACTCAAAAACCTATTATGTTACTTTTAAGCCAGCCTAGATTTCCAGATACCTAGGTGACCTTTCAGGGAATTCCTGATTCCTTACTGCAAAACATAAGCAACAAGAATCAACATTTTACAATTTAAGTTATTGTTGACCTCGGCGTGCGACCCAAAGTATATCCAAATCCATGTTTGTCTCCTTCAATATATGCATAACTTTGCGACTGGCTCTTGGCCAACAAAAATACTACAGCAGGAGGGAAGAAGGAGTGGACCACTTAAATGGCGGAAATGAACTACAACTAGACGGAAAACGGATGCTGTCCGAGCGGGAAGCGGGGATAAGGCGTGAGGAATATGGGATTCCGGATTCAACTTCAACCCTGATCGGATTCCAAGAGCAAATGGCAAAATTCACTGTATGACAGCGAACCAAAATTAGAACGTGATTAGATTTTATTTAAGCATTAAGCACAACTGACAGCCAGCATGACAGCAGGAGGTTGAAATGATATTTTGAGCTGGCAAATTTATTGACAATTAGCCGGCAAATGCTGGGGTTTGCTGAGGTCCGTTCGTTGGCGGTGGACCGACGATAGCGGGCATTAATTATAACATGCATAATTAACAAATCTGGCAATCAGTGGGGCAGCGGCTTTAACTCGACAGGACCCCTAGTATAACACCCCCGAATGCACACACCCACAGGGGGTGAGTCAGAGCCAAGGCCGAACCTGGAGGTCGGAGGTCGGAGGTTGCGGGTTGGGGGGTTAGACTCCCGAGGGTGGTTGGAAATCAGAAGGCTTTTGCCATTTAAGCAGCGCACAGCCGGGAGAAATTGGTTTACGGGCTGTTTACGCAAGTAGAAGTTATTAGTTGAGCTCGGATCTGCCCCACTCCTGGACTGGCTAATTTGCGGTATTAATGACAGCAGGGGGAGGGGTGGGGCGAATTCAAATATCCTCGTAATTGGCAAAGGCTCCCGAAAGGAATGTCCATATCTATCGTTAATGCAATAATTCCAAGGGTTCTTCAGACAAGCGTAGGTAGTTTACTGCAGCTTCTATATTTGATATTATTAATACCGTAAATTTGCAAAATACATTTATACCCGTGATTAGTATCAGCCTTTTAGACTCGCAGCTCTTAACTATCTATATCTGATTTGTTTACAGTTACCACAAAAGCAACACAATTTAACCATGAATTACTATTGATTCATAACTACAAATTAAACCAACTTATACAGCATTTTTAGATGTTTAAAAAACATCATTTCACCTAAATCCGTCCACGGAAAACCGCATTTCACTTAAACGAAAATAGGCCAATAAAAAAGTTTGAGGTCAAAAGAGAAAATAAACACCTACGACCCAAGTCACCTGACACTCCTCCTCCCAATCTCACCTGGGTGGAGGAAAAACACAAGAAGACACGAAAACACAATGTCAGGATTATCGATACAAAGTTAAGCAAATACAAATATATTAGTTCAAAAATGCAGAGCGTTGTTAGAACGTTCGGATGCCAAAAGCCAACTTGTGTCAACCGCTGGGGCGTCGAAAAAAGATGTCGGAAAAAGGGCGGAAAACATGTCAGGACTGTTCGGAACAAGTTTGCTGATGTGTGATTGTGCGTAGGTGGGTGTTGCTGCTCGACAAGCAAAACAAATTGGCCAAGAGACGGACGATTGGCCCCTGCGACTCGGATGGGCTTATTGAAATGCCCGAAATGAGGTCAAACGGAGGTCATCGTATCCGCATTTAAATTGCAAAAACAAAGGATAGACACAAGGCTTCCGCAGTGCAGTTCCAGTTAGTGTGGATTGTGCTGTGGGCCGACTTAAGAATAAAAATTAAAATCCAGCCCTGATTAGGATGCTACTCATCCCAAGGGCCTTACTCTGTAGTTCTTCAATTACTTTGCATAAATGTAAAGTAGTAGCGGAGGGGGGCTGACAATCTAATTTGATCACTGGCACGGCTACATTTCATTAGACAAATGGTCCCTGGTGTCTAATTTTCATACGCAATTACTGGCATTTCAACGACACCCAATGATGCCTGATACAGACCACGCCCCCACCCAATCCCGCCCAAGCCGACCCCCTCTCCGACTTAAGCTGGGGCAACGCATTTCATTTAAAGGCTTAGGGCCCAGTTACCTTGACTCCCGCGCAATTGGATGGCTTTAAATTATTTGACAATTTATGCGAAAATTATGTGCGAATAGGAATCGAGCTGTGCGGCCCCATCTCCCAGGGTAACTCAAGGGGAAAAACGAAAGATCTCTTTATTGCCGGGACTTTCCGGTCCGTTGGCCATTAATCAATTTGTTTGGTTGTCATGCCGTTCAGTCTCAAATGTCGTACCAGATATTCCGCTCCTCCCTGATACTGGGTTGCTCCATTTCCTCGATTTCATAAAACACCTTCATGGGACACACGAACCGGTAGAACTGCCGCAGCACGAAGAGAACGAAGTCCAGCATAATTCGAGATTCACGATCCGAAGACGGGAGATGGAAAAGTGGGCCGGTGGTAGGGAAAGGCCTTCTTGAAAAACTGTGAAAATATAGAAAACAAACAAATGTTTCCCAAGTGAATAATCATTGAAATGATGAAGTGCCGGGGATTTGCTAAGAATTAAAAATTATTTTAAGAAGGTATATAACCAACTCTATTGACTTAAAAACTATGTACGTACTAAGGAGCTGCATCGCTGTTTTTTATTTTTGTAATAATACAAAATTAATGAAAACGAATGAGCCAAAAGTAAAATACGCTCCTTTATGCAAATATGCCATAGAGCCTTATAACTTTTTGTAATAAATAATAACAATTCCCTGTGAGAGTCCATCCGATTACTCACCGCGTGCAAAGTGTCAAAGTGATTGTTTAATTGGGTCGCGCGCCTGGTGTTTCCGTTTGATACTTGAATTACTAAATTTCCGAATTGAGTTTCAAAGCCGAAAACGAACGAAGAAGTGGAGCCTGCTCCGTTCCAGCTTTTCCTTTGAAACCGCCCACCTTTTAGGACTCTAATTGGCGCCACGAAGGCCGCGAAGTTGCCACAGAGCCTCAATTACACTCTGCGGCTTGAACGTCGGTGGGGCTTCCGCTTTGGTTTTGGCATTGGGTGTTTAATGCCTCTTCGTGTTATTGTTGACTAATTAAATCGAATTAATTTGTGCAAAATTAGGTTACTTTTGCATTACACTTTGCTGTTCCAGCAATTACCCATTTCTTAAATTGATTGTATCCCTGATCAGCATCAACATTTGAGTCGATTTCCGTATGAAGACTAAATTTCCCATACTTCGACAGGTAATGTAATAATTAAAAAAAAAAAGCTTATATTGGTAAAGGTTTAAATTTAAGAGAGGAGTATATTATTTGACCAACTTTAAAGATTATTCCCGAATTTTTTTAAATTTGATAACAATTATTACATTTACCCCTTTAATGTCTTTTGAATTGTGGAAACTCATTGTTCCAGCCAATGATGGCATCGTTTGGTGATGGGGGTAATCCGTTTTTTCAGTATTTAACTACTCAAATAAACTTTTGATAAACAAATGGAATGCGAAAATTTAAAAGGGTGCATGCTTTCTGGTCGGCATGTACAATTTTTCACATTTCGCCCAGGCCGTATTAAGAGGAAGTGGACTCTGATGAACAAACACATTTAAAATGCAATCAATCATAAAGGGAAATAAATTGGCGCGACGCAAAATGGAAATTAATTGTGGGCACATTTATTTATTTATTAATTGATTTCCCCCTGCTCCGCTTATGCAATTCAATGCAAAGCATTAATGCAGTTTTTAGTAGCGAAATTAAGTTTTAACCAATCATGTGATTTAATTGAATATCAATTTGTTTTGGTCTGATTCGATTAAAAGTTGCAAATTATATCAAAGTATTGACATACTTAAAATGTTTTTCGTCACCTCTTTGAAATAACGAAATATATTTGAGAATTATGCGTATTTTACGTTTACCCATTTTTTTCTTTTAATTCCGTAATCAAATATTATTTAACATTTCATGAAAAACTTATCAGTTACGTTCAGGCCCTCGTAACAATACAAATTTATGCCTTTTTCCCGACTAGTATTAGATCATTACCTACAGCTTCGTACGGGTAATCTGCATTATACATTATCATCAGGCCACTTTGGGGGCATTAAGCCCGGGCTTGTTCATTAACTAATAAAGCTCGCTGGATAATTGTCATTACCATTAACTGCTCTCGCGGATTACGAGAGCAATCCTGCCGAGCTTGAAAGCGCCAACAAAACTTGGCTCCGTGGCCCATTAGTCCCTCATCCGTCTCCACCAACCGCGCACTTTAACAATTATTGCCAACCACACGTGGACATGGACACGGACATGGACATGGACAAGGACATGGACATGGACACGGATACGGGCCTGAGCCGGAGCTTGTAATGTGCTCAATTTTTCGCATTTTGCACATCCGTCGGCCGGAACAGGACCAAGGCGAAAGCGGAGCCAACCGGCCACCTGCCAGCATAATAATATTAAACAATATATATAAATCACTCAGCTGTCTGACGCACACAGCGCACGAGGAGAATCCAAAGGGAGCCCATCCGGGCAGGAAAAGTGTTGGGGTTTCATAAAAATTTACCGCCATAATGCTTATTTTAAAAGTCAATATGTTCGGTGCCTGTTACTTTAACACCCATCGTGTCCAGGTGCCACCGGTCCGGTCCGGTCTTGTCCGCCTCTGAAAAGAGCGACACAGGCGACAGGAGCAGGAAGCAGGAAGAGCAGTAGCAGGAGCAGGAACAGCAGCAGGAGCCAAGTGTCAGTGGCCAACGTAACAGGACACAACACACAGCATAAACATAAAGTAAAAGTTGAGCGAGGAAGCACCAACCATTCTGAAAATAAGTCAAAAGGTCCTCCGCACTCCCTTCCTTTGCTTTATATTTTTCCTTTTTTTTCCGGGGCCACCTAAAGCCAAGCTTCACATATCGCCCGGACGAAGGAGGGCAGCCAGCTTGTTGTTCATTTCCTGGCCTGTCGTCTGTTTATGTGACATGATTATGTGGAAAAAGTGCAACAGGCAGCGTGACCAGGCAGCCAATCCCAATGCCACCCAATTCCACTCCCCATCCACACTCCAGCCATCAACCTCACCTGACATCGTGTTAAGTAGCCCTCGGGCATTTCGGATGTCGGGGAGAGGGCAGCTGTCAGAGGTGTCTCACTTTTGCTGAAGGCCCTGGAGCTCCCTCACCTTACACGTGATTTTGCCATCCACATGGCAACCGGTAACAGCGGGAAAGTCAAAACACCAGATGCGGAAGTCCGAACTTATTCTGCTTAATTGTAAGCATTCACTTAACTAAATAGTAAAGACATCTCACTTTTGTTAAGCATAGGAAACTGCAAACAAAAAGTGTTACTATGTTACGACTATGTTACATATAACCAAGTTTCCTTGACTCTTCAACCAGGACACAAGGCATTCGATCTTTTTTTTTGCCCTTAGGCATAGTGAACCAAGTTCCAGTCTTTTGGTTGCTGTTGATCAATAATTCTTCATAAAAAACTTCATCATTTTACTATACTATAAATTTGAGCATTATTTAGATTTGATAAACATTTTCCAAGCAAGAAGATTATTTTTGTACCATTCGCACATTTATCTATTCGATTTGGATATGGGAGACTACAAGAGCTTAAGTTTCAAGACTTGTATGAATCCCACTCAGATCTAAACCCCATCGAAATCTGAATTTCTTTATCCATTAATGATAGAGCAAAAGTTACGATACAATTACATGAAATTTCTGCAGATTGGATCAATATCAACTTTATTCTGATTAAAAACTGTTGTCCTCGTATTGTTGATAAGTTGCAAGTTATTTATACATACATACGCAAACCTGAATGTATATATATAGCCTTGACTTAGCGTAATACTAATGGGTGTCCAATGGTATATAGACGTACGTGGGAAATTACAAAATCATTCCATATAAGGTAGACTAGTCAATTAGTCAAATAATCTATGATTTTGTCTGACTATCATGTCCTAACTTTATATATTAAAGATAGAATAGTATGCACATATGTTCCAATGTGTTTGTACGTTGTGGCCGTCGATCAGCTTTTGTTTTTGCATCCGACTTTTACCGAAATATACAAACCCAACATGAGTGTGAAATTCAATTTGTTGATCACAGAGTGTTTTTGTTGTTGTTTGCGACAGCAAAGCTTTTCCCCATTCTGCTCGCCTGTTCAATTAGCAAACTATTTAAATTGTTTTAAACTTTTTGAGGCGCTGTGTTGTTAAAAATTAATAAACAAAATAACATTTTTGCTAAGCAGCTTCTGGGGAGTCAAACATTGCTTGTTCCGCTTTTGTAATCGAGGAAGTGTGAGGACTGTCAGATACATTTAAAAGCGTACTAAATTGCCCTTTGTTGTTGGTCGCGGCGTCTCTCTTCTCCTATCCCCCTCTCTGTCTCGCGGCTTCCCTCTTTTTCCCACACCCACATCGAAGCTAAGGCGCAACAATGAATCCGTAAATTTCTAGGAAATACGGTATTATTTTGTACTAATTCGAATAGGCAAGCAGCTTTTGATGGCAGTATTTCACTCACTGTCGCGCCCTCTCTCTCTCTCTCTCTCTCTTCAGTATGGGCGTTGTGAGGCAGCCAGCAACACACACATCTGCAGGCACACACGTGTGTGAGCGTATAGATAATGCCTCTTTGTTCACATTTATGCATATTTGTTTGGTTGCGAGAATAGATGTGTGTGTGTTTACACATCTGCTCAATATTATAGAAACACTCGTCTGTATGATCCAAATAGGAAAAAAAATTTGATTATTTATTTATTCGTGTAATCACAAAATGTAAATATTTATTTAATTGCGTAATTATACTTTGTTGTTTAGGGAAATGAAATATGTGTAATCTTCAAAAAAGATAGATACTATTTTGTTGATTTGTTTCATTTTGAGAAGTCTAAACCTGTACTTTTAATTCTCGTGGATTAATTAATTTGTAATTATTAACATACATCAAAATCAGCAATCTATTATTAATAATAATTATGAAAAAATGATCTGAACACTACTTTCTTGTGAAAACAATTTAATAAAATTATGATTGATATGCTAAAAAACATGCAGTTGAGGGAACCTATTATTTTGAACAGGTGTGTATCTGGAACCTCACATTGCGTTAATTTGCTTATTGGCCGCAAGGCGTTCCGCTCATTTGTTTAAACATTAAATATACTGCGAGAAAAACTTTGTATACAATTACTTTAATCCCCTTATAACTCCTTAGATTGAAATTAGATCGACATAGAAGCTTTAACACATAATTTAAATAACTAAAAAATTGACTACAAAAATAAGTTTATTATATTTTGGTTTTATTTAATAATTGGTAAGTTTCCGGGGCAAAATGTGGATTTCTAAAGTTGGGCATAAAATTTATACACATCCTTATCTGCTTTATATATGGTTAACAAATGCATTGTCTTTTTCGTTTTTTGTTTGATCATATTGATATAAAAACAAATACATACTAATTTTGATATTCTTAGATTAAGGTTTTAATTTCAGCAAACTCCGATTCTTCAATTGACGTTTTACAACGTATTTTCTAGTATCCACGCCGCTTTGGATTATTAAATTCACATAAAAGGCTTAAAATATGAAAATATTATTTAATGCTGAACATTTAAATGAATTTATTTGGGTAGTTACAATATTAATATTGTTCAAATGGAGTTTTAAAGTGTACAATTGAATTAAACGTTTTTGAATATAAAGTAATTGGTGTTCTTAGCCCTTCTTAGCTTATTAAACGATTTATTATTAATCGGATTACCTTCAGTTTTGCTACCATTTTTTTTTTAAGTGCACCTAAATTACTTATCCCTTTATCCAACAAAATATAAGCGTTCTCGGAAGATATACCCACCGCCACTAGATCACTGGTCGCCTGGGATTTTGGATAAATGCTCAGCTTTGAAGAGCGAAGTCCAAAAGTGAATGAGGTTCCCCCTGCAGATCTCAACGCTCGGGAATTATATAACGAATAGAGCTGCCAGCCCGATCACAGTCCCCACATTCCGCTCGATTCCGTCCAGCTGTGTGTGTGGTGTGTCATAGCTTATCATCTGGGCCAACCCACCCGCCTCACCACCAGCTCCCCATTTCCCCACATCCCCAACCACACCACTTATCCACTCGAGTGGGGCATGAGAGATGCAATCGACAATCGACAAACGACTTTCAAACGCTTTCTGTGCGCTTGTTACAAAAAGTTTATAATTTCCTATTTAATAAAAAAATTAATGTTTTATGCGCAAAGGGGGTCACACACCAAAGTTTATAAACATTTTCAGTGCGGCCCTCGCCATCGACAGCTGATTCTCGTGGGCCTAGAAAAATTGGCAAATATAATAAGTAAACAATAAATGCAATAATTATTATACTCTTCGTTGTTAAACATAGTATGCCCTTATAAAAAATTTATTCAACTTATGCATTCGGAAGCAATTTTTCAAATAATTTAATGCTCCAATTTCGTTATTTAGTCAATTTATTTATTTCAATCAATATCATGAGTATTATCAAGTGAAAATAATTTAAATGGGGTACATACATATGTTCCTGAAGCAGACCACATTAAGTTGGTATTATTTTTAATACAAGAATAATGTAGTTTTCAAAATACTAAAATAAATTATTACATAATTAAGATTATTTATTTTACTAAATTTAATATATGGTATCCTATTAATACTCTAATAATAAAGTT
The DNA here is from genome assembly GCA_021224005.1 of Drosophila setifemur. Classification (NCBI taxonomy): domain Eukaryota; kingdom Metazoa; phylum Arthropoda; class Insecta; order Diptera; family Drosophilidae; genus Drosophila; species Drosophila setifemur. The sequence goes on along the minus strand of JAJJHY010003979.1, from coordinate 649,687 downwards.
TCGAAAATATATTATAGTATAAATAAGATTATTAGTTTAACAAAATGTGTCATTTGGTACTTTATAATTTAATATAATTATATAGTTTCAAAAATACCAAAATAAATTATTATATGAATAAGACTATTGATTTTACGTAGCGTATTTATTTTAAGAGATATTTGGAACTGTTATTTTGACCACCACACTTTACTTTAGTCAACTCCATCGAAGGCTCACTGTAGTTTCGTTTGCTGACGTCATCAAAAGTAAGACCGCGGCGGTCTCTGCCTGAAAGTTTAATTCAACTAACCTCTCGCTCTCACCCATGTGAGACTTACGTTGCCCTCATTCGCCCATCTGGCTCTCTCTTTCTGCAACGCTCAGTGATCTGAATTTTTGAAGTTCAATGCCCTGCCGAAAAAAGTGATTCCAAAACCACCGTGGTCCAAAAGTGGCTGGTTAAATTTTCTGATCGCCTGGTGAGGGCAACAGGCGTCTGATTTTTCTTTCAATCGAGGAGGCAACACCGATCGACGGTGCTGGGTCAGGGGCGGACCCTGAACGTGACACCGTTAGGGGCCGTTCACCTGGTCGCCCTCGAGAGGAGCGTTGAACCTTGGGCCGGCCCAGAAGTGGGTCAAGTGAAGGAGCGAGGCAGTAACCAGCTGAAATTCACTTTCGTTTTTTATGTAGAAATCGATAGCCGGCTTTGCTCAGCGAACAGGCGAGCAGGCAGCGACAGCGAGGGTCGGTGCGTTGTATCTGTATCTGCAGCTGCACCTCGTTTGTATTCGTATCTGTATCTGGTGCGCAAACAGTTCCCCTTGCCGCGCCCTCACTGGTCCGTCTTTTGACCGCCTTCACTTTCGTTTTCAAAACATGATCGATAATATAGTGGCAGCAAGTAACAGGCCAACATAACGCCCAAATAAAGTATCTCGCACTTCAGTTCAGTTCAGTTGCCGCTTCGCTTCTGGCGACCTCGTTTGTGTGCTGCGAGTTTTCGGATTTGTTTCGGTGGGTTGTTTTTTTCTCTATATATGTATGAACATATATATTTCTGTGTACGCTTAATAAACGGCGTAGAGTGAGAGAAGGAGATGCGTCAAGAGCTGTTGAAGGTAATGCGGGTTTTATTTATGTATCTGATAGCTGTGAACAGCGTGAGGGTTGTTTAGCTCGATCCGCTTTAGAAGCGTACTTTTGAGGTAGTCGAAAGTTTCGATTTGTAGTTTTTATTTATTTACAATTTGAAACATAAAATTGCTTTGGAATATTAGTTATAAAAATTAAAATATAGAGCAAGGGGAACTGCATTATTAATGAAATGTATCTCAAAAGTTAAATCGCAACAAATTATGTACCGTTTGATAGCCGTTGTTGGGAGACCGCTAGAGCTGATTAAATTAAATTTTTTACAACTAGAAATATTTGTTTTTGTACAAAACCCTTTGCCAGTTCATGAGCTCCTCAATGATACCTGGTTATTTTTGCCTTGGCGGTTATTATTGTTATTGCTGCTCCCACGGCGAAGTGCGCTTCTGGTTTTCCCAAGGTTTTCAAGTTCGATCGACACAGCAAGCTCAAGGCTGCCAAGTTGGCAACGTCGCTGGCGCTCTTCTGTTGGCCTGGCCAAAATAGAACAGCAACCGTTTCTAAATAGTCTGCCGGCGAGTGCTCGCCATCTTTCCCCCGCCCTTAGAGCGTTTTTCTCGCCTTTCGGCAAACCAAATAACGCTCTGTTTACGCAAATTCGTGCTGACCAGCACCTATCGACCGGCTAGACAAACGGCCCGGTGGATGAGATTAGTTTTTTCGTACTATTTCGATCCGGCGCTCAGCGATGGGTAATAGCAATCGACCGGGGCCGAGCATGAAATTTTTATGCTGATATAGAGGCAAAGGCAAAAGCAGCGACAACGCGCTTCTTACGCAGCTAGTGCCATTAAAATCAACATGAAACAACAATTAGTATTCAAGGTTAACCAGAAACGAAACGAGAGCCAACAAAAAGTGTACGACAGAGGCAACGGCAATGAACGCGGTTACCAACCAACCAAGTGGGAGAATACGAAAAGCGGCGGAACAATTGTTTAAACATAATACGACAGCTTTCAGCTGGAAGCTTCTTTGCTATCCAGTTTGGGTGGAGTATTTTTTAGTCAATATATGTACAAATTGAGTCTTCAGAAAAAAAAAAAATCAATAAAAAGCAGGTACAGATTTATAATTCAAATTGTAAGTACGATTTTTACCAAAGAAATTCTCATAATTTCCTACCCTTACAACTAAAAATGTAACCAATCGATCATAGTTATTTTTAATCTTATGTTTCAGTTTTGTGTTAAAATAAAATGAAGTTTGTTAAAATACACAACCACAGGAATTGGCTCTACTGATGACAAATAATTCTTTTAAGCATAGTCGATAGATGTCTTATTATAATGCACAAGACCATGAGCCTTTTCCCTTCTTTTTAAATACAAAAGTAAAAGTAGTTTGATAGTAGTTTTATTAAATTTAAATAAATAAATCTCTAGACTTAAACCGAATACGTAGAACGAGAGAAAATAACCCGATGCGGTCTTTTGTTGTACCATGCTTACAGCTCATATTTCTCGGTCTACACGAGTTAGAGTTGAGAATTCCCTGAGTTCAGTGAACCCATAGAACTAGCCCAGCAACCTTTGACAGCGGAGCAGCATAGGTTGCTGGGCCCCTGATCTTAGGTTCCAACCCGATTTCCGAGATGGCCGATGGCCCGGCATTGTTTCTTTTTCAAGAGGTCTTCTCTTGGGTTTGCCCTCGGAAAAAGTGCCGGGCCCCCGTATGATAAATGTCGGCTCTCGAGGAGAGTGGGGCGCATTCGAAGAGTTCACTTTCGATTTCAATTTTTCTAGGAAGCTTTTTATAAATTGGAACAGGTGAGCAGCTTGGGGCGGACGGCAGTTGTGGAGTTCGTCGAATCGTTTTTTATAATCAGCTTTTTAATGGCGACTCTTACGGTTGTCTCTTTCCCACGCGTTCATTTTCAACATGGTTCAATTTTTGGGGCTTTATGTTGTTGGTTTTGTATTCGTCGACCCACTTTTTCTCCATAGCTGGCGGTTTGAGCCACGCTGAAAGAAAAACGGTGTCAACAATTTAAAGCAAATATTGACTTCGGTATGATACTTGTATTATAAAAGACATAAAATATTTCAAAAAAAGACTTGAATGGTTTTACCTAATTCTTATTAATCTATTAAACTGTTTCATAGTTCCTACTCGCTTGACAGAATTAAAAAAAAAACCTCTTTTTGTTTATATACATATAATAAAATATGTTATGCTTAATGAGAAGAATATAATAGAATTCTGATTAAACTATTTAAATGAGTTATAGTAACAAAAATAATCAATAAGAAAACCAATGTTAATGTTGGAAAAATGAGATTTTATAAAAAAGGTAGTTTTAAGCTAAACATTTTTTTTCTGCCTTGTTAGATACTTGTGTAATTAAAAAACCAACCTTATTGGGTCTGTAGACAAAAGATCCCACATTTTTAATGTAGTGGATAAATTTACATTTTAAAGAAACTGTTCAGATGAATGTACTATATTTTGCGGTTTGTTTTTGCACTTATTTCACGTTATTCACCTGCCTTTTGATGCCGCGGTTTAAGTTGCGCCATGCCCGGAGATTCCGTAGTAATCCTGTGGGATCATCATTAAGCTACCAATAACTTGTCATATTAAACAGGCTCAACCTGCCTGCCGGCCCCCGCTCCGAGCCGATCCCCTGGCAACAAGGCACTTACACCTTTCCACTGCTGTTTCTCTTACCCAGGGCTTACTGTGGGGCTGCGCAATGTCAACGTTCGCATCCCGTCCGCTGTTAAGCGCGGTGATAATGCGCTCTTAATCTGCAATTATGACATCGAGAACGACACCCTCTACTCGGTGAAGTGGTACCGTGGCCGGAGGGAGTTCTATCGCTACACGCCCAAGGAGAACCCTGCCTGGAAGACTTTCCGGAAAACGAACGAAATCGAGGTGGAGGTAAGTCAATTCAATTCACTAAAACAGTGCACTTTTGTTTCTTAGATTCAAATTATGACAAACTATAAAAGATAACTAGCATTCGCAACCAAAACTATTAACATTTCACCAGTCAATAAATTATGTTGCGATTATTGTATAATTATGTGTGTTTGTTAAAAACCAAATGTGACAACATAGATCTTCTTATATCTACGAGAAACGTCACAGACAAATACTTAAATGGCTTTGTCATAAAGAATACAACTCGACTGAATAATCTTAAACTGTATATTTTATACTTCAATCTTTTTTATTTTATTTGAAATCAATTACTTAAAGGAATATATGTATTTAGCAGAATCGAAAAATACTTCTTATTTCAATTTAGCAGAGTGTGGAAGAAATCGTTTACTATTGCAACAACCATAAACATCCATTCTTGATTCTGTAAAAAATACATTTGAAAATATAATTATTATAAACCATAAAGCCCTTCTGGTATTACCTTTGAAACCTTTATTTTGGCTGAATTGGCAACTCTTGATTTATTATGCTGATGACGTGAAGACAAATTGATTGGGATTGAACGAGGCGGGCGGGGCAGGCGGAATAAACAAATGCGGAAGAGTTGCCAATGTAAATTGCCTTAAAAAGCTGTAGGCGTGTCTGACACTGCAACAACACGGAGTGGTTTCGGCCTCGATAGTATTAACGACAGCCTCGTCTCGATATGCATGTGTGCATCCTCGATTGTTTTATGGCTGTTAAAAAGTTGTAATTAACAAATTTGACTTTTCGATTGCTGCGCTCTTATTGTTGACTTTTGCTGACATTTCGATATTAAAAACGACGATGCGAAAAGCCAAAAAACGCGTGAATTAAGCAATGTGCATAAAAAGAATAGTTGACGTGGAAAGCCATAAAGACGGTTAAGTATCTTACTGTAGCAGGAAGAAGCTCTCTCTTAAAGAATTTACGTTTCATTAAATTTTAAGCCGATTTAAAAATATTTAAAAAGCCACATACGACTTTTTGGTCTGTAAAAGAAGTTTATTTTTATTATAGGTACATACATTGTTCAGCATTTTTTTTGTTTCGATTTTTATAGCTGAAACAATTATCCATAATTTTTCCGTTTTATGAAGATGGAAAAAAATATAAAGTATAAGTTAAGTTAAACTTAAATTAATAAATTCAAGCTCATAATTTATAGGGAACCTATTGCATGAGGGAATTAAATTTTAACAAGACTTTTGATATAAATATATATGTATAT
>JAJJHY010003979.1:623563-644372 GCA_021224005.1 Drosophila setifemur | reverse complement strand
TTCGAACCTTTATTGGAAATAATAAAAATTACGTTTATGGGTTTAATTCTGGATTACAAGAATTACAGAAAATAAATAAATTATGTGTTTTACAGGCCACCCAATCAAATGCCAGCCATGTTCTGTTGTTAAATGTGCCGACCTCTATATCGGGCAAGTTCTCCTGTGAAGTTTCGGCGGATGCCCCCAGCTTCGACACATCTATCGTGGCCGCCGACATGGAGGTAGTGGGTAGGTATTATCCCTAATTAAATTCGCAGGTCAGCGTAATCTCATTTGATCCCCGACCAGAATTACCCACCCAACGACCGATAATAACTGGCATCCACTCGCGATATCGATTGGGAGACGTGGTGAACGGGAACTGCTCATCGGATTACTCCAAACCAGCGGCCAATCTCACCTGGTGGATAAACGATATTCAGGTACCGCCTAATTACCTGCGCATCTACGATATTCAGCGTCATGTGGCCGAGCACCTGGAGTCGGCTGCACTGGAGATAAACTTCGTGGTGACTCTGCACCATTTCATCAAGAGCCGCATGAAAGTGAGTAGAGCTCACCTTTGATTTTAAAAATCCAATTTTATGGCTTGGCATTTCTTACAGCTTAAGTGCTCGGCTCGAATACACGACATCTATGCGCAGGAAAGCGAAAAAATGATTGAGGAGGATCGTCCCAGGATCCTGGCATCTGGCCGATCCCCCGACATGAATATGTATCCCTTCGATCAGCCTGGGGATGTGGACGAGCACAATGAGTTATTCTTGATACATTCAAGTGAGTAATGCTAAATTGAATAAAGGTTTCCTCATTTATTTTGTTTTATTATCCTGTTTATACAAATTAAAAATAGTTTTCTTTGTATACCTTGGAAAAGGGTATTCTAATTTTGACCAGAAGTTTTTAACGCAGTGAAGGAGACATCTCTGACCCTATAAAGTATACATATTTCTGATCAGCATCACCAGCCGAGGGCATCACTTCCTTTCTTATTAAATTAGGTTTTTAATTTATTTTTAAAGACCGAAATCTGGAAAACCCTAAAAGTATGCATTAGGTTTTAATAATAAAAATTGCACACTTTTAAGCATTAAAAATACAATTTTGTTGTAGATTTTACAAATAAAATTCTTAAAGCTAAGTCTTAAAATAGTAATACTGTTCAAAATATTGGTATTTTTATATCTGAATGCGAAAAATCAATTACTCTCTCTTCACACATATTTTAATGTTTTAATTTAATGCTTTTTGCGTCATTTCAATACCAATTTTTCCGTGCAACTTCTTTTGCTAGGACCATTTATAAACCTTAAAATCATTATTTATATTCGATTAGAATAGCCCAAAGAACGGAATAAAACGAAGCTTTGTAATTTTTTTGAGGCACTTGAATTCAAATATTGAATATTTAAATTATCTATAATAATTTAGTAAATTAACATTGGTTAAAACCATGCTTCGAGCCAGAATATATAAAATATCAATTAAAGCTATATAGAAATAACATGCTAACTGGTAACATGCTTGGGTAACTAATAAGGAAGAATACGAATGATTCTTAATTGGTTAGTACATTGTCAAGCTACTCGAAATGTTATCTGGTACCTATTAAATTAAATCCCAATATTCAATAATTTTTTTTATATTTTGAGGCAACAAAGTCGATATTCAATTATTTTTCGGTTCTTTTGTCGCTTTTTTTTTCAATTGGGTACTGTTTATAATTGAACCATCGCATGGGTGCTGACTGCGCCATAATGACAGGTGGATGGAAATCCACCGAGCTGACTAGCGCTCAAATTAGAATTCGTATAAATCCCGGCCTGATTGTTTTTATAACCAAAACAAATGCACAAGGGATACATTTACACGCACGCCATTACAATGATAAACTGTGGGGCATTAAATCAAAGTTAGCGAAAAAGGACCGAGCATCTTATTAGCCTCGTTCCTAGCCCAGAGTGAGTGTGTTGCCCTGCCTGGCAGCGATTTATTAATGCTCTGGGCTAAGCTGGAAGCAATTAATTCAAAGATTAATTTGACCAGCGGGTGCCCTTTCCGAGGCAGATTTCAATCTTTCGGATGTGGTAAAGCAATTTTTTGTACTTTTATTTCAGATGCCGCCACTCCCCTCGCTCGGAACCGTACCTTGCTATGGCTCCTTTGGCCAGGGCTCTGGATGGTGGTCGCCTGGAGGAACCTGTTGGAGGGCAGGCTTGCCGGCAAGATGGAACGGTGATAAGCTGGCCACTGGCAGGAGCTTCGAGAGCTTCGAAGGGAAGACGAGCGACACAACAATTATTGAATCCGTACTTAGCTAATCGTATTTAGCAAATCAGTGACAGGTCCTCAGCTACCAGATATACCCACTAACATAAACCTATACCTATGCTAAGTACGTACATGTAAAGACAAATGCATTTTCAAAATGTGGACTTCTCTATCCCTAAGTCGAGTGTAAATAAACATCGAGCACACCCTCACATACTCACCAGACATACTATATATACATACATATATATATACTCTCTAAGCTGGATTTCAAATGTATGCTTTCGCTGATTTTGTCGAATAATTCTTGTTAAGATTGCGGTTTCTAGGCAGATTCCTTGTTCTGTTTGTGTGCGTCTGTTTAAAAAACTGTACAACTATTTAACTATAGCATTAACTTTAGTGTGATCCTAGGTTGAATGTATGTTTAAGAAATATCACGAAAGCCAAATAAATGTTTGTTTATTGGATCATTTCTAAACTGGTTTTCATCTTATCTAAAAGCAAAAAACCGATCGAATACTTTTTAGCAACGGTAAGCTAAATTTGAAATTTAATTAAAAAAACACAAAATCGAATTCGATGATTTTTATTACGATAACATATTCACTAGATACTGAAGTATCTCTTGTGGGTATTTATTTAGGTTTAATGCCCTGAACGCGTTGACCCCAGCAACGTGTTTTGGTAAGGAGTAACATATTATGGCGTCAGCGGTTAAAATAAAAGAAGCCAAGCAAAATTCGCCAGCAAGAGTGCAAATGAAAAACTTGTAATTTACGTGACAAAAACAACGAACTGCCACAGACAGACAGACAGACAGACGGACGGAAGGAGTCAGACATTTGGAGTCGCAGTCGCAGAAAGACTGACACGAAAAACAGCGTCAAATGGGTGGCCCTGGTGTGTGTGTGTGTATCTGCGTGTGTTTTTGTGGCTCAAAAAAGCATTTGGCAACACCCACCGCAATTTCGCACTCGACTGCATCTGCATCCTGAATCCCACGGCCGCAAATTTGCTAAGCAACTGAACGCGTTTTGGGGGCGCCACTGGGCGTGGCATGATGTAAAAATTTATTGTGCATGTGATCGTGCTGGAAACTCCAGCTAGTGTCCTCGAAGGCAGCCCACATAAACATATGTGTTCCAGGAATCATTCGGAAGGATTCGATTCGCCAAATTATTACAGTAAGTGGGAACAATGTACAGCTGAGCTACGAAACTCATTCTATGATGTGCAAACCCTGTCGTTGAATTTTAACCAACAGGTCATTCACTTTCCTAATCTAGGGTTTACTCCTATGTCAGCTTTAAGATATATAGAACTGCATTTTTGGAGATTATCAATTCATATTTATAAATTATATGTAAGTAAAAACCATCCGATTTGAATAAACATTTTCATTCTGGACCAAGCTATCAGCGGGATTTCATTAAAAAGGTTACTGGATAATATTTGCATCAAAGTAATAACACCACCAAGAGTAAGGTTAAAAATTTAATCTCAAAGGAAAGTATGGCCCCGAAGAAAAATGGAAAACCGCAAACTGATGACAATATTGTTTACGAATGATATATTTGATCCGTATTGAAATTGGCTTTCCCAGCGAATTGCTTGGTATTTACTATTGGCTGCGGGCAAAAACCAGCTGACGGATATTCTTAATGGCCAATCGAAAAAGCATTCAGCTGGCAATTTTGGTTTGGCTCCCGTCGCCTTGTCGGGGCCCGTCCGCGAATTCCGAAGTCCAATTGATTTCCGTTTGCGGTCCCCTGGCAGTGTAACTGGGCACTGAGAACAGGCGCCTCTCCCAGGTGGCAGTCTCATTAAAAGTGCACTGCGATTTTGGGTATTGAATACAGGTTGAGGTTCGGGGCTAGTGTTGGGGATTGGGGATTGTTGGTGGGCATCCAAGCACTTGTCAAAAGCACTCGAAATGCGTCCTGAAAGAAGTTCGCATTCTGTTTTTGGCTAGCACGGAACAAACAAACATTTGTTAATTACTTTTCCGGGTGCCGCCGCAGAACACAAAAATCGGATCCATTTTCCACTATTTTTATGGGCCACCCGGGAGAAACGGACAGCTGATTTTTTTTTAGCAACCCGAAGAACTGTTCATTGTTGTAGACGCGTTGAAATTGAAATTAAGCAATTTAACTTTTACAATTACGACCGGAAAACATCGGGGTTGAACATGAAAAGCAGACAAGCTGTAGTTAAATCCAAATGGAAAACGAGTTCCGGAAAACCCTTCCTTTTCATTTGCAGTGAAAAAACTGAAACGATTTTATTCGATGTTTAATCAATTCCATTGACGATTTTCAAGACATGGTATCAACACCCGTTGAATCAGGGAATATTCAAAAATTAAACATTCGCATACTGACAGTCCTGCAGTCCAAGCTGACAAATATATATATACCAAAATTGTTTCCCAAACCTTGGCAACTTAATCAGAAGACGTTTCATTCTTAATTAAATATATAATCTGAAATAAAATCAGCTGCATTAGAACCGATCGGATAGCAATTTAAATCATTTTAGAGATATAGCTGTAATATGAAACACAATTTGGTATAGATAATTCAGTTCATATTTTACCCTTACAAAATGAATTATAATTTTCCTAAATAAAGATCGCACGATTTACATGAGCCATATGTGACCTTTGTTATAGTGTCAGTTTTTTCCTTGTTATAGTTTCCCAGCTATCGGGCTATATGTCATTTTTTTTATCACAAAGCTGACATTGGAACAACTGGGAAAATTTTTCATAATTTTTCATACGATACATAATTAATTCTTTAGATCTCCTTAATTTAATTCAAATCTGCCCATGGAGTAGCACATATAGAACAGATATTTTTTTAACATTTTTCTGTAAGATAAGTTGGCAAAGGAACTAAGGAAAAATAAAATCAGTATATTTGAAATACTTCTAATAAAATGTGTAAATTTTATAGGTTTTAAAAGAATATTATTTTTATATTTCACCATTTTAATAAATCTGTACTTATCAGAGAATTAGTGCTGTCTAGCCAAAGCCAATTGGTTCGTATTTTATACAAAAGCTATCATCAATAGCGAATGACTTAAATTAGAACGCATTTGAGTATTGTTTATAATTCACATTATGATGCTCACACTTTCGACTGTTCTAAGATAAATAAACGATAGATAAATATAAAGCAAAATGAAAAACATTTTTTTGGCAGCGTCGCCTACGAGATTCCCTTAACCCCGTTTTATAAATCACGGCGCTAAAAGTTCCATCTGTAAAATGTATTGATTTTGTAACCATATCTGTTTTGTTAATTTGGAAAGGCATACCATTTAATAGAGTGTATAAGTAGAGTGGCCAATTAATTTCGAAACATTCCTTTCCACAAATGCTGTTCACCCAATTCCTCTAGAACATCCACATCAATCGATCCCAGTGAATACAAGACAATTAGCACTGAAAGAAAGTATAATCAGAAGATTTCAAGATTTCACTTCCTTTTCTTTAATTATTTTGGTTTTAGTCATATAATTCCTAAAAATTTAATTTTTTATATCATGTTTTTAGGTTTCGTATCTATAAAGTATTACGATTATAGGGCACTCTCCATCAATGGTAACTCTAATCTTTTAGTTTGATATTTTAAGCAAAGCCTTTATATATCGGATCACAAAATTTATTAAACATGGCAAAAAGTGTGACAATTAAGAAATACTTACTAGTCCTTTTTGGGAAATGTGTATTGACGAAACGTGTATATTTTATGAGTTGTTATAGGTCATTTTTATTTCGGCACTCGATATCTATCGATTTTCCAGGCTAGAAAAGTTCAATAAAGCCGATTCAGTACATTACCACCGAAAAATATCAGAAAAGAATGTTTTTCAAGAACAGCAAGAAGAGCATAGGTAAAGTTAGAGGCAGATAGTTTTAAAAATAGGATATTGGTATTATTTATTAGAGGTATTAAGGGTAGGAGAAATCTGCGACTGCAACGCAGTGGAAAGACATCTCAAGCCTATTCCTATAGTGGGCTTTGAAATATATCACTAGCAAAGTGCACATTTTTTGCAATGTGTATATGGTCAAGTGGTCCTCCCTCCCTTAAATAAATTTCCATGGCCAAATTTCAATTGGCACTCCATAAGAATGAAAATGAGGTGCAGATCAGGTCAATAAATAGCAGCAGCCCCAGTTGCGAGGAGGCCAGTGAAAGGCAACACATCTGCGAGTATGTGGTGCCGTAGTTTGGTGGGTCTGCTTTTGGTGGCCGTGATCCTGCAGGCGAGTGCCCGGCGTGGATTCGGACCCGGAGAACAGGACTGGGGCTATGTGGACGTTCGCGAAGGGGCTCACATGTTCTATTGGCTCTACTATACAACGGCTAACGTCAGCAGCTACACGGAGAGACCTCTAGTTTTGTGGCTCCAGGGTGGACCCGGAGGCGCGTCTTCGGCCCTGGGCAATTTCTTGGAGCTGGGACCCGTGGACATTAATAGCAACCCCCGAGAGGGGAACTGGGTGCAGCACGTGAATGTGCTGTTCGTGGACAGTCCTGTGGGAGCGGGATTCAGCTATACGGACAACCCCAGTCTGTTAGTGACGAACAACCAGGAGTTGACTGACGACTTGATGACCTTCATGATGTACTTCTACAAGGAGCACAAGGAGTTCAAGACCGTACCCCTGCACATTTTCTCTGAGAGCTACGGCGGTAAAATGGCCCCGGCCCTGGGCATTCGACTGGAGGAGGCCATGAAGACTGGAGACTTGGCGGAACCGGGAACTCTAAAGTCGATTACCATTGGCAATCCATGGATCTCCACACGCCACGCTTTCAAGGAGCACTCCAACTACTTATTCGTGAACGGTCTCATTGACGAGGACGGGGTGGTTAAGATCGATGCCCAAGTGGAGCGAATCCTCAGCGCCATCAAGATGCACGAGTTTACGAAGGCAATGGACGAGTACATGGAGTGGTATGACCTGATGCAGTTGCTCACCGGCGAGGTTTACCTGTACAACAGCCAGACCCACGTCGATCCGGAAGAGGATCGCACCTACGGCTACGGGGACATCCTGACCAGTTTCATGCAGGAGAACGTAAGCCAGGCCCTTCAGATCAACGGAAGCATATACGCATCCCAGATCATTGAGTTGCTCAATACCCTGCACGGAGATCGCCTGAGATCCGACATAAATGCGAGTGAGTTGTTGTAGATATAACGTTAATATTACTATCTCAGATGCAACATAAATTCGTTTTTAATGTTTTTTATCTAATGTTTTCTTTCAGTTCCCCGCTTGCTCAACGAGACTTCCATAAGGATAAACCTTTACAACGGGCAGCTGGACTGCCTGGTTTCTCCTGCAGCCACTTTGTCCTTGATCAGGGATTGGTCGTGGGAGAACAAGTCCGAGTATCTCCAGGCCAATCGAACTCCGATCGTGATCGAGCGCAGACTGCAGGGCTATGAAAAAGTTGGAGGAAAGTTTGGAATGTACTGGATTAATCGGTCGGGTCACGTGGCGCCCAGTGACAACCCAACAGCGATGCAATATGTATTGAAGGCGGTCACGCAATACGACAGAGAGTCCTCTGAGTAGTTGAAAATAAATTTAAATTCAAGGCATTGCGAGATTGAATGTGAGGAACTGAAAGACGCAAACTTTCAGTATTCAGTAGTGTACACAAAAATTAGCACATATTTATTTATTCATGTACGTTCGTTCATTCGACCATCCCCAAGGTTAATGTTTATGTTATAGAAGTCAATAAATAAATTCGATTTCAGTAGTCTTTATTCAGGGAATTGCCTTCAAGTTTCAAAATTATAAAATATATAAAATGTAAAGATACTTTTTTTTTATAAATTTTTCGAATTGATCATCATAATTATTTTTATTTATTTAAAAAGCTGAAAACTTGCACAAGTAAGTGTACATTATTCTCCATTGTTATTGTTTATAAGAGCACTGGATATTCTATAATTTATAAATAGAAAACGGCCAAGAGCTGCCGGGATCAGTACACATTTGCCGGCAGAGCAGGCAGTTTATTTTTCAGTTCGCTTTCCGTTCAAACCAATTGTAAAATGCCACTCAATAAAAATCGGAGCAAAGCTTGTTTTTGCCTTCTACTGTTCCTTACTTTACATAAATGGGTGCAAGGTGGGTACGTTTTCAGAGTTAATAACAAAAATCAAATCATAAATAAAACTAAGCTCTTCTAATTTCGGAAATCATCAAACATGTTAGTGAAGAATTAATTGAGACTCGAAATACCACTATCATAAAAACTGGAGCATACGTACGTGCCAGTTTTATACTTTATTATCGATTCTTTACAATTCCATTCGATCGACAATAATTTCTGGTCGGACTAAATGTTTACGGAACAACCTTATTGTGATTCGTTTCCTACTTGTCTGTACAAAGTAAAAAATGCTAGCAACAGTGGTAACTCGATATACTGCCCTAATATACGAGAGTGTGGAGATAAAAGCCGCCGAGCGATTAATATTTTGCAAGATTTGGGATACGAGCAACGTTAAACACGTTTATCGAAGTACCACTGTATTTGTCTTTTTTGCCAAAATACAAATTTTAAAATCAACTGGTCGAGCACTACAATTTGGGAACCACCTCAGAACTGATTCACCAAATACAACAAAGTCAAAATCGATATGAGACCCTAACACGAACTCCTTCCAGGACGCGTTGGTTTCGGACCCGGGGAGCAGGACTGGGACTATGTTGAGGTGCGCAGAGGGGCCCACCTCTTCTACTGGCTCTTCTATACAACGGCCAATGTCACTGATTTCTCAGAGAGGCCACTGGTAGTCTGGCTGCAGGGCGGACCCGGAGTGGCCTCAACGGGATGCGGAGTCTTCGAGCAGCTGGGACCCATCGATATTGAGGGGAGGCCGCGGGAGAGCAACTGGGTGCGGCACGTGAACGTGCTCTTCGTGGACAGCCCCGTGGGCACAGGGTTTGGGTACGTAGAGGAGGGTTTCTCCTTTGCCCGATCCAACCGGCAGATAGCCCTCGATTTGGTCACGCTGTTGCAGAGTTTCCTTGGGAAGCACCCGCAGTTCCGGAAAGTACCCTTGCACATATTCTCGGAGAGCTATGGCGGGAAGGTGGCCCCCGAGTTCGCCCTGGAGCTGTATTTGGCCAGGGAAAGGGGAATCGTGGACTGCCAGCTTGATTCGATAGTGGTTGGAAATCCCTGGACCTCACCGCTGGACAGCATTCTATCATATGCCCCCTTCTTATTGCATCTAGGCATTGTGGACGAGCGAGGATATCGTAAGATTTCTAGACTGGCCGGAGAGCTGGCCAAGCTCGTTTATAGCGAAAAGTGGTTAGGTGCCCTCAACAAGGTGACCGATGTCCAGTATGCGATCAACAACATTACTGGCGGGGTGTTTATCTACAACACCCAGAGACGGGTCCACCAGGACGAAGAGTACCGTTACGGCGAGGACCCGCAGATGAGCAACTTCCTCCGCACGAACATAACCCGGGCCCTGGGACTCGAGCAGAAGCCCGTTTGGATGGAGCAAAATGCCACCGTCTTCATCAGTCTCTGCTACGACATAATAAAACCAGCAACGCACATAGGTAATTCCCTTCTTTTTTTTTTGGATATATCATTTATTTTTACATAATTCATTTGGTTCTTAAATTTAATCTTTTACTACAATGTAGTGGAATGGAAAGTAAACTTTCAAAAGGTATTTCATTTAAAATGTGTTTAATAAAATGCGTATTAATATTTTGAATTGATATCTTATTAGGCTCAATTAACTAAGAAATTAGTAAAATATTACAATTTAAAAAGCTAGTTAACTTGGCAAAAGTCTATATACTCATTCCTTTTAATAATTAATAGTATTATTAAAAAGTTTGCTTTTGGATGTAAATCTATATTGAAAAGTTGTCTGGGCCAACATAGAGCAAATACATAATAACTTATAAATATTAAGCAAATTAAATTAAAAAAAAAAAAATCCTTAACTAGGATTTGATTTACTTATGAATTTAATACTTTATTGATATTTTTTGCACACATAGAAAGTCACTACAATTATTATTTAATATAGTTATGTTAAAATTTGTTCTGTAGTAACCCGACTTCTCGAAGAAACCCCTGTGCGCGTGGGTATTTATTCCGGGATGCTGGACTTGCTCTGCGCCACTCCTGGCACCGTCCGCTGGATCAGCAGGCTGAAGTGGAGCCGAAGCCAAGAGTACTCCGCAGCCCCTCGCATCCCCTTCCGGATCGATGGGATGCTGGAGGGATACGAGAAACACGGTGGACGGCTCAGCATGTTCTGGGTCTTCCGGGCGGGTCATCTGGTGCAGCAGGATAACCCGGCGGCAATGAGCTACATCCTCCGACACTTTACAAAGTATGGATAAAGGACTTTTCTATACAATAATTACGTACCAAGAAGTTCAATAATAATAAATTGGATCTTGAGTTTCTCTTGTTGAAAGACCCTTTATTTCTTAAATAAGATGTAATATTGTCGATATTTAAACAAATTTTAATACAAATTAAATATGCAGAACGAATTCCAATTACATACATCTTTATTTTTAATATTTGGATACCATAACAGATACTAAAATACAGTGCAATCAAGTGGTCTTTAAAAAATAAATATAAAATAATATTCATAATTGGGTATAGTGGAAATAAGAAATACCAGTAATATGTAATAATATGTAGTGTTTTCTAGAAAGATCTCCATTTTTATACCCTTGCAGAGGGTATTATAATTTTGACCAGAAGTTTGTAACACAGTGAAGGAGACGTCTCCGACCCTATAAAATATATATATTCTTGATCAACATCATCAGCCGAGTCGATCTAGCCATGTCCGCTGTCTGTCTGTCCGTCTGTCGGTTGCTATGTAACTAGTCTCTCAGTTTTAAAGCTATCGGGCTGAAACTTTGCTCCGCCCATCAATCGGTTGCAGGTGTATATAAGTCGAAACGGCCGGAATCGGAACACTACATCACATAGCTGCCATAGGAACGATTGGGAAAAAGTGCCATAAATTCGCAATTTTTAAAGATTTTTTTTTAATTTCTTAGAAAACTCTTATTAATGACTATTTTAACTCTCTGACTATAGAGAAAACATATTGCATGGCGACCAACTTCGACTAGCTCCAAATTGAAAGTAATACCCGTGTTAAGAATCATAAAAATTACCCCCAAACACTTTGCGATGAAATGGCATAATTCTTCAGCGAGGGCCACAAGCCACCACCACATGGTAGCACCACTCAGTTGGAGCAAACAATTTTCAAACAATTTACTCAAAATTAACTAAATTTTGGTTGCCAGTCCGCATACCCTTCGTCCTTCTACTCTCCGGTTGGGATGCGGTTGGCCGCATCACACGGACAGACATTCGTCTGGCTCAGGCAGCCCCATTGTTGGAGCGTTTTACAGGTGCACCGCATCAATTTATTTCCACACAGAAGCCTATTAAAAGTCTTACTTGGGCATTGATGAGTGGCTGGAGGGCTCCGCTCCCCCTTCTGGGTAAATGGTTGCCAAATTAAACCATTTAACCTTTTTTTTCTCCTGCGCCGAAAGAAAAATGAGCAGAAAAGGGGCAGACTCGGCAAAAAGTGCGGCGTGGGGACCGAAACCGCAGCAAAACAAATTAATTAAAAACTTAAAAGTTTGTCTACGGCAACGCCCCAATTGGGTGTACTAAAGAAGACCTTTGGAAGACAACGACTGAGAATACTCTGAGTCCTTGCCTTTAGATTAGGTACATCTGAGGATGCTCCATTGATTTGCTTCAGTGTGTGGTATGTAGTAAGTATGATATCAAATAAAGTTATTATGATTCTTAGGTAAAAATCTCTACACTATTTTTATTGTGATATTTTAAAACAAAAGGAAAACAAGAAGGGAAGGCTGGCTTCGGAGACCGGAGCTTAGAATACCATTGCGGACCAATTGCCCTTAAGCATTTCGATCCGATTTTTTGTTTTTAATTTTCTAAAACGGCTTTAATTTCTACGAAACTATATTTGCCAAGATTCCGAAGATCTAATGTTTATGTATTGCAAGCTTTCGGGCTGCTTTTTATTGCAGCCATACAATAAGGGTTTTTATATAAAATAAATGAAGGTGCCTGATAAACGATGTATATAAATATAAAAAAAAAAAAAAATTATAAAAAACGAATAAAAGACAGGCTTCAAAAACCACTGCACATACAATTTATTTATTGGAAATAGTATGCCAACCTAAGAATAATATGGTATTGCATACTTTTGGGCTGCATGTTATTTTCCAATTAAAAACTGATAAGCTATTTATTAACTATAATTATAACTATATTTTTACTTAAAAATATTAATAATTTAAACGTTAAAATGACCGACTTCCATTGCTCTAAAAATTTATTTATGGGATATATAATGAAAATTTCGTAATATTGATTTATACAAAGTAATGTGATTTCTCCAAACTGAATGGATATTAAATGTGGCAATTGATTTAGGTGGCACAGCTCCATGCTTATTCAATTTTTATACGACTCCCCACTCTCAAGAATCACTCACGTCTTTTTGTCATCAACAACTAATTAGGGATTACTTACGTCTTGCAATCGAATAACAAGAGCTGCCAGTGGCGAATAGATAGATTGTAATTGGAGTAGATGGGTTTTCGCTCGCGTTCCACACGAACCAAGCACCGTCACGTCAGAGCCCGAGTAATTTTCACACAACTTAGCGCCACATATCATGCATATTAATTATAGGCAAATTTAATTGCCACGCAGCCCCGCCCAACTCCCGGACTCCCTTTCCAGGACCGTTTCCAGGTCCGAGGCAGAAGTCACGTATGCGGATAATGCTCCTGCACGTATGCCAGCGGATCCGGACCAGGATCCGGGCAGGTTAAGTCGCGCTGGGTTGGTTGGAGAGTGGTGTGTGGCTGCCACGTCTCAGGATCAAGGCAAATGCTATTGTAGCCATGTCAAATATTTATAGGTAAGAATGCCAAGATTTACCACGCAGCTTACAAATTGCTCCTGTATGTCGGTTTTTTTTTTGGCCCGGCCAAGGGCAAAATAAATTAAATGCTTGTTGAAAACAAAGGAAAATTCCTCATATGAAAAATGTGGCTGCCTCCTCCGAAATGCTGCAAAGAGATGTGAGGGAAAGTGGAAGGCGATTGCAAAGCAAAGTTAAAGAAAGTAAAGGTGAATAAATGGGTGCTAATTAGTAAACAGTCAAATGCAGGTGTTGCCGGTTTCAGAGGATTCTGAAGAAGAAACAAAATATAAATTAGAATCTGTCTAAACTCCAATTCGTTTCGTTTGATGAACGCATTGAAACAAGCCTTACTCTATATTGCTGCAAGTATACAATTTCAGAGTTTTAAGAAATCATTACAAATTATTGTTCTGTAAAGTGAAAACCTTTCTTCGTTTCATACTTCGACTCGGCTGGTAATGCTGATCAAGAATATATATACTTTATAGGGTCGGAGACGTCTCATTCACTGCGTTACAAACTTCTGGTCAAAATTATAATACCCTCTGCAAGGGTATGAAAATAGATCAATAGATATGCATCAAAGGCAAACACAAAATCGAAATGCTATTATATAACATTTTGTTTTTAACTCAAAATTGGATTATGTATGTAATGTTTTTTTTATTACAGATTTTCACTCGAATTAGGCCTTTCACAAAAGGCCGTTGTCGAAAAGAGATTG
This sequence comes from Drosophila setifemur, assembly GCA_021224005.1. NCBI lineage: Eukaryota > Metazoa > Arthropoda > Insecta > Diptera > Drosophilidae > Drosophila > Drosophila setifemur. The sequence goes on along the minus strand of JAJJHY010003979.1, from coordinate 630,334 downwards.
GTGCAATAGCAGTTCACTTTGTAGTCGTCAAAGAGATGACCAACTTTTTTGAAAAACCTTTCAACGTTTTCCGGGCATTTGAAAATGTCGTCTTGAATTGTGATATTATTTTCCGTCCAAATTTTCCACTTACTCATGCTGTCTACGACGTCCTTGCAAAAGTGCCTGGTGTTGTGGTTTTCTCGATTTTTGATCTTGTTAAGGTGATCTTGTCGTTTTCCTATGGAGGAATTCGTTAAAAAATAATATAATATTAAGGTGACAAAAATCAAAAGGTTGAGTTTAATAAAAGCAAAAGACGGAAATTATGATTATTAAAACGAAAGAATAATGGTTTTAAGGCTAAAACTATAATTTGGGTTGATGCCTCATTTTGTACAGTGATTTTACAAAATGTTTACGCAATACTCGTATATATAGCTGCAATAAAATTAGATTCGAACCCAAAAAAAAAGTGACAGACATGAAGACATGACTATATCAATTGATCATTCCATGGGGTTGGAGAATCTTCTCCTAAGCTCTACAATATTCTCTGAAATAATCGGGATACGTACGAAGGGCTTTAATGCGGTTAATTTCCTTAAACTTGTCGGGTTGCTGGGAAGCCTCGTATTCGGCAATGACGTCGAAGAAGCGTTGATCAACGTTCTTGTTGACAATTCGTTCCTCGACTTGCGCGGGACATAGCTCGTTGAAGTTGGGTCCGGGATAAGGAAGCTGGGTGTAGAACCTTCCACTTAGGAAGAGTCTCCCATGGTCTTCAGAGAGAGCCAGCTTGCTGGCAACCATAGTCTTCGCCTTCCCGTTGAGGAATCGGAAGGCCATCGTGATCATTAACTTCTCAATCTTAGCAAGGCAGCTGCAAGGGATAATTTAACTTTATAATCACATACTAAAATTTCTCACATCCGGATTTAATTTAAACAAACTTTGTTTTGGAGAAACTTTTCCCATGGAGTATTCAAAAAAGGGATGTTTGACTCTTTTTTTTTAATTTTGGTTTTAAGTAACCTTATAACCTATTGGAAATAGGATATTAACAGAACAACTATAACGACTAGGCATACAGATGTTATTGTTAATGAATGTAAATATATTGAACCGGTACGATATATGAATTTAATTATCACAATAGGTGGAGGATGTTTGATTTTTTTAAATAGTCAACTAAGGTTTTTGCATGTTTTTATGGAAGGAAATGGTGACTGTGAGTTAGAGTTAGGGAAGAATATGTATCTGAGAATTTTTAAGTAGGTGCAAGAAGTGAGTATTTTATAATATTATTTTGTGTTCCTTTTTTCTTATTAGAAGCCATAAATGAATGAATTAACGTAAAAGATCACCTGGGACGAATCGAGTAGACGCCTGGGATCATTCCGGTGCGGTTTAGATGATGCATCTGGTCCACGAGGCAGTGGAGCAGCTCCTCGGCAGCTTTGGTTTGCATGTTGATAAGGCCCCGCGCGTCGTGGACAAGCCTCCGTTCAAAGCGGCCGCGAAAGATTGATTGAATAATGGTGGCAGCTACGTGAAAGTTCTTGTTTACCGCCTCTTGCAGCCGCTGCTCCACGTAATGCCACAGGTTGCGCCTCATCCGCAAGCCGCGCCACCAGCGCTGGATGGTTGTGGCAGCCGCCCAGTGCTGGTCCCACAGCCTGCGGATGCGGTGACCCCGCCACACGGACTGAATGCGGCGGGCGGCGAGGAACATCTTGTAGTCTAACAGCAGCTCTGTGGTCCTGGGCGAAGGCTAAAGGCATTTGTGGCTCGGAACTTCAGTTTGATCTCACCTGGGCAGCTTTACCTCCAGGGGCCACGGCGTGCTGTTCTCTTCGAAGTCGCTGAAACTGGGGCATCGAACATTATTTGGTCTGATGGTTTGGGAGTTCAGTTTCAACTTACTCCACTTCCTCCTGTTCCTGTTCCTCTTTGTTTGGTGATGTGGTTGGTTTAACCAAAAGCAGCATTTCGTACTTTTTTGTTTTTTGTTTTTTTTTTTCAAACAATTAATGTAACGTGTGTGTTGTGTTGCAGCAACTATCAATACTAACAATGTTAACGAGTAAAATCAAATCATATTTGAAAAGTCTCTGCGAAACTGTCAGATGAGCAAAGGTAACGAAACAAAATCGAACTTTTTTTACAACATTCAATAGTACCTTTATTCAGCCAAGATGGCAAAACTCTTACCGGCTTTCAACCATCAATCGACGAACCAAGTTTGATTTATTGCCAAGCTAATTAGTTCCTACCAGATCCCGATTTTCATTGACATGGACCATATTTTAGTTGGTTTTTCAGATTCCTAGTGGCATGGCTATAGATTAGGTTCATATAATATTTGAGGACTATCTGAATTGATTATTAGTATTATTCACGAAATTTTTCGATGATATACAAAATACAATTTATTGATCAAAATTTTAGGCAGATTCTTTACTATATCTTAGCATCTTAGATCTTAGCACTTTTTTTTACCCTTTTCTTTTAATTGATGAATTCCATATACGTCCATGACTTATGGATGAAGTAAGAATATAAAATATACAAAAATTTAAATCGAACAGAAAAATGGATTTTTGTAAATGGTTTCGGTTCGATAGACGACCATAAGGCATAAAAAATAAAAAAATGTGCTTTCAGTCTGTGGTATGCACAGATTTTATCCAAGCTTTGCCAATACTGAACACATTAAATTAATTTTTTATACATTTCCAATAACAAAATTTAAAGAAGCAACTCAGGGTACCTGTATTAACTTGATTTGTCCTTTTCTAGGTTCAAATACCAAAATGTTTGATATAATTTGGCAACACATTTGCATATTTTTATCCCGAACTCTGTTTTATTGAACGTGAAATTTGTGTACACTCTGAAAATTTTTTCGTGATTTGAGAAAGGTATTAAAAATAATAAACACAATTTTCTTTAGTATTTAAGCAAATAACGTAAGCAAATTTTGTTTCCTTTCTTGTCTTGTCAAATTTACAGCTTAGGAATAAGAAATTAATTCTTTGAGCAAGTAAATTTGTATTGAATCTAAATTAAATTAAAACAGAAATAAACTTTTTAAGACATGTTTATTTTTAAAAGCATTCATGTAAGACTAAGTTTCAAGTCTAGTTAAATATTTAAATATCATTTATAATGCTTTCACATTCAAAGTTGGTATTGAATTGAGGCTGATTTGGTAATTTTTTTTATTGTGTACCGGCACAGAGGAAAGTATATTAAATTGCATGTCAACGGCAATGAAGCTCCGCTCGAGGGAAACACAATAAACAGCCAAGTGAAATTATTTAACGGTGGAAAATTGACTGATAAGGTGGGAAGAAGAGGCTTGCCGGCATAAAGGATGCTTCAAGGATGGCTTCACAGCGTGGTGCTTCTTCAGTGGCATTTCATCTCGCACATCCTCTTTCAGATCAAATCACCTCTGCTCTGTTTCACGCGCTCAATCAATTTTTTCCATTTTGTTTCATTTTTTGTACATTTTTTTCGCTCTACGTTTTTTTGGCCAGCTCTCACGTGTGGACCTCTTTATTGTTTTCCCTGCCACCGGCGAAGCTGTCTTGTCTTCGTAGCTCCCGCATCAGCAGTCATGACGACGCCTCGATGATGTGTGTCGATATTTGACACTTAATGTGTGCACATCATCAATTTTCAAATTATTGTCAAGTACAGCAAACGACGGATGCTTGGTTGTCGGAGCGCAAATAATAAAAAGGATGTATGGTAGTTTTAATTTATGAATAATTTCTACCATGCAAAAATACAAACCCATTTATTTAGGTGAAGAAAATCTTGTCCAACGATGCATATGCCCATAAAAACAAGGTCACTTCATTAACTTAATTCTTTTCAAATTATTTCTTGGGCAGATATAGAATTATAGATTATCTCTTCAAATTTTCAAAATGATTGGTTCACTCGGTTATAAGCGTTAAAATCGAGCTGTTATTGCGTATACGTATCTCGGCAGAATACTTAAAACTTTGAAAAAGAAAATCTTTCAGAAAATTTCCCAATTTAACTTGGTTAAAAAAGAGGCACGCCCCCTTATCTAACTAGCACACAACGCCCCCACAATCCCATAGAGCGCACTTGGTGTGCCGCAAAGTATGCAATAAATTTTTATAGCCCACATGCAGCGCCCAAGTTGAGGAAACCCGAAGCTGAACCTCTACACCTCAGCGGACGGGCACCTCAAGGCACCTAACCGAAGACTCCGTGCGAGTCTGAGGCTGCAATGCTTCACAAATAATTTTCAATATAATCAGCACTTGTGACGACGCCGACGCTCCAGCAGCACAAATGCTGCTAATGTACAATGTGCGATGTACAATAATGTAAAATGACAGGGGGGTGCCAGCCTGCGGGGTGCGTCTCCGTCTGCGAATGGAATGGTACTGTTGGAGATCCTGGTACCGGCCGCGTAATGCGTTCTCCTGGCGTTTATTACGGCTACAGAGCGGGCTGGATTTGTGTAGGCAACAAAACAAATATTACGCCTAATGTAATTGCTGAGATTTAAAGCTTCCCAGCACTCGCACGTAAGAGCGTGAAAACAACACGAAAACAAGAAGGGAACGCTAGCTTTAGTGAAATTCCCCTTTAAAATTATATGATCTAAAGCATAAAGATTGTTTGTATGACATAGGATGAAGCGTTCCGATTTGTATAAATTCTTCAAAATTATTCCTTTTAAAGGAATATTATCGCCCCACGTTCGTATTTCCTTTGGAAGAATGTCGATCCACCATAAATTTGCAAGAATGATAAGCTATCTTCGGAAACCGAAAATATATAAAAACAAGAAAGGAAGGCTAGCTTCGGTACCCGAAGCTTAGAATACCCTTGCAGGCTAGTTGCTTTTAAACCGTTCAATCGATTGTATGGCAGCTATAGGATATAGTAATCCGATTTTTGGGTTTTTAAATTTCTAAAAGGCTTTACTGTCTATGAAAACTGTTTTTATCAAGAATGCAATTAATGCAATTCTTGAAAACACCAGAGTTATGCTCGTTGACCCATTTTCTCACATAGTTCCTATGGCAGCTATAGGATGCAGTGGTCCAATTTCGATGAAACTTTCAGGATAAGTTAAATTAGTCATTTAAACGAGTTTCCTAAAAAATAAAAAAATTATCTTGAAAAATTGCGAAATTTTGGCACTTTTTCCCAATCGTTCCTATGGCAGCTATGTGATGTAGTGTTCCGATTCCGGCCGTTCCGACTTATATACTAACTGCAACAGATTGAAGGGTCGGTGCAAAGTTTCAGCCTGATAGCTTTAAAACTGAGGGACTAGTTTACATAGCAACCGACAGACGGACAGACAGACGGACAGACGGACAGACAGACGGACAGACGGACATGGCTAGATCGACTCGGCTGGTGATGCTGATCAAAAATATATATACTTTATAGGGTCGGAAATGTCTCCTTCACTGCGTTACAAACTTCTGGTCAAAATTATAATACCCTCTGCAAGGGTATAACAAGAAAGGAAGGCTAGCTTCGGTACCCGAAGCTTAGAATACCCTTGCAGACCAGTTGCCTTTAAACTGTTCCATCGATTGTATGGCAGCTATAGGATATAGTGATCCGATCTTTGGTTTTTAAATTTCTAAAAAGGCTTTAATGTCTATGAAAACTGTTTTTCTCAAGAATGAATTAATTTTCTTGAAAAACACCAGAGTTATGCTCAATGACCCATTTTCTCTTATCGTTCCTATGGCAGCTATAGGATATAGTGGTCCGATTTTAATGAAACTTTCTGGATATGTCAAAATAGTTATTAATAAGAGTTTCCTAAGAAATAAAAAAAATATCTTTAACAAGTAAGAACGTTACAGTCGAGTTTCCCGACTGTTACAGACCCTGTACAAATTTGGTTTTAGACAAAATAAAACAAGAAAGGAAGGCTAGCTTCGGTACCCGAAGCTTAGAATACCCTTGCAGGCTAGATGCTTTCAAACCTTTTAGTCGTTTGTATGGCAGCTATAGGATATAGTTATCCGATTTTTGGGTTTTTAAATTTCTAAAAAGGCTTTACTGTCTATAAAAACTGTTTTTCTCAAGAATGAATTAATTGTGTTGAAAAACACCAGAGTTATGCTCAATGACCCATTTTCTCCCATCGTTCCTATGGCAGCTATAGGACATAGTAGTCCAATTTTGATAAAACTTTCAGGATATGTTAAAATTGCTATTAAATAGAGTTTTCCAAGAAATAAATAAATTATCTTTAAAAATGGCGAAATTCTGGAACTTTTTCCCAATCTTTCCTATGGCAGCTATGTGATGTAGTATTCCGATTCCGTCCGTTCCGACTTATATACTACCTGCAACAGATTGAAGGGTCGGTGCCAAGTTTCAGTCCGATAGCTTTAAAACTGAGGGACTAGTTTACATAGCAACCGACAGACGGAGAGACAGACAGACAGACGGACAGACGGACATGGCTAGATCGACTCGGCTGGTGATGCTGATCAAGAATATATATACTTTATAGGGTCGGAAATGTCTCCTTCACTGCGTTGCAAACTTCTGGTCAAAATTATAATACCCTCTGCAAGGGTATAAAAAAACCAAACCAAATATGTATTCAACCGAGTACGGTCTGGAATTCGAACCCAAGATCTTCGCGTTGTAAGTCGAACGTCGTAACCATTCGACAAACCCAAACTTTTTGAACCGGGAGCTAATACAGTAAAAATATATTGAAGGCACACATTCATACATATGTATATAATTAGTGGCAGC
>JAJJHY010003979.1:602049-623221 GCA_021224005.1 Drosophila setifemur | reverse complement strand
GACGGACGGACGGACGGACGGACAGACGGACAGACGGACATGGCTATATCGACTCAGCTCGTCATGCTGATCAAGAATATATATACTTTGTGGGGTCTGCCACGCCTCCTTCTGCCTGTTACATACATTTGCACAAACTTAATATACCCTTTACCCTTTGGGTACAGGGTCTAAAAATGGCGAGTTTATGGCACTTTTTCCCAATCGTTCCTATGGCAGCTATGTGATGTAGTGTTCCGATTCCGGCCGTTCCGACTTATATACTACCTGCAACAGATTGAAGGGTTGGTGCAAAGTTTCAGCCCGATAGCTTTTAAACTGAGAGACTAGTTTACATAGCAACCGACAGACGGACAGACAGACAGACAGACAGACAGACAGACGGACAGACGGACAGACGGACATGGCTAGATCGACTCGGCTGGTGATGCTGATCAAGTATATATACTTTATAGGGTCGGAAATGACACCTTCACTGCGTTGCAAACTTCTGGTCAAAATTATATTACCCTCTGCAAGGGTATAACAAGAAAGGAAGGCTAGCTTCGGTACCCGAAGCTTGGAATACCCTTGCAGACCAGTTGCCTTTAAACTGTTCGATCGATTGTATGGCAGCTATAGGATATAGTGATCCGATCTTTGCTTTTTAATTTTCTAAAACGGCATTAATGTCTATGAAAACTGCATTTCTCAAGAATGAATTAATTGTATTGAAAAACACAAGAGTTATGCCCAATGACCCATTTTCTCCTATCGTTCCTATGGCAGCTATAGGATATAGTGGTCCGATTTAGATGAAACTTTCAAGATATGTTAAAATTGCTATTGAAAAGAGTTTACCAAGAAATAACCAAATTATCTTGAAAAATGGCGAAATTTTGGCATTTTTTCCCAATCGTTCCTATGGCAGCTAGGTGATATAGTGTTCCGATTCCGGCCGTTCCGACTTATATACTAACTGCAACAGATTGAAGGGTCGGTGCAAAGTTTCAGCCGGATAGCTTTAAAACTGAGGGACTAGTTTACATAGCAACCGACAGACGGACAGACGGACATGGCTAGATCGACTTGGCTGGTGATGCTGATCAAGAATATATATACTTTATAGGGTCGGAAATGTCTCCTTCACTGCGTTACAAACTTCTGGTCAAAATTATAATACCCTCTGCAAGGGTATAATGTGTCTTTAACCTTATATTTAACGGATTCCCAAATAATCACAAGGTTTTATACCCTTGCAGAGGGTATTATAATTTTGACCAGAAGTTTGTAACGCAGTGAAGGAGACGTCTTCGACCTTATAAAGTATATATATTCTTGATCAGCATCACCAGTCGAGTCGATCTAGCCATGTCCGTCTGTCTGTCTGTCTGTCCGTCTGTCTGTCCGTCTGTCGGTTGCTATGTAAACTAGTCCCTCAGTTTTAAAGCTATCGGACTAAAACTTTGCACCAACCCTACAATCTGTTGCAGGAAGTATATAAGTCGGAACGGCCGGAATCGGAACACTACATCACATAGCTGCCATAGGAACGATTGGAAAAAAGTGTCATAAATTCGCCATTTTTTAAGTTTATTAATTTATTTCTCAGGAAGCTCTATTAACTGATTATTTTAACATATCCTGAAAGTTTTATTAAAATCGGACCACTATATCCTATAGCTGCCATACAAACGATCAAACGGCTTAAAGGCAACTGTTCTGCAAGGGTATTCTAAGCTTCGGGAACCGAAGCTAGCCTTCCTTTCTTGTTTTTACTTCTATTGACGGGTATGTTAGAACGTAGTAATTTCCTTACCAGTATAAGGAGCAACATTTAAGCAGCATGCGATATATTGACAGCTGAATTTATTATGGAATATATTGACTCTTAAAATTTGTACAGATCAGAAAAAGGAAACAATTAAATTAAAAGCAAAAGTGACAGCTTAAAAAAAAGGTATACCCTTTGGGTACTGGGTATAAAAACTTTATGAACAGATTTAAAAGATTAATCAAATTATAATTGAACAATCTGGTCACATATATGTATTTTGGTATTTCAAGCTTTGGTCCATCCTGGTGACCTGAATGATTTTAATTCATTTCAAAGAATTATATAAAAATATATGGTTAATGATAATATTGAAATTTAAGTACTTCTTACTTTTTTTACGGATAGGCGACTAAATACCGACAATCGCGTTTCGCAGGAATAAGAGATGTTTCGACTCAGTGACGGATCAAGGGCTCCATGAATTAAATCAATCCAATAAATGATTTTCTGAATCCGCTCGTGTTATTTATTAGATAAGCGTCTCACTGATTACGCCGAAGCTTGGCTCTGAGCTGATTAGCACTGCCCAACATCACTTTAATCTGGGTTCTCAGTCGAAACATGACGCTTCTGTGGGTGCTGCTGGTGGTGAGCTCTGCCTTGGGGTATACGGACGCTCAAAATGGATACAATTACAACAGGGTAAGAATCGAGTAATTATTTTTTTTTTAAGTTTAAATACTTAAGCCCTATCTGCTTGTATGTATGTAGAATTCGGCAGACAATGTCTGTGGATACTGCAATGCAAACGGTTTGGACGCAAATGCACCCCTTCGAAGAAATCAGGCACGGTTCGGGGAATTTCCCTGGGTAATAGCTGTGCTGGATAAGAGGGACGAGTTGACACGCTACATCGGTGGCGGATCCCTGATAGCTCACAATGTGGTCCTCACTGCAGCTCACATACTAAACGGTACCTACGAGGACGACATCATGGTGCGGGCTGGTGAATGGGACGTCTCTACCATGTCAGAAAAATACAGACACGAGGATCGCAAGGTATCGAAGATAGTCAGGCACGAGCAGTTTAACAGTTTTCATGGAGAAAATGACATTGCCCTGCTCTTCCTGACGTCTGACTTTTCAAAAACGCTGCCCAACATCAGACCCATTTGTTTACCTCCGGCTCAAAGGTCCGTCGTTGGAAGTTTATGCTTTTTCAACGGCTGGGGAAAACGGAACGCAAACGCAACGGAACCCCAGGAATATAACAACGTGCTAACGAAAGTTGACATGAAAATTATGGATGCAAATGAGTGTCAGGATCGAACAGGAATCAACCCTCGCGATAGATTTGTTTGCGCAGACATCCTTAACAGCCAGCCCAGCTGCGATGGCGACGGAGGCTCTCCTCTGGTCTGTCCCATCCCTAAATATCGCAACAGGTTCGAGCAGGCGGGCATCGTCACCTGGGGCCTGGGATGTAGTACACAAGGACTACCGGCCCTTTTCATCGATGTGGCCAAGTTGCGTCCCTGGATCGAGAACCAGATGGGTCTTCAGGGAATAAGACTCTTGGAAGAGCATTATTAAGCTAATGCATACAAAAATGAATAAACACATACATTGATTGCATTTCAATAATTTTAATTAATTTTAATTTTTCATAAATGAGAGAGTGATAATAAACAAAGAGATCAATCGTACTGTAAATGTATAATTATAAATAATATTTCATCATATCAGTAGAGTTAAAGAAAGAAAGATAGTCATACATATTGATGGACATACTTAAGTATGTGCAAACGACTCCTAGAAACTACGTTTGCTTTTATACCACTCAAAATATTTTGTTATTAAAAATCAAATGTGAATAATTTTTGACACACCCCTTACAATCTGATTTGACTCGCAATCTGAATTTATTCACCCAGAAACCATCTAATAAATAGTATTCCATATCCATTAAATCAATTAATTATCTTTAAAATTATATTACCCTTTGCAATGCAAGGTATATAAGAATGATCAGTATTGTATTCTCTTAAAGCCCATTTTAATTGTTAAGATCATTTCACAATTTCGATTAATCTGAGTCCACAAAGGCTACGCGTACAGGCATCAGTCAGAGTGGAAGGATATTAAACAGCATCCAAATGTTTTAGCTGTAAATTCAAGTTGACTTTTCTTCGACTAAGCGAAAAAAACACAAAGTAGCGTATTAAAAACTGCTTGGTTTTTCGCATCCGTTGTTTGATGAATGAGCTCCACGATCCTGCAGGAGGAGGAGGGGACACTCAGTTGACAGCTGAGACCGTGGGCAGGGAAGCACGCCCTCCACTTCCCAGAGCCCCTTGCAATTTGAGTAGACGTCTTCTAATAAACAGTAAGTAGACATGAAATACACGCCAAACAAATGAAGCAAATGCATTTTTACCCAACCGGGGCCGTGGGTGTGGCCAGATGCTGGCTAATTCCGCCCCTTTCATACCCTTCAGACCGGTTTTTGCCCCGTCACCGCAGGATATGTTACAAAATTGAAAAATATAGCATGCGACCGAGGGAACGTGCAGCGATGAGTGCACAGTGGGATCAAATGCGTTTAAAATGTCTTAATTATCTTTAAAGTCTCTAAAGAGTATATTTTCCAAGAATTAATTAATTGTCGTGAAAATCACAAAAGTGATTCTCAATAAATATGGCAGCTATAGCTATACAGTTCGATTTTAATAAGACTTTTCGGATAGGTTAAAATTAACATTAAATATTGATTTCTATAAAAAAACAAAAAATTATAAAAAAAAAAATGCTCCTATAGCGGAAATAAAGCTTTTGCAGTCCGATCGCTTAAAAAATGAGGAACTAGTTTGCAACCAAAGGACGGATAAATTTACTTTATAGGGTCGGCGATGTCTCCTTTACTGCGTTGGGAAAAATATGTTATCAAAAGTAGATAATTGAGCTCAAATGTTACAAATATGTTGTTTGTTCTAATAGAGAAAGGGCAGAGCTCGTACTAGGGAAGTTTTAATAACACAGATAAAGCAAACTTTCTAATATCTTCATAGTATACATATAAGTAAATATACATTTTTATATATGTAGATACAAATTATATTTGTGGCACTACAGAAGTTACTTTCTGTGTGATGTAAAAATTTTGAAAGAATTTTGTTTTGCTCGGAACGGTAAAGGTTCCTAATGTTTATTTAATTAGAATTAATTATAATATTTGGAAATAGTAATTTTTAGAATGAACATCCGTAAACTGTTTTGACCAGCTCTCATCTTTAGTCAACTATAATGTGCACCTCTCAAAGCACTATGCCCATCCAGGCAAGTCCAGCTGAATAATGAATTGTTGCATGGGACAGTTGGTTGGAGGCAAGGAGACTTCCTGTAAGTCCTGTAAGTCGACCGTCGACGTGCCGCGCAATTTTGCACGGACACCGCATTTTCATACCAATGCAGAACATTCATAATGGTTTACATAGCGAAATGACCAGAGAAATATGTACGTCTGTACTATATATGAGGTTAAAAATGAATATTTCCCGCAGAAAAGAGCCCGCAGCAAACAATCTGACGCGAAACAATTGCGTGACAAGCAAAATGTTGGCACATACTGCAGACTCTCAGAATGGTTGAGGGGTTTGAAGACCAGGACAATTCAAAGAGACCCAGAAAAATAATTATAGCTTAAATCAGCATTATTCACATAAGAAACATCTTCCCCATTCTTTAAAGAATCTATTTCGCAGGCAGCTAAACATGAAAAAATATGCTTTTTCAATTAATACATATATAAATATACTTTGATCATCCATATATATCTTTTATAAGGTCGGATATATCGCACACACTGGGTTTTACTTCTCTGCAAAATGATTATTATAGCTTTAAGGGCATTAAAGAGAAAACTCCATTTTCTACCCATGCAGAGAGGATTATTTTGTCTCCAAGAAGTTTGTAACGCTATGTCGGAGATGTCTCCGACCCTTTAAAATACATATGCACATATATTTGTTATATATATACTAGATCTAGCCATGTCCTTATTTTTGGATCTCAGATTTCAGGCTGTTACTTTACACTGACCCTTATTTTTGTTGAAAGATTTATAAAAGTCAGGACAATACAATAAGCGGGCAAGTCTAATAATTAAATCACATAATTAATTGATTTCTGGTGGATACACCATTCATATGGATTATATCCGATTTGGAAAAAGGAAAACGAAAAAAAACGATTTACTATATACGAGTATATACAAACAATCAAGCTGTCTGCAAGGGTATTCTAGGGTTTAGACACCAAAGTTTGATTTCCATTCTAGTGAAAGTTGCAATAATATAAAATCTGGTTTCGAAATTATAACTTTGAAGGCGTTGTTTCTTGGGGCATGGGGAAATTGGCTTGCGGCTTACCACCGGCAAAACAAAACGAGACACACCGAACGTAGTCAGGCATCATGCAGCTCTAATTTGGCAGTGTCAGAGTGACAACAATTAAATTTGCTCATGTCTGCCGCCGCAATGAGACAGAAAATCAGCAATCCTCTACTCACCTCTTGTCGAGACTCTTGTCGTCGTGTTGCGAAATTGTTGACAGAATTCAAATCAATGCCTCCAGGAGAAATTGCTGCAGTCGCTGCTGATGGAAATGGAAATGATGATGTCGCCACAGTCTTTGTCATAAATGTCACTTTCAATTTCAGTAGGCTGGCGTGCAGGACTCGGCTCGTTCGATTAAAGCGTGTTTTGAATGACAAATTAGCTAAACCTGCTCGGTTCTATTTTGCCATGTTGCCATCTTGCCATCTTGCCCTCGCAAAATGCTAATTTAATTATGTCAGCGGAGGGAGCCAATGTGCATGAAATCTTGTGATAAGTGTTGCGCAACATTGAAATGCTGAGTTTTTAATGGGTGGGGATACATTCTTTTGACAGTATTTCACTAACAGTTAGTAATGGGGTGATAAACATAGACAACTATATATCTTTTAATTTACAGGCATTATAAAGAAATAAGTTGTGAATTTGGATTATAAACTTTATATGACATTGCCTAATGTATGGTAATTTTTGACCACATTTTTATAAGGCTAAAACAGTTGAAGACAGGAATGTCTAAACTTCACGCCAGATCCTATTAATATGTTCCATTTCCTTTAATTAAAAAAAAAACACAGTACATAATTGAATTTATAGAACATAGATTGTAGACACTAAAGACAATATGAAAATATACTTAGTGGATCACTGTTGAAGAAACCGAATGTTGAATTTAGTTAAAAACCATTTGCTTTTCCGATCCCTACATAGTTTTTTTTTGCACTTCTAGGCTTTTGAGCCACTGTACGAGGCTAGAAGGATTGTCCATCAAAGTTTCCTGTTCCCCAAAAGAGCGGGTATTCACACCGTCCATCCATTGATCCACCCCCGGTATCCTTAACCAAAAATGTCTGGGCCGGCAATGAGTGCTTCCTGCCGCCGGCATCTCGACCGTCTCTAGACAACTACTATATACAAGCGGCTATAACTGTCGGCAAGTTAGCTTTATTATTTCCACGCTGTTGAATATGCATATAAAAAGCAGGGAAAGGGAACTTCGTACAGCTTTGACGCCTACAGGCACGCCCAGTTTGGTCCTTGGGTGCTCCGGTTGTTCGGTCCTTTGTGGTCCTGCTAAAGGCCAAGGAGGACCCTGGAGAACCCCGCAGTACCCCGGTGGACGAGGCCCTGCATTGTGGCAGCCAGAGGCGGGTGCATTATCACTTGCCAGCCAATCAAATATTGTGGGTGCATTAAATATTTTCCCTCGGCCGCAAGACAAAAGAAACTATCACAAACTTGGGGCCAAAAGCGGAGGGCCAGGACGTGGTCCGGGGTCCGAGTTGCCCAAACTATGCGGGCACCAGATGAGCGAAGGGCTCTGGTCCGGGCCTTTGTCTGCGTTTTATATTAAACTATTTATGCCACCACTGCAGTCGGCTCTCGGATCTGGCAACCGGATCTTGAGCAGGCTCCGGCTCCGGCTCGTTGGCGCTGCCAAGAATCAACTGGCAAATTTACCTACAGAGCAGCCGAGTCTGTGTTCCGGATTTTTATCGTGCATCATTTTGCGGGGAATTTATGAAAAATTTAAAGCAATTATGTGGCTTCAGCCGCAAAATCTCCGGATCTGGAACGGAAAGGAATGATGGCCATTGATAACTTGGTTGGTCAGCTGGCCGGCACGAGAAATTGTTTATGGCATTCTGAGGCCAAAGCTGGAAGGAGAAATACCAACTATGCATTGATTGGTTTCCTCATTATAAATGGGCGGAATTCCCAGGCCAAGTGAGGGGCACTTCCCTTCCTTTATCCCCTGGAGATGAATTCCAAAAATGTCATCTTGAGAAAACACTAGCTGGAAATCTTTGAAGGGGTTTTCTTTGGTGGGCACAGTAAACGATATTTTCGTATTTGGGTCAAATTGGCATAAATGATGATGAAACGACTTATCGTCACAAAGGTTAGCGTTAATTTTAAGACATAATATACAATATTATTTAAGTTAGATGCTACGGTTTATATTAACCGTTTTATTCACATATAATAATTACAATAACACATATGCAATTACAGTTTTGAATTTGAAGCTTAGTTTTCCATTGCAACAATACTCTCATCTACAAAAAAAAACAATCAGTTCCAATTTAGTTTTGACATCCTCGAATGATTATTGCGAGTAATTAACAACTTAAGAGGTCATTCCATAGTATTTTTGGCCAAAAGTTGCAGATTGAAAAACTTTATTAGCCCACCAGAGCTCAAAATTGAATTGACATAAATATTGTTGTCTTAGCCAGTCATAAAACTTAAATTGCCGGCAATAATCCCGAGCTGAAATCAATGGCAAGGATCTCAAGTTGCATCTTAGAGTCGCCCCAACTCGCTCCTGGCTGTGTCTGGGTGTTTGCTTGTCAAACAATATTGCAGCAGGGAGATTAGTTGCTTATTTTGACAGTAGCTGCCAGTGTTGCATTTCGTCCCTGTTCCCGGATTCCCGGTTCCTGGTACCCAAATCCGGGCCCTGGACCTCAGCCTGGGTAAACAGACCAAAAATATTTGCAGCTCCTTTCCCTTTGCGAAGGCCTCAGCCAACTGACGATGATGATTCTCCTATCTCTGGAGCATCGAGTGCACGCTCTTCTACTCGAGTGCCCTGCTACATCCGCATCCACATCCCCATTCCCAGCCCCATCTCCGTCCCGATCCCCTTACACATCGAGCATAGTTTTTCTTTGGTTTCTCCCATTTTTCATGCGCGCCAGCTAAGCTTTTAATTAAATGCAAGAAAATTCAATTTTAATTAAAATTTCTCAAAAGTCTCTGGCCCGGCATTGCATACGGATCGTGCAGCGATTGGGTTGGGATAGGGCCAGGCCGTTGCGGATGCGGATGAGGAAGAGGTTGAGGATACGGATGAGGATTAGGTATGGGTTCTTGGGTGTTGTCCTGTTTTCGATCTGGGTTGTTCGACTCGAGTGTTTGCCAAACGTGTAAAATTGAAAATTAGGAAATCGAATTGTAATGCCACCAGAGGCAGACAAAAACACAGAGGCGTAGACAGGAGGGGATGCTGCATGGAGCTCAGTGAGCGACAGGGAAAGGAAGAAGTCATCAGGAGCTCAAAAGCAAAATTGTAAAGTAATTGGAAATGAAAATTCATTTAGGGCTCGGATTGAGATGAACAAATGCGTTGGCAAAGGGCTGCTGGGTTAAGCGGGGGGTTCGACGGGCGGCATGAAGTATAATCCGATTGAGCTTTATTGTTTCAGTGTGCCACCCAGTCACCCAGTCACCCATCATGCCCATTCTGTCCTAATGGGAATCTCATATTTTCACACTAGCTGTTGTTTTCTTTGTATCTATTAACACGGCAAAGAAATTCAGTGACAGAATCGAACTGAAATGTTTAAAATATTACAACGCCTTTTTAGCGTATCACGTTTATCGACAAAAAAATATTCTTAGCTATTAAAAAATTATCACAAAAATGCCGGAAAAATAAACAAGTATTATTAGTTTCCGTATTTATGCATTTTATTAAAGATATAGCTACCTACAGTTGGGTTCAGCGGCATTTCCCAGAAAAATGAACACCCGACCGCAAGCGTTTTGCCGTTTATTAAAACAAATAAACAGATAGCTTGTTGTTAGCGGCTGTAAACTTTGCATATTTTTTGTGCACTTTCCAACTAACCAAACTTCTTGAAATTTTTAGGATCGTTAGAATTGTATGCTTCAATTGCATAAAAAAATTTTAGCTTGACAGTTTTGCAGTGCAGAGCAGGTCAAACATAAAAACACAAATTGCGGGGGCGGTGGGCACCGATAACAAAAAATAACCTTCATCTGCGTAATAATTAGGAGAATCTGCACTGGTAATATGGTTCTTCTAACTCTTAGAGTTTCTGAGATCCGTTCGTTTATTCAGACGGACAGACGGACGGTCGGACAGAAGGACAGACAGACATGGCTATATCGACTCAGCTTGTTATGGTGATCAAGAAAAGTCTGCCACTCCACCTTTTGCCAATAGAGCGACTTTTTTACTTCTAGATTTCGGATCCTTTCCATTTATCACCGACGAACTGATTTTCTGTCCAACTATTAATTCTTTCCCTATATCCACTAGAGATACCTTACAAAACTATTATTTATACTTACTAATAAAATATAAGTAGTTGGAAATATTTTTTTGACTGCTTACACTAGTACCACTTAGAATTGCACCCTACCAAAACATAGTTTTAAATAAGCTGATCATTTAATTAACCCACAGTTTTTTAAAAATTTTCATAAATAATTTAAAAAAATTGTTTATCTTTTTACCTTATATACTTAAAGCTAACAATCACTCATCCCAGAGTCTGATTTTATTTGCGACATAGAAATCAATAGATTGCGATGCATGGAAATCAAACTCAATAACTAATCCACACGTGACTATCAATATTTTGATATTTGAGAGGAGGGGCGGGGGCTAACCTTTGGAGTCAAAGTTTGTTAGCCCCCTAAATCCCGGTCGGCTTTTGTGAGCATTTTGCACATAATTTAAGCTCGCATATCCCGTCGGTTATAAATTACCCATATTACATGCACGTATAAATCGCAAGCCAGATACGAATTCACAGCCGCACCCTCTGGCTGCAAACTGGGCCCAAAGTGCTTAACATACTCTTTGGCACACGGCCCAGGCTTCACACGCACCTCCCTACATCTCCCCTCACCTCAACTCACTTCCTTATACCATATATGGCCAAATTGACAAACGCACGTAGCGCGGAAAGATGCAAAACTTTTCCTGCTCTCAAGTGAAAGCCGCAAAATAAGCCAAGACGCAGCTGGAACGAGCTGGAAAAGTTACTTTTCCAACTGCAAGGTTTTTTTCGAAATGGCCCACAATTTCCGGTGTTTTAACTATAATATTTAATTATTATTATACCAACTGTATCTGAGAATATATCCGTAATTTTCCTTGTGTTATATTTATTGTTATTTTAATAACAAATTATTTCTACATAATTGTTGATTCTTTTTGTAATTTTTTGTTCATAAAATAAATATTTTTCATATTTAAATTACCCCCAGACTCGTAGCATATAACTTGATAGTTATTTTCAAAAAATTAACAAGTTGCCTAATGTCAGTTGCAAGATTGCCGCTTAATGGTACACAATTTTCGGTGTAAGCAGTTTTTAACTAAAATATTTTATAAGTTTTTTTCCTCCGTATCTGTGATATTTTGGGAATAGAAATCAATACTTTTTTTTACTATATATAAATGGTTATTATATTTATGGTAATTTTAGTAACAATTTAATTCTTGTTAATTAAGAATGTAACCATGTTTTCTTTTATTGATTTTTCTTTGAAAGCAGGTTATTTTGCATATTTAATTCACATGGACTTTTGGCAAATATTTTAATAGTTATTAAAAAGAGTAAGCAAGTTGCGTATTGTCAGATTTTAAATAAATTTGCTGCCTCTTTAAAATTAAAAAAGTTTGTTGTATCTTTTCGGAACCTAGACGAAAAGACTTTCTAAAACCAGCATGACGATAAGCCTTTTAAATGACAAAGAAGTCAACAATCCAAATGTTGCAATCTTGCAAGTATTGTTTTTTATGGTTCTCTGCCGAGGCACAGGCTCAGATAATATTACTTTCTATGATGAGCCTTATTTACCGACGACTGTGATTCCCCTCCACTACAACCTGAAGCTAATAACCCACCTTGAGAACTCTAGCAACTTTCGTTATGAGGGTGTCGTAAAAATTGTCCTCCAAGTTAAAAAACCCACCAATCACGTGGTGCTTCATGCCACCAATATGAAAATAGAATTAAAGAAAATCACATTGCAAGCCGAGTTTGAGCATTTTCAGTTGGTAAAGGTCAGGTTCAACAAGAGGTGGAAATACATGATTCTCACATTCAACAAGTTTCTGAGGAAGGACAAGATCTTTGTTCTGAGTATCGAATTCAGCAGATCCATGTCGGAGAACAGCCTGGGGGGCTATTTTATCCGTCACTATGTGGACGGGATGACATCACGAAAAAGGTAGGTTACGGATTCAACTGGTTTCGGACTCTACACTTTTTATTTTATTAAAGTTGGTACTCTGTGTCCCACTTTGAGCGGAATCTAATCAGGAGCACCATACCCAGTTTCGATGAGCCCAGTCTGAGGGCAACTTTCAATGTGACTCTAGGCCATCACAAGAGCTTCCGGAGCTACAGTAATATGAACGTTCAAACTATTCTGCCCAAGTGAGTACTCATGTATTTATTCGAAAAGTATTGCAAATGAGCATGTTTCAAAATGCAAAGAAGGTACATTTTGACTAGATTAGAATCATAGCACAATAATAGCACAATAACACAACAATAGCACAATAGCACACAAAGACTAAGCGAAACCTTTAATTTGAAATTAAATTCAATAAACTTATTTTCCAATCCATTCAACTGATTTTAATTCATTTACTGAATTTTAATTATTTTTATTTACTATTCAAATCATTCGAAATCATAAAGTCAGTCCAAAGTCTAATATTTTGAATTTTAAAACTTTAATACTTTAATTTGTGGGCAATTAAGGCAATTACTGAGAAAAAACGCAGTTTCTCCAATACTTGACATTTTGGAAGAAACCATTTACGTACTTTTAATTTCAAATCCATTGTATCCTAAGTTCCCAGATTAGAAAGGCCATACAGAAGTCAATGTTGTAAGGGAGGAGCGAGGTGCTTCTAATAATGATTACAATTTCTGCAAACAAGAAGAACGGCAAAGTAAAAACACTACTATTTCTTTTGTTACCTGCTTAAAACTAAAAAACCGTGTTTGATAAACCCGCTTTCTGACAGGAGAACCCCAATAGATTTGAGGTAGCAAAGGAGGTTAAGCTTCGGGAAGAAAAGTTTGGAATGTCTTTGCCGCTATAAGATATAGTATATATTTTCTTGTAAATTTCAACTAAACTTTAAATTTAATATTTTAGAACTTAAGAAAGTGGTGATTCTCGTTGCTTGCCATAAAATGTGCTCCGATTTTAATGAAACTTTAAAAACTACAATAAGCTCTCTTCTGTATAATTTCCATTGAATATGTTTTTCCAGCGGAAATCTCCCGGACTACGTGTGGTCCGTGTACGAAACCTCGCCCCCGATGCCCACCTATCTACTGGCCTTCTCCGTGAATAAGTTCACCTGTCGCTTCAGTCAAGCGGCCACCGCGAATCCCGTCCGCTTTCGCACCTGCTCCCTATCGGGATACTTTCGAGAGACCTCGTTTGTGGCGCACACTGCTCCCCAGTTGCTGGCCCACCTGGAGGAGATGCTGCAGGTCCGCCTGCCCATGGAGAAGATCGATCAGCTGGTGGTGGACGATTTCCCCACCGCCGCCATGGAAAACCTGGGCCTGGTCATCTACGGCACTCAGTCGATCCTGTTGTCCGAGGACCCCCAACCCGGCGGTCCAATGTCCAACGCCCAAACGCAGGCTCTCCAGGTGATTGCCCACGAGATGGCGCACATGTGGTTCGGCAACATGATGGGCATCGACCAATGGTCGGATATCTGGCTGCAGGAGGGACTGACCGGCTACTTCGGGGCCCTGGCATTGGATCACCTGCAACCGCGCCTGGGTCGCCGAGTGTTGCTCCGCAATTGGGTAGCGGCCTTCATGCACGAGGCGCAGGTGGGTGGCATGGTTTTGGCCTCCAAAGGGGCGCCCAGTGGTTCGGACACGTACATGTATCAGAAGGCCACCTCCCTGGTGGCCATGCTGAGGAGCATCCTGGGCACAGCCGCCTTCATTGATGGGTTGCAGATGCACCTGTGGCAAAACACGTTCACCAACAGCAATCCCCTCGACCTTCTGCGAGCGATGCAACGGGCCAGCCTGCGGCAGGACTCCTTGCCAGTTGACCACAACGTGAGGGTCATCATGGAATCGTGGACCAAGCAGAGCGGTTACCCGTTGGTGACGGTCAGCCGGAGGGGCGTTGGCCTGGACTTGGAACAGGGCCCCGCTTTGAACTGGAGCAGGTCGGAGCGCTGGTGGATTCCGCTCACCTACACAACCCAGGGTGCAGGCGACTTCAATTACACCCGTCCAAAGGCCTGGCTCACTCCCCACAATCCCAAAATATATCTGGAACTGCCGGTGCCTAACGATGAATGGGTGGTCTTCAACCTGCAGGCAACCGGCTACTACAGGGTCCAGTATGATGATCACTCATGGCAAAGATTGGCCTCCGCACTCTCCGACGATTTCCGCAGCATCCACGTCCTGAATAGGGCCCAGATCGTCAGCGATGTCCTGTTCCTGCGCAACCAGAACCGAATCAGCTGGGGCACCGCCTTCAATGTGCTTAAGTATATCGTCGACGAGGACGAGTACGAGCCTCTAATGGCATTCGTTGTGGGCGTAACACACGGCCTCTGGGGCCTTTCCCCGGAGAACTCCATTGCCATTGCGGTGAGCTTAAGTTTCTCTTTAAAATTAAGTTAAGTAGTTTTTTTTGTTTCCTGGTCTTGTTGATTTCTTGCTAAAATATTTCAATTGTGGCTAGAGAGCCAGCAAGTTTTAATAGATAGTGTTGTCCCCCACTTAAATTTGTTTTTTCCCCACAGAGTTCAACGTACAATGTGAAACCAAATTTAATGATTTGCATAATTCAGTTTCGTTAACTTAAGTAAATCTCTCGCACTTTTTTACAGAAATGGCTGGGTATTGCTGGTAAGTGGTATGCGGAGTTCATCACTTACACGTTCGACCAATTTGTGCTGCAGCAAAATAGCCTGAGTACCCTCGATGTTCCGGACTAACCGCAACCGCAAAATAATGGACCCAGTGCCCCCATAGCCATCCCTTCCGGTCTTTTTGCTCCTCGTTCGCGCAGAGGCGAAATGAAACCGCCATCAATGAACCGCAATTGTATTTGTTTGCAAATAACTGAGCGTTATCTGAGACTATTTATCTGTATCTACAACAACAGCGAAGGCAGCTCCGCACAGTGCCAAGGGACACTGCCAGAGGAGCAGAGGCAGTGGAGGCAAGCTGAGAACTGGGAGCTAAGAGCTGGTAACTACTAACTGGGGCCAGTGCTAAGGCGCCAACTGAAACAATGACTCAAATAACAATAAAGGCTAAGACTGGAAACCGGGAGAGAAAAAGTTAAGGACAATATCGATGCTCCAATTCCGCATTACGGGCAGCGGTGAAGACAAAGCCAGACCCCTAATGCTGCAACAATTGCCATGGCAACGCCTGTGCCAATGCAATGAACTCCTTTTCACCATCGCTTCAAGACCAATGCAAAATATCCTTAAGCGCTTTCACAAATTTCTGTACTTCCTATGTATGTAAAAGCTTGTTTGGAAAAAAATTCAATTTAATAAATACATAAGGAATATGTAAAGATGAACTTTAAAATCTTTAACTATATATTTTTAGACCCTGTACCCAAAGGGTAAAGGGTATATTAAGTTTGTGCAAATGTATGTAACAGGCAGAAGGAGGCGTGGCAGACCCCACAAAGTATATATATTCTTGATCAGCATGATGAGCTGAGTCGATATAGCTATGTCCGTCTGTCCGTCTGTCCGTCCGTCCGTCCGTCCGTCCGTCCGTCCGGATGAACACACGGATCTCAGCAACTGTAAGAGCTAGAGAAACCGTATTACTAGTGTAGATTCTCCTAATACTGAGTCAATTAGAGTTTATTTTTTTATGTCGGCGCCACGCCCACCGCCCCCGAAATTTGTATTTGAATTTTTGCACTGCCCTGCACTGCACAATTTTCAAGCTAAAATTTTTTTAAAAATACACTTGCAATTGGAGCATAGATTTCTACCGATCCTGAAAATTTCATCAAGATTGGTTAATTAGAAAGCGCACAATAAATACCTAAAGTTTACAGGCGCTAACCACAAATAATCTGTTTATTTGGTAAAGCGCTTGCGTTCGGTGGTTGATTTTTCTCGTTTGATTGAAAGCGTGAAGATCTTGGGTTCGAATCCCAGACCGGACTCGGTGTGAATTTATATATATATATATATATATATATTTATTTTTTTTTGTCTATAACCAAATTTGTACAGGGTCTGTAACAGTCGGGAAACTCGACTGTAACGTTCTTACTTGTTTATTGCTATTCAGTAAATTAGTTGCAATCAATTAATTTTGGTTTTTTACTTTTTGCATGGTTTAAAAAATTTGATTTAAATGTATTTAAAAGGTTCCTTAATTTAGCCAAAAACGTTCATTATTGTTTTTATGCAATATGCAATTAACATCTATAACCAATGCAAAAAATATACTTTAGCGCTTTCACAAATTTCTGCATTTCCTATGTATGTAAAAACATGTTTGGAAAAAATGCAATTCAATAAATGCATAAGGAATATGTATAAAGATTAAGTTTAATATCTTAAATTACAATTTATTTTTCTATTATGGGGTAAATTAGTTGCATTTATATCATTTTTGTTTTTCCCATTTAAAATGTTGTATTTAATATATTTAAAAGGTTCATTGATTTATCCGAAAACGCCAATTTTTTTCACATTTTGCATAGTTAAAAGAATTGTGTTTAAATTTATTTAAAAGGTTTGTCCAAAAACCTTTGTTAATTTTTTTGCTAATGCATTGAACACCTTTTCAACATTTCTTCAAGGCCAATACAAAAAATATACTTAAGCGATTTCTGTATTTTCTATGGATGTAAGGACTTGTTCGTAAAAAAAGTCAATTTAATAAAAGCATAAGCAATATGTAAAAATATTAACTTTAAAATCGTAAATTACAATTTATTTTTGTTTAATAGAGTAAATGAATTGCATTTAATTTATTTTTGTTTCACAAATTTGCATAGCTTAAAATTTTGTTTTTAATATATTTAAAAGGTTTATTGATTTATCCAAAAACGTGCGTTCGTTTGTTCGGTTTTGTGTTGCTAATTTCTGCTCAGAGCCCAGAAAAAGGTGGAAAAACGCTGGGGAAGAATAAAGCATATTTATTCCTTAATGAAATTTAGGCCACAGCCTTGGGAGTTTAAACGCAGGCGGAAGCGGATTGCGCCTAAAACCATGCAAATTAAATTTGATGGAAAATAAATTACTTTTTCAGTCCTGGTTCCTTTGTGACCGGGGGCAAGACAAATATTTACAAATCGAATTTAGCGTCATGCATTATTAACGCTGTTTGCTGCAACAAGTTGAGTGAGCAGTCTGAGATGATTATCCAAGTTCGCTTAACTGCAGATACATGAGCATGAGATCCTTTATGACTTTTTATGATTATCCTCTCTGTGGGGAATTGAAAAGAATGTTTTATGCCGTATGTAAATGGGCGAATGGACCTGCACTGCTTTTAATTCCCCTATGGTGGTAGCCTTTTTCGATTGCGGATATTCATTAAGGTCGCTATTTATTTTTATCATTGTTAAATAAAACTCGCCAAAATATTCACTTTGGGCGCAATAAAAACACAAAAGTCTGTTGCCATAAAAAAAAATTAATTATTGTATGAGCTGGGAAAAAAGGTCATTATGTGTCAAAACTGACCATAATACAGTTGTTGAATGCAGATGACAGATTTGTAATGACGTTCATTGTAAAAGTGGGCAATTAATTCCTTTTAATTGCCCAGGTGCAGCCGGAAAAGGTTAAACAAAAAAAGCTATAACAGGCCTGAAAGCGTTACAATAATTAAGTTTGAGACCAGCAATTATGAATTTATCCATCATGTCGATGAGCTGAAAATAGATTAAGGAAAACCTTTTCAAGGATATTTTCGTTTTCTGTCTTAAGGAAACCGAAATGATTTATTACTAGAAGCATTGATTTTCATTCCTTTACACTCTGCAACTGGTTAACAAATGTCTTAACCAACTGTCAGCATCAACTTTTAAAGCACATGTCGATTGCCCCCATAAAAATGACAACGGCAGCAGGAGCAGGAGGTGGAGCATGAGCAGATTCATCCCCGAACCAGTAAACAACCAACTCTCTGGCTGTCAAAGGCGAGTTGTGTTGAATTTTTAGCATGAATTATGCAAAGGAGTTCAACTGTTGTGGGCGAGAGTGTATTCCTGGAATCCCCGCCTCCCTCGAGGGGAATTCTTAAATGGGATTTGGGAAATCACAAACCGAGCAGAGAGCAGAGAGGGAGTGGATAGAACTTAAGAGGAGATTGCGAACTGAAACGATGGCTAAATCATTTTTTCGCTTTGCTGGCGGATCCAATTGCATTTCGTTTAAGTAATATTATATTTGCGGATGCTAGCACATATAGTACACGGCACGTATGTACATATGCCCGAATATTTCAGCGCATTTGCATAGCGCTAGAGCGCGCCCATTAAAGCCGGGTCAATAAATTCTGGTAGCGTAACTACCTGAAATCCCTTTCCCATTTACTTCGGCCCCATCACTTTGTCCATCTTTGCCAGTGCAGACCCGGCCAGCACCTGGGAAAGCGGCAACTTAACAATACTTCGGAGGGTCAAGGAGGAGCCCCAACACCCTTCCTGCTCCCTGCTGCCTGCTCTCTGCCGCGCACGGCTTTCGTACCCCATGTGGCAGCAACGCATGCGGCGTATAAATCAATATTGGCAATTTAAAATTGGCTGGCGGTGTATGAAGCCAATATCCGGCAACGCTAGTCAGCTCAAGAGTGTTTCTGCAAGGTCCTGGAGCGACTGCAAAAAAATTGTTCCGGCGAGGGGTTGGGCACTTCGATGGGTGGCTGGGCGCCAAACTGTCCCGTCCTAGTTGGGATACCATTGTGAATCTTAGACAAACATTATGGATACCCCATCGTTTGTTCGATTTTTGGCTGGAATGAGGCTTTTTAAATGTGGGATGCTATTGGAGTGGCTGAGGGAGGGAGCTCAAAACACGCAAAGTCTGTTAAACATGCGCCTATCTGGATATTTAGCGAATTATTTGCCCATTGATACTAAAGGAAAAAGAATAAAAAATGGCAACATCCTTTTCAAATGTAAACTGTTTTATTTTAATTAAATAACCTGTGCCGGGTCACATAGAAATACATTTCTACGGCTGTAAAAACTCGATCTTTTGGATGGTCAATAGGGTCATTAAAGGGGAAATATAATTTTCTCCAAGAAAGGAAGGATAGCTTCCAATTGCTGTATATTGGTATAGTTATCCAATATTTTCTCATATCTTTCTAAATCCTTAAAAAAAGAGTATATACCAAGAATGAATTAACTATCTTTAAAAACAACTGAGTTATGGGAGCTGTTTTGACTCCGAATACGAATAAATTCAATATATTTTAATTTAAAGAAAAACTCATCGTTTGGATGCTGAATGAACCCCATTTTAAGCAGAAGAAATGCGAAAATTGTTATTCGTTGTATTTTGAGCTGAAAGTCAAATAACAAAACCCACACTCGTGACCTCCGCCATGAATAAAATCACCTAATTATGCGCCAATAAGTATGCAAAATTAAAATATTATGCAAATTACACAAAATGCGGATAGATCGTGAAATTTAAACGCTTTTTGTTTTGACTTTTCGCCACGCAATGGAATAACGAAATAAAATTATGACATCATCGTCATCAGCAACGCGTCAAAAACGAATTACTTGCTGGGGGAAAATTATGCCGCATCAAAAATCTTGTTTACCCACTAAAAAGCTTAGAAATAGCGAGGATGGGGCTTCAAAATAATGCTTTTAACGCTATGATCCAAATTCTGTGGAAAATAAAAATACTCGAACTGCGTCCTCAGTTTGGTTTTATTGTTGTTTACCTATTGTGATAATAAACAAGTTAAGATGGATAGATAAGGATACCGAAGCTCAGAATACCCTGCTAAAATAACTTACCATAATGGTCAACATTACCACAATTACATAATCGCTTCAACGTTTTCGTGATAGGCTTAATATTTCAATAAATTCACATATTTATATATTGAAGTTTTAATAGACGCAGGTATGTCCATATTCTTATATTTACTTTTGCGGCGACATAATGTTTAAAATACCCTTTGCTAGGGTATGAATATATTTCTGCGAAACATGAAAATTAGTCAAGCAGAAAGTCTGACAAAAAGAAATAAAAACCACATTTTTATTGATTTTCTTTTTCGACAGCAAATATAATTGGAATGCTTTAATACTTCCATTAATAGCTTTTACGAAAATAGACAAAATATTCTGAAAAAATTCTGATAATTCTGAGGAAAGGAAGGTCTGCAAAGCAAATTCAATTTCTGCTTAGTAATTAACTGTGCAAAACATAAAATTTACTAGAAAAGTAACCTGCATAAGAATTTTTATGATATGGGTTATAGAAATCTTGTCAAAATGAGCTCAGCATTTTTTTCTCATTATTTATACGGTCTTTACATTCTTTGGGAACGCAATATTCTCGATTCTGATTAGAAACCATTTTTTGGCCTTGAAATTATCCATACAAAATAAAATACATATTCTATTAATTCTAGTATTCTTTATAGACTGTAATGTTAAGCTTATCAAACCGAATATAATATCACCTCTTTATACCCTTGTAGAAGATTTATTTTTATAAATAATATAATATATCAAAATAAAGTGTGATATAAAATATTTTAAAATATATGAAGACTCTTCGATTGTTTCCAGACACATTCTTAATCGGATATTAAGCAAAGGCTTTTCTCAACAGGTATTTTGCTCTGGAAAGCAAAAGCAATTGTGTCAAATCTCAGGTGTTGCAAATATGGGTAATTCCACGGACTAATTCAACCAGACCTAAATCGGAAAAGCTTAAAATAAATATTTTTTCATATATAATATTCAAAAGACGAATATAATGCATACACTTATCTCAATTATT
>JAJJHY010003979.1:586084-601873 GCA_021224005.1 Drosophila setifemur | reverse complement strand
CCATAAAAAGCCTACCTTATTGAAAAACACCAGAGTTAAAGTTTATGAACTAATTCATCCCATACTTAAATTGAGTTCCTTATAAATTTCTCAATAAATATCTCACAGAATGACGATGTTATGACCGATGCAATAAAATATCGTTTATATATTTCTCGCGAAAAAAAAATTACGATAAATTATTGATCTTTTTCCTTTTCTAATATATTGCGCTGATAAATCTGGTTTTATGGTTTTTTGTTCAAGTGGTAAATAAACTGAGAAAATGTCGCCCAGGATTACAATTATTCTGCTCTGCATAGGCATTCTTCTCGGACTGGCCCGTGCCAATCCCCAATTCCATCAGCAGTGACGTCAACTTCAACAAATAAGAAGAAACGAAGGCCTAGCTTGCCAGTTGCCATAAAACTATTTGATCGTTTGTATGGCAGCTATAGGATATAGTGATCCGATTTTAGGTTTTTAATTTTCAATTTATGTCTATGAAAACTGTATTTCTCAAGAATGAATTAATTGAATTAATTAAACACCAGAGTTATGCTCAATGACCCATTATCTCTCATCGGTCCGATTTTGCTCAAACTTTCAGGATATGTTAAAATGGTCATTAATAAGAGTAATAAATAACATATCTTTAAAAATGGCGAATTTATGGAACAATTTCCCAATCATTGCCATGGCAGTTCCTACTTATAACTTATACTTATACTACCTGCAACCGATTGGAGGGTCGATGCAAAGTTTCAGCCCGATAGCTTTAAAACTGAGAGACTAGTTTACATAGCAACCGACAGACGGACAGACAGACGGACAAACAGACGGACAGACAGACAGACAGACGGACAGACAGACGGACATGGCTAGATCGACTCGGCTGGTGATGCTGATCAAGAATATATATACTTTATAGGGTCGGAGAAGTCTCCTTCACTGCGTTACAAGCTTCTGGTCAAAATTTTAATACCCTCTGCAAGGGTATAAAAATGAAGACAAAGAACGGGAGGCTGCAGACCTTTAGCCGTTCGATCGTTTATATTTTTCCAAACCGGCTTTAATGTTAATAAAAAGAAAAGAAATATAGCATATGTTAAAATGGCAAATAGTGATATCTAAAGAATCAATAAATTGTCTTCGAAATTTTGGAATTTATTCTAATCGTTCCTAAGGCAGCTATGTAATGTAGTGTTCTGATTCCGGAAGTTCCAATATATATTCTTCCTGCAATAGTTTTTGTAAAAATAGCTTTTAACTTAGACACTAGTTTGCGTATAAACAGAGATATGGTCAGAATCAAAAATATTTTATTGGAATACTTTATCGGAGATGCCAGCTTCACTGTGTTGCAATATTATAATACAATCGAGATTGTGACGCTTTTTTCAAATGTTCCAATAACAACTATTTGCAAGGATATAAATACCAGCATCCAACATCAAAGAATTAGGAATTTCACTGGAAGCACGCACCCGGAAGATGCCAACTCTCAGTCAGTAGAAGAACAGGAGCTGGATCAGTTCAGAGTTAAGAGACAAAATAAAATAATAAAATTCGAAGTAAAGTAATGTAGCCGTAGTAAAGTAGTTCAGTCGAAATAAAAGTGGTCAAGTCAATGTCAAGCTAATCAAACTTGAATTAGAGTTGTATCAAGTTGGAGTTTTTACGAAGAAGTAAAACACTTTTTTACCCGCCTTAATGTAGTTATTAACAATTACTATAAAAATATAAAAAAAAAGTTAAAATGAAGTCAAACATTAAAGCAGATTCATTGTGGCCTTGCAGTTTGTGACTTTGTTGGCTCGCCATTAAAAACTTTAAAAACAAAATATTGATATTTAATCCTGTTCCATTCGGTCGTTTGGCCAACGCAAACCATAACTGCAGTTCACATTTAAACTTTGTATCAAAGTCTTCCGGGTTCAATCCGGCGAGGCTTAACATAATGTTATTGGAGTATAAAACACTTTTCCTAATTAAAACCAATGCCCTGCCCTGCGTCCCCGCCATTGCTGCACTCTTCGTCCTTTTTTCGCCATTGCAAATGCTCAACTATCCTTTGGGCCGTGCCAAGAGCTTAACATTAATTGCCGTCTTTCATTTTCCTGCCATCCTTTGCACTTACCTGCCAGGCGGAGGAAAAACGACGGCCGAGTGAATGTTAAGTTAGGTCCGAAAACTGTAAAAGGCCTGATAAAAAGTTCGTGGAATTGAAATGGAGGGAGGCAAAGAAAATACGGGGGAATTGGGGGGCTAATAAAAAGTTTTCGCTACCTTTTGAATTAAGTCGATAATTTTCTTTTACTTAATTACCGGATTTGGCGTCCAGGCAATTGAGGCACTTTTTGTCAAACGTTAAATAGGTAATCAAGCAAGTTGCATGTATTACCAATGCATTTAGATTAAATTCAAAATGCAATACACTACCAAAATATGCATACGCAATATGAGAATTTTAAAAACTAATATTCTTGGTTGTAAAAGTGCTGATAAAGCACCAATAAACTAAGAAAATGTAAAACTAATTTTATGAGTCTATAGCAATTACATTATATTACATTCCCATTAGCTTCTAATTTTTAAAACTAATAAGCAAATCAAACAAATTTTCAGTAAAGAAGATACTTTTAAATTTGTAGTTTGTCTTTCCTTTCGACCATTTGCTCTGAGAAACTTGTGGTATTTGGAGGGCTGAAGGGAAATTTCATACAGTGGTAAAATCGAGGTTTTGACCATAAGGTGCCCCCAAACTTGGATCACTTTTGTGCACCATATTTACAATTTTGGTTTGATGTTTTGTGGCCTGGCATTCTGTGATTTCAAATATTTTGCCAGAAATCCTTTCATATTTTCAAAACGTGAAATTGTTATCATATTCAACGTCCGACACTAACTAAAAATATTCATATTTAAAGAGAATCAATATTTATACGCTTAAAGTGTAAATAATATTAAAAACTTTAACAAAATCTTTTATTTAATTTAACAAATACCAGTTTTTGGAATGCGAATATTTTTGGCAATTAGCCAACTAATAAGGAACCATGATCCGAATCTGTTAATTAAGGCAAACATTTTCCAAGAATACTTCTGCCACAACTCATATCGGAGACGTTCCGGATTCGAGTTTTGCTTATCGATTGGCTGCAAATTTCTTGTGCATTCT
Organism: Drosophila setifemur; assembly: GCA_021224005.1. Classification (NCBI taxonomy): domain Eukaryota; kingdom Metazoa; phylum Arthropoda; class Insecta; order Diptera; family Drosophilidae; genus Drosophila; species Drosophila setifemur. The sequence goes on along the minus strand of JAJJHY010003979.1, from coordinate 598,713 downwards.
GGGGCCCACATTCACACTTGTGGTGCAGTTCTGGGCGGCAGGCCGCCTAAAGTTGTGCTATTAATTAATTAAATTCTGACTACGGCCATACAATCTCCATCCACATCCACAACCACTCGTTCCACACACACATTCTGCTGGCCTTTGTTCCGTGTGTCTGCATCTGCATCTGTGTGTTGTCGCCGGCTTTGTTGGGGCACAAGTTCTGGTGCACAATTAATCCCTATTAATTATATGCCGCCTGTGGATTTATGGCAAATTTTGTGTGCTGGCATTCGGCCAAGACACACACATGTGAGTGCATTTCTGGGCCAAGTCAGTTGCAAGTTCCCTGCCTCCAAGAGCCCCGTCGTGGAACACGCTATTGATATACCGGGAACCCGACTTCCCCCTGCTCCGTGTCCTATGTCTCCTGTCCCCTGTCCTCTATCCCACCCATCCGGATAATGTCTCAACCTCTGCCTGCTGCACTTGACAGCTGAGCCACCGAAAACTGGGCAATAGCCAGCATTGTCCGGGGCTCATCATTACCTAATCGCAGACAAAGGAGTCCTTAATTGCTCCCCCGAGCTTGAATGTGCCAACTGAAACACGAATTGACTTTCAGATCTGCAAGAGTCATTTATGAGTTGTCAAATTATCCATTGTTGTTACGAGATGTCTTAAAAGAATACGCAAATTTTTCAATTTATCGGGCTCGGGGAGTCCGATATATGTATGCACTTGAAGTATAATACAATTTGCAGCTAAGGGCATTGTTTACTTTCCCTTTGGCAGCCGGTAAGGCTTATGATTTTTATAATAAATACCTATGGTAAAACTGTTATGAGTAAAACAAGAGTTTTGGAGTGCTGTAAGAGTTCCCAAAAAAACCGTCCCAAATCATTTTTTTTTCAGAAAACGAAAATCGCATACAAAGCTTTAGCGGCTGGAAATTTTATCATACTTCGCATATACCAACATAATAACACAACTCGTCCAATCAATAAACTTAAAGTCTCTTTGAAAATAGAACAGATATTTGTAAAGCAATACAAATTGAAAGTGAAATAAAAATATTCAACACATATGTTTGTAGTGGATGTAAACTCAATAAAAGTATCTAAAAGTTAAAGAAAATATTTGACTTATATTCTTGATTAGCATCACCAGCTGAGTCGATATAGCCATGTCCGTCCGTCCGTCTGTCGGTTGCTATGTTAACTAGTCTCTCAGTTTTAAAGCTATCGGGCTGAAACTTTGCATCAACCCTTCAATCTGTTGCAGGTAGTATATAAGTCGGAGCAGCCGGAATCGGAAAACTACATCACATAGCTGCCATAGGAACGATTGGGAATTATTTTTTGGAAAACTCTTTTAAATAGCAATTTTAACATATCCTGAAAGTTTTATTAAAATCGGACAACTATATCCTATAGCTGCCATAGGAACGATAGGAGAAAATGGGTCATTGAGCATAACTCTGGTGTTTTTCAAGATAATTAATTCATTCTTGAGAAAAACAGTTTTCATAGACAGTAAAGCATTTTTAGAAATTTAAAAAGCCAAAAATCGGATTACTATATCCTATAGCTGCCATACAAACGATTGAACGGTTTGAATGCAACTAGCATATACATAATATACCCGAGATTTTTGAAAACAATTATATCTATACTTATAAATTTAAGTTTATTTTTGAACCCCTTCACTGTCCTATTCCAACCAGCGTTTATCAAACATCTCTGGTTCAAATCACGACTTACTTTTTTTCGTTTTCCCAACCAGTACTTAACCTACTATACGGCTCTGGCATGGTTAATGTTTGACAGCAATCAGTGCGATAAAATAGATTGTCATTATCATCATTGGCGCATTGGGTGATTCTTTTTTTTTTTGTGGGAGCGAGTTGATTTTTTCTGTATTTGCATTTCATTTAAAATCAATTTAGCAATCACTCAGGCCCATTTTGTTAAACAGTAATTAACATAAATCAATTTAAATGCAGTTCGGTTGCGCAAAATGTTTACCCAACGCCTGAAAAATTTACAAACGATATTAATTAGTCGAAATAAGGAATAATTTGAGCGAAGCAAAGAGTTGCCACAAATATAATAGCGGGTAAAACGTTGGGTTATTATTTATCGTTATTAGCCAAGCTAAAATTAAATTGTTTCAAATACCATTTTTTTATTCTTTTGTAACTTTTGCAAAGGTTACTTTGCCATTGTCAGTATTTTGTTTGATTTTTCTTTTGCATCAAAATTATGTTTTAATTGATTCCGATTATAGCAAAAACAGGAAAATTAATTTAACAGTAGCAATAAACCAAAACCATAGTATTTTATTTTTTGATCTTTTTTGTGGGAATTTCTATTAACTTATTTATTGCAGTACAAAAAAAAGAATGCACTGATTTTTGTTTTGTTGACCTTTTTTGGCACGGCTTTGTAAAGTGTCAAATTCTTGGTAAAATATTTGCGTTTAACAAAAACTATAGCCATGTGAAAAAGTTCATAATTAATTCGTAGAGTACCGTAAAAATATAGGAAAAACGTTTGTGACTTCCAAATGCAAATATCGAGAGGATAAAATCGAATAGCTACACTGGGCTGAGGTTGAATATTTGTTAATTATAGATGGCGATTTCTGGAGCGTAAATCATTTAACTACACATTTATTGGCATGAAAAAAGGGACCACTTATTCCACCATCATTCCTGTGTGAATTTTTCACAGAATAACTTTCAGGAATTGCATTTAAAACAATATTGCAAGCGAATGTGGAAATCTTTTCTTTGTGCTCACCATTCCCATAAATTTCTGGAAAAACACCAAACAGAGCTCGTATATTTCGGTCGGAACTTCGACTGCAGATAGTCAAGGTCCTGTTTCCATCTGTCCTTGCAACTCTGTCGATGTAGTTTGCCCATTTTTCTTGTGCCAGGCAGTATCCTTCTGCCACCTTCGAAGCGAAGTCAGCTCGAAGGCAATTTACTTTCAGGGCGCACGACTAAAGAGAAGTTCCAGTGCAAGTGTGTGCCCATTAAGTACAATTGTATTGCATTTTTGAGACAAAACTCACATCGCATATGTCCTTTGCTCTGGTTGGCACATATATAGTATAGAGAAAACATTACAACTAATAACAAAAGTGTGAAAATATTGAAAGCCTTGCCTGCACCGGGTCTGCAGTCCTGTCCGGCCAATGTTTTCGCCATAAAATTTCCATTGTAAGCAAGGTTCAACCTACTCCTTCTTTTATTTTCTGCACTCAGCGACTGTTGCTCCCTGCAATTGTTGTTGTTTTTCTAACTGCTTTCACTTCACACCCTGGCCAGCTGTATATAGTACCTATATATATATATGTATAGGGAAAAGGAGCAGCAGCGAACATCAGAAAATATACTTCAAGTGTTTGCAATAAATTCCTTTAAAGCTTTTAAGCCGCAGCAAAAAGAGTTGGTTAAGGGTGCAGAGATGGTGGCCGGCAAAGAGGAAGGCTCAGAAATTACTTAAAATGCGCTTTTAGGGTTAAGCTTAAGTCGAGCCTAGCCTGCATCTATCATGGAGCGCTTAGGCACTTAAGCACTCTGGTTAGACCCTTGGGGTCTGGTCTCAGGGCCATCTTGGAGTGCTGTCGAAATGGTGGTTCTTAGCTGGGAAAACATTATTTTTATGGGTCGAACGTATTTTTAGACTCATTCAAATCCAAAGTTAAACATGTAATAATTTAAGAAAAATTAAGTAAAATATACTTTGCATATTACATGGTGTTTGGGGTCAAATGAAACGCCTTTAAAGAAGCTTAAATATTGACGTGTTAGTGACACCACATCAAGTGATTTATAATTGCATCAATTGACCCTATTCTGATGGCACGACGAAAGGTTATTTGTCTTGTGTGTCAATTTACGCCTATATATGTAAATACGAGCAAAGAGGTCATGTGACGTTAAAACAAGGCTTTAAATTTGAAAGAATTTAGCCTGACTGAATAATTACCTACTAGAAAAACAAGCCACTAGGATGTATAGATTTAATTTTCCAATTAAAACAAATTGCCGTAATTCAAATCAAACATAATTTGGGACTTTGACTAAATTTGCCACATTTCTAATCTTTCACGCTTACAAAGTCCTGCACATTTATTACGAAATTCAATGCCATTGGATAACTGACATATCAGAGACCAACGTCGAACAATGTAAGTCGCAATGCATTTTCTGGCTTGGTGCTTAATTGTAAATATTTTGCTACACACCTGATACCTTTCGAGTATATTTACATATAGTATGTATGGATCTGCGATTGTGCGTGATGATGTGGTGGGCTGCTCCGAGGACTTTGTTCTCCATTGATTTTGGCCTCTAGGTGTTAAGATTACACAAATTGCAATTTATTTGTTTGGCCAACCAAAGCCAATGCTGGAAATTGCTTGTGTATCTACCCACCCACCAGCTCCCTCGTACCCTGTCGTGCACTGATTAATATGTCTTGTGTTTTGTGTATTTGCCATTGTGTTTATGTTTACATTTAACTGGTAAACTGGATTGGAATCGCTGCTAGAGGAGCGAGGAGCAGGGAAGGGAGTCAGGTCCTGGCCATCCCGCCTTGCCCTTCACCTTTCTGCAACCAGACCGGATTGTGATATGCATGACCCAGACAAATATTGTGCGTTTGCAAGCACTTTGTCATTGGATCTGCTGTCCTACAGCAGCCCCTTGCACCAATGGACACATTTGTTATTTTGAAATATTTTGTTGATTTTGCTCGGGAAGATTTTCCAGCAGCAGCAGCTTCAGCTTCGGTGGCTAGGGTTCACATTTGAGGTTTTCATTTGGCTAAAAGCGGAGACTACACGCTAGCACAAGCAGCCCATTTCTCATTTCTCCGCTTTCTCTTCCGGCCCTCCGCTTCTCCGCTTTCTCCGCTGCAGTGAGTGACACACTAATTGTTCAGCTTGTTGTGCCCCGAGATGCATTTACCATTTGGAATTGGTTTAACCTGGCGTATGAGTGATTTAATATTGAATTATGGCTTCTGATTTATTCCGCATTCACAATCTGTAATGGATTTATGTCGCCCTTGTTGTCTCCTGCATGTGCAATCTCTATTTCTTTGATTGCCAAAACTGGCACAGAAAAAATGTTGCAAAAAAATCTCAGCCAATCGTTGCACGGCATTGTGCCAAGAAAAATAAAAGGTTCCGAGTTTTTGGCTCACTCTTTGGGAGTGCTACGAAATTAGTGCTTCGGGGTGTGAAGAAATGCAAATATTACACAGCTCATTAAGCCTGAATTGGAATTTAACATTCCTGATTTTAGCGCCAAAAAGAGGAAATTGGCATCAAAGAATTTTACCAAGTTTGTAGGTTTGTACTTTTGTTTAGTATAATACTCGTATTTGAGGCAAAACGAATATGTATGCGATGAAAATATAAAAGCTTTTGTATATGTATTTATTTATTTTGTTTTTAAACTGTTGTATTTATTCAAATACAATATGCAATAACTTATTGTTTTACAAGAGATATACAAACACTGCGTCTAATAAAACCTTTTAAATCGTACTTTATTTATTCTGTGACATCCAACTGGCAGCTTCCGGGCTCGAATTGGCCTCAGAAAACTCATTCAAATAACTCTCTCTGTTAACCATTTTCTAGGGTCTCTTCTATGTAGTTAATTTAAAATGCCCGACTTCAATGTTAATTTACGTTTAATGAATTTTAATTTGAGCCTTCCTAAAACCAACAACACGTAGACCACAAAGCTGTCAGTGTTCTGATGTTGCCACCCAACAAAATTGAAAAATTACATTCGGCTCGGAGAGTCCTTTCTGAAGTGACGCGGGAAAAATTTTGTCCGGTCGGAATGTGGACCATTTAGGTTTCCATTCCCTGGGCCTTTGCCATTTCGGTTCATTTTGTCGCCGCCGTTGTTTGATGTTTTCTATTCCATTTAATTTTTTTTTTGGCTGTGACGCTTGAAAGGTCTAAATTCGCGTCCTGCATGTGTTTGCCTAATCAAAAATTTCAAACACGTTTTATATTGGCAACGCAAAAGTCATTTATTCAATTTGCAAACCAGTTTTACGTTGCGTAATCTAATCAAAAAGGTTGCGACTCAACTCGACTTCACTTTCTGCAATAGGATGATGGGATGAGAGGGTGATTCGGTTCAGAGCTGAATGTACAAATGTATATGGCTCTATATAGAAGTTAGGGCAGATATTTGGCCGCTCGCCAGAATACAAGCCCTGGTAACAAGGATAGGGAATCCATTTTGAGCGAAGGAGACAGCCTGTCCAAAATGGCATGGCACTGAATTGAAACAAAAGTAAACAAAGACGCGAAGAGCTTTAAACAGTGCTCCTTGTAACATAACCCATGAGTTGCGAGTGATGGAACCTCGGACGACACATTGATAAAGGATTGCTCAGACATGAGGCGAGGGATTATTGTAGTCCACGGTAACTACATCCATATGCCACGAAAACTATATAGGAATGCTGATTTAAATAGACTAGATTCAATTTAAAATTTAATTCATTTCGGGAAAATCGCAGCTATCCTATTTATAAGATAAGGCAAGGAAATTTTGTATGTATGTATATTATACCGCCAACTTTATGAAAATATTTTTAAATTGGTAGAATTTGATTTAAATGCCATTTTAATGGATCCATCGTGTGGGGCTTAAACTGTCTTAGTGTAAAATTAATTAAAATTAGACCCTTGGTTATAAAAATTATGTGAGAACACATTCCAAATACAGTATGTATCGCTTTTTCTTAAATGAACCGTAAAATATGGAATACCCACACCTCAAATATGCATTCATAAATTAAAATTACGTCATACTTTTTTAAAATTGATATGCTTATTTATTATTTAGAAAGTGTTCTAAGCTTGTTATTTATTATTGTAATTAATTATTTTTCCAAATCTAAATCAGAAATTTATTATCATGAAGATGAGTTGTTTACGTCGCTTGTTTTTTACGTCGTAAATCAGTGAGTTTTTAATAAATTGTAATTTATCTCTAATGCACTAATGGGTTCAGGAGGAATGTGTTTGTTAAAGCTCTTATGTATGTTGCACTACAAGAATAGTATGGGCAGAAAGTAAATATACAATCCCTTATTTGACTACAGCTGGCACTAGTTGATTCAGAATAGTTTTAGCGGTGGAGTTCAGTATTAAATGACTGAAAGAAGTCCCGTGGTGCGAGAAACTGCAATAAATCCGAAAGTCCTTCCTCGAATAGCGTGAATGAATTCGGTTACTGTCTAGGATGAACCCGGTGGACTGCCTCTACGTTGGCATGGGCATGGAATCCCCTATGCAACTCAGACAAGCAGAACAGACGGACATGGCCCGATTAGCGCTGCGAACATGAAAAACAGATATGCTAACGTGGCAAACAGCCGCAGCAATTGGAGGTGGAACTACCCAACCTTATGCCAGCCCACCTACACAAAAAAAAACCGGTTTTATATATTGCAAGCCTTTTATTAATCATAGAATTATAAAATTGCAGGGTTTTTGGTTGTTATAAAAGCGATTATAATGAAACAGATTTCTGAAAGCGAAAACGCTCTATATTTTATGGAAATGTATCGGCATTTTTAAAAAACCCTGTTTTCTCAGCTCTTAAAAAACTCTATATAGTATATATACGGCATCTAAATATATTTCCAGCTGCAGCACATTGAATGAAAAATTCTGTTTATAATTGAGACTAACCCAAAAGAAGAAAGCTAGCCCAACTAGTTGTTATATGGTTAAAAAAGAAATCCTTTTTCCTTAGTGCACCAATAAAGTGTTTAACATTTTCGCCTGGACATTTTAATGGGAGAATTGAAACAATTTCGGTGCCAACATGCAGGCGTTGAGCCCGGAGAGCGCCAAAGGAGGCGGTTGTTTGGGCGCGGGATCCACGCCTATATGCAGATTGGGCGAGCATTTAAAAATTTTACGCTGCATATATTTAGGCGGCGGACGCATCGAAATCCTCGGCGCGAGTCCCACTCTCTGGAACAGCTCTGGCTGTAGCCGTTGTATCAATAAATTAAATGCAGATTTCCCTTTTGTACATGCAGTGCTAGCGAACCGGCGAGCTCGGTTCAATATCATGGCCTCCCCAAGCTGGGCGTGACTGGAAAATTGTTGCATGCAGTTAATTATTTTGGCCAGGTTTTTGTGCATTGCAACTTCCATTTTGGCCACGGCGATTTCCCCTTTGAGGCATTTTAACATGGCTCACCATCCAGCCTTCTGCCATCCCGAGAGGAAACGACTAATTGAAATAAACATTATTAAATACGCCCAAAACGATCCGAATTTGGTTCGGGAAATGACTCTGACTGTTACTTCGGCAGGCATTAATAAATTCCATTTCGTTGCAAAATCAATTGGATTAAGCGTGCAAGTGTAAGGAAATTGTTATTCTGAGAACGGAGCTTTCCATTTATTTTCAACAGGACAGAGAGCCAAGACTTGGGGACCCAAGCTTAGAAGCGGGAACAGACAGATTGTTATTTTGAAGCCTATTGCATAAGTGGCATCTTGCGAGTTCAATTACAAAATTATAAGGTTGAAGGGGACCTTCAGAGAATGACCCAATTATATTTATAAATAAATAATGTGGTCCCGAACATTTTGTGACAGCTCAACGCTTTTTTCATTGATATTAATTTTTATAATTAATACACACGAACAGATCGAGCAAGGAACACATGCATATTAATTGATTTGTTAATTCTCTTCACGTACGTATATACAAAAATAATCAAATATTGTTCACCTTTTCTTGTCTCTTAAATTATGAACCAAATATCTGGGTCCTTTACTTCCAGTATGTATTAAAGATATGTACCCGCTAAACCAGAACTTGAATAAGGTCTATTTTCAACACATACAACACTCAGTTTTGGCGAACTCCAACGATAACCAAATCCAATTGGCCAGCGTTCGTATGCGATTTTAAAAACCGAATCTGGTAATGGATGGGTGAGAGTCGGAAGCAGAAATAAGAGTGATAAAAAAGGCTTTGCAAGGGCGGAGGAGGGCGACTCCTTCTCGGTCAGGATGTATCCTCGACGTTCTCCGTTTACCTGGGAGCCATTTGTGCCCCAAAAACTTTCAGCTGGCTCACACTATGCTCTACGTTGCTGGACAACAATTTTCCATTCGCTTTTGCATTTTTTTGTGCAGGTTTTGGGTTTTGCGGTCTCTGCTTTCCTTCCTTCGATGTCGTCCTCTGCTTTTAGAGGGAGTTCCATTTTGCTTGATTTACGGAAAGATTTGAGGCTATTGCAACGCAACTTTGATGTGTGTATCAATTTACCCAAGTGTTAAGGTTAAGGATTCAGATTGCATTCGTTCGGGCTCTGCTTGTTTGTCTTGGCAAACATTTAGTTATTGCAGGTTGGGAACCGGAGAGTTTCCGGATATTCAGAGGCGGACGGAGAGCAAACGCTGATAGAATGACCGCACAGATAAGTCAATTGGCATTGCATTTGATTGCCGGTGTTCCAGCTGAGGGAGTGTTGAGTTGAGTTGAGTTTGTGTCTCCGATATATTCGAATATATATATTGAAGGTAGTACAAAAAAATTTAATTGAAATGTGGAATTTGTGAAATAAATTTCACATATTTATGGATACATATAAAAGATAAGTAAAAGGTATCATTACGATTTTTAAAAACAGTACTTATGGAAATTTTTAAAAACAGTACTTATGGAAATTTTCCACTTCCTTTCGATAAGAACCTAATGGGTGGATTTATTTTGAATGCCAAATATAATATTAAATATTCTTGTTTGCACCTTGACAAAATTCCTTCGTTTTACTCGACTCATATTATAGTTGAATACGCATTTGTACTTACATACTCCGATATATTTACTAAGACTTTCTGCCCTAGCTTAAGCTAAATTGAAAGCTATAAAAAAAATGATTACACTATTACATATTTACGAATATATGAAAAAGATAACTACAATAAGTATAGATTTATTTTAAATTTGTAAAAGCTGTCCTTTTGAAAATCTCAGTTTAGTGGAATACGGACTGCGGGTGTATTGTTTAAAATGCAAAATAGAATATACAAATACAAGAACACAAAGTCATTTTGAACTGAAAACAGTTTCTTTAATTAGTTGTTAGGCCAGCTACCAACTGAGCCCGTTATAGTATGTAAACAGTTTAAAATTATTTGAAGTAATTGAGGGTGACACGGTCAATGGCGACAATATCTTTGTTTTGTTGTGTTTTTTAAGCTTGTGCATATGTAGCTAACGGGCAGAAGGAGGCGTGGCAGACCCCACAAAGGGATTATATTCTTGATCAACTTGACAAACTGAGTCGATATAGCCATGTCCGTCTGTCCGTCCGTCCGAATGAAGGAACGGATCTCAGAAATTGTACATCCACCTAATACTGACGCAGATGAAGATTTTTTTGTCGGCCACGCCCACTTTTATGTTTTTATGTTTTAACTGCACAATATTCACAAGCTTACATTCGCAATTGGATCATGAATTTCTACCGATCCTACAAAATGTATCGTTGTTTTCAAATATTATTTTTAAATTATTTGTTACGAAACATTGCAAAATTGACTTGGTTTACTTGACTTTTCTATAATGTGAATGTGTGCCTTCAATATATTTGCTGTTTGCATACAAATTTATTTGTTCATAACCTGGTGGTCCCTGGTCGGGTATTGCCTCGATCGTTCTTTATTGTTATATTTTGTACTTGTTTATTATAGATTTATTTAGCTTATAACAAAATTGGTAAACGGTATTTAACAGTAGGGAAACTCGATTGTAATGTTCTTACTTGCTGTATAATATTATGATTCTTTATTGCTTTGATCGAATTCGTTCGTTTCACTCAAGTCATATTATAGTTGAATATACATACATATGTGTTGAGCCCCTCTCTGATACATCATTGTACTCATGCCTCACCCCCAGGCATTAATTCAGCGAAAAAAGTCTCATACTTTGTCGCTGTAATTTGCTTGAGCGCTCTCCTAACGACTTTCCTCACAAAAGCCATAACCTGCCAGGCAGACAAACGCAGACGAACAAACAAACAAACAAACAAACGACTTAAGTGCAAACAATTAAAAGACAAACAGCTCAATGCCGGCACACACAAACATCCATGTGGAGTAATGCCAGGGCACTCGTACAAATGCTCCAACAAAGAATTCGCAGAATCAGAGGCGTCGGATGTTTGGGACGCGTCAGAAGTAAAAGTTGTTCTGACGGTTCAAAAGTCGGGCCATGACATCTGAGCCAGAGTTTTAACTTTTCGGCGGAACGGTCGGGTAAGGAGTTGAGGCTATTTGAGTTTGGAATGCTTCTGGTAGTCGTTTGGGGTTCATACGTATGATATGTTTGAGGATTCAATAAAAACAATTCATAACTGAGTTTTCCGCAGATGGTGCTCATTTCAAAGACGATTGACATTACAGTTATAATCATTTCCGAAATTATGTAAATAATTGTTATATTAACAACGTTTGAAGTCGGTTCAAAAAAAGATTTTATTTCTTTGTTGTTAACTTGAGTATTTTTAGTAAAAAACACCAATAAGATTATAAACATTTCGGAAACATTGAAAAGAATTGTGGCGTTCGAAGTTATTTAATTCTAAAAAAAATAATAATTTATTTGATGTAAATTGAAATGTTTAAGTATCTTAAATTAAAAACAGGTTAGTAAACCGCTCAACAGCTGACAATGTAAGATACAATGTACTAGGACCAGGTGCGTCTCTCGAAAATATGCTCTGCATTCAAATGCCATTCCTCTTTGTATTGCCTTTGTACACACAAGACTGTCCAGATTTTTAAGCACAATTTCCCGGGAATATCACGCTTTCGTTGTATTAAAAAAAAAAAAAAACACCTCTTTGCTGTGCATACATTAGGCATCGTGCAAACGTGTCAACGTCTTGGCCCGCTCCCCCTTTGGGCCCTTTGGGGGTCTCGCTGCTGGGGCATGTCATTCCATCATTGCCAGAGCTGGAGCGTCAACATTCCTGGTAATGAAATGCCCGACAATCCGCTCGTGTCGGAATTTTGATTTTTCAGGTAACGTCAACACAGAAAAAGGTGGACCTGGACCTGGGTGAGAGACCGGGGAAATAGAAGGCTTGGGCTAATCTCTCGACGACCACCAAACCGCACATTAGCACAACTGGGAATCCCTGCCGGCACTGAGCCGGGACGAGCTGCAGGAAGCTCTGCAAACATTTCGGCCGGACAGCGGGCCAAAAAATCGTGCATTGATGACGATAACGTCCTGGCCCGTCCACCATCGCTCCTTGCATATTTACGCCGCATTAGCGCTCAGCGGTCAGCGTCCCAGCGCCTGGAAGCCGGACACATGACGGCGAATTTCGGTTTGGTTTGGTTTGGTTTGGTTAGGTTTGGTTTCGTTTGGGCTGGGCTGGGCTGGTCTGCGTTGGGTTTCAGCTTGTGGTGCCCGGTTGATGCTTTTGACACGATCTACTGATTCCACCCAGAAATACGTTTCGGGAGAGCTGTGGGGTGGCTTTTGCGAGCCTCTGAGATAAACGTATGCTAATCGGCTTGTTTAATGCCGATGCCTGGCGGGGTGGGGG
>JAJJHY010003979.1:506931-586068 GCA_021224005.1 Drosophila setifemur | reverse complement strand
GCTAGTGATGGGGCCACGGCTGGTCAGTGCGGCAAAATGCATCAACTGTCTGCGGTTGTCATACCGGGAAAGGGCGGAAGAAGGCTAAGGCTGAATATTTCAAGTACTTTTGGGTATGACTCTCTCAAGGAATTGAACTTCGAATTAATTAACTGCAAAATCGACCGCGTAAATATGCACATACCATATACACATCTTTGTTTATTTTGGTTTCCTTCATAAAAATAAATGTACCTTGTAAATGTTTTGTGGCTAATAACATTGATTTTATATTTATCATTTCTAAAAATCAACCAAATTAAATGTATGAAAACAAGTTAAAAATAATGAAAAATTTGATTTTTTGTAAATCATCTCATCTCATTTTAAGGAAATAATCAATACAAATAGATTTCCTAAAATCGACACATGGGCAATCGAAACCACAAATTAAACAAATTGTGTTGACAGGTTTTTTGCACAACATGAAGGCAGTTGAAAGCGACGGAAATAAAGTTATGCTTCCCACACTCTTGCACCTGCAGAAATAATGTCCTTCATTAGCATAATGAAGTCATAAACACTGCAACAGTTAACCCGGCAAGTCAACAAGTCAACAGGGAAGATAACATCAGCAGTCACCCACATTAACTTCAATTCTTTGCCTTGAACACGCACATTCTTGTCCCCCCATTCGCTCTCTCCCTCTCTCTCGCTACCCATCACTCTCTCTCTCTCTCTCTCTCTCTCTCTCTCTCTCCCGCTTAACTGTGCAATGGCTGATAAGCGATCGCAAAAAAGGGAAACCCTATTTACATGCAGAGCAGAGTCGGGCGCAAGCCAAAGCGGAAACGGAAGTGCCGAGGCAGCTCTGAAATAATATCAAAAATGGCTGCCGGAGGCGGCAACAAAAAGTTGCAGCTGGTCACAAATCATCTAAGGAGCTGCAGCTCGCCTACGTGCTGCACCCGATGCCAGTGTTGTAAAATGCTAACGAGCGCCGGCAACCTTTGTTGTTTCCCTTGAAAAATCCACCTCCTCCGAAATCTCCTCCTCCTCCTCCGCATCCTCCTCCACCCGCATCATCACCGCTGTCGTCGCTTTGAGTGACTTTTGCAAGACTGCGGAAGGTGGCCGGCAACTAATTTAGCTGCCATTGCAAAATCAGCGGCATCTGCATTTCCTGCACTGGTAAAAACAAAAATCCACGCTGTTTCTGTGAACTATCTGTATACCCTTATGGGGTGCATATCAATTTCGCCAACATGTCTGTCACCAATTGCCATTTATTAAATTATTTTAATTGCCAGAAAGGATAGAACGTTCTTCTTCACTGTGCAATCAATTGTGTTAAAAACGAAGATAACTATAGTCGATTACCTTTCGATCCTTCCGTTTGATATGATGTAAGTAATATAAATTTGAAAAATTTATAAGTATTATTATTACGTATGTATAAGTTAATGGTTCGAATTTCTAGTTCTTTAAATTTATTTAAAACAGATCACACAAAACTTTGGATTTTATTTTGTATTTAAAAAAAAATATTCTTTAGTTTTTGAAACATATAAGGTTTTAGATTTTTCTTTGAATATTTCCTTATTCATTTCTTGAATTTAGGAATTAAGTAAAATTCCTTTTAATTTGTTTACTTTCAAGTAAAGGAATATTTCAAACTGAAAAAGTCAGAGGATTCAGAAAGCAGCAAAATCGCATCGCAATCTTGTTCCAGAATCCCATGGACTGGTTAAAGTCTCAGTTTCAGTGTTAACGGCAGGCACGGAGCGAGGCAGCACCAGCTGCTGGCACCTGTGCTGGCTGCAACTATAAAATTCCAATTTACTCCGCATACTTTCTTAGCAACCAGACCCGCCCGATCCCGATTCCGCTGCCAGCCATCCTCCTCCTCATTTTCCTCCGCCAGCCCCACCGGCCTCCGCACGATGGCTGGCATTTCTCGCCTGGCTCTCCGCCTCCGATCTGGATCTGTGTGCACGGGGGCTTCCTTTCCTGCCCTCGCTGGTTTTCTTTTAGCTGGCGCAATTTTATGTATTTTTATGGTAGCTTGCAGCCACGACTGCCGCTTGGCCCGGAAAGCGGAAACCGAAAATTGCTACTTATTATGTTACTAACATTGTGCTCCAGTGCCTCCCTCCTTTCGTACGCGCATGTTTTTGTGTGTCTGGAGATTGGGATGGGGATGGAGATGGGGTTGAAGCTTGCTCTGGAGCCGGAGCCGGGTATGGAGCCGGTGCTGGAGCCGGGCCGGAGCTCGAGCCTGTTGTTGGATGGTGTGATAATGTCAAGTTTTGTTAAAATTAAATTGCATGTCTCGCTGCGTTGAAGGTAAATTATTGCCTCCCAGGGTCGAAGGTGTGGCATTTAACTTTACATCTCCAACCGGAAATAGTTGCCGAAGAAGTTGTTGCTTCAAGTAGCAGGCATTTTACCTTTAAATAGCCCATAGTATAAAGCTCAGTCCCTCTGTAAAACCCGCAAACACACACGTACCATCAGTGCCCAAACATCAAACAATTTTTTGTAAGCCTCTTGTTGCCTATTTTTCGGAGGAACGCTTTGGATTTCTTTTTGCCCATTCTCCCAGCCCCATTCTCCCAGCGGGTGGCTGAATATAACATTTTTTGCGTTTTACCACAAACAGTATGAAACAGATTTTTTCTTAGTCACCGCGTGGTGCCAGAACAAAAACCGTTGAAGGGGGCCACAGTCGCCACATTTGCCGGCGGGGCCAACGCCACAATGTATGCAATGTTTTCATTTCTTCCCTTTTTTAGTTGGTTGCGTGAACCACACGCTGTGATTTTTACCGGCATTACAAAATATTAACAGCGCACAGCAAACATAAGAAAAATTATATTTCCCTTTTAAAAGGAGGGCGAGATACATTTGAGTAATGATAAAGTTACAGTTGTCTCGTCGCGTTGTAAACTTTAAGTTAAATTACTATGCCTTTTAATAATCGAGTAACACCGAGCCATTTGAAATTAACTGGCAGGTCTGTGACATAATCGTTTCATTATAATCAAATGTAATTTTATTTGGTAAATAATTGGTTTAGCTAACAATATATGAGAAACTAGTCTATGACTCGAAGAATAAAATCTTCTCAATACAATAAGATATTGTATTTGGTTAATATGGCTTAGTTAATATTATGTTAGAAACTAATATTGCCCACAATTCACAAGGAGAAATTTTCAGTATTTGGCCATCTTCATAAAACATAACAATTAATTTTAAAAAATGCTTTACATTTAATTAATAAGCCAAAAATAATCAGTTTTCGTGTGCCCGACGAATACCATCCTTGACCTTGGCAATACTAAACAAGGCTATCATGATAAAGAAAATCTGCAAATACTTCTGCCAGGCTTTGGGATTGCCTGTAACCCTTTGGCCATGCCAAGAATGGCCAACATAAAAACAGCACGTTCCGCTGGCAATAAATCTTGGCCGTCGAGTGCCTTGCACGTATGCGGAAGAAAGGATCAGACCGGGGACAAGACCAGGACTCACGCAATCGAAGGCTGCCAGGAGACGTCACATTGCCCTCATCGTTTTCTATTTTTAGTGTATTTTACGGATGACAGTGCATCGCTCTGACCTTCATCCGATGTGGAATCCGATGAGAAATATGGGAGCTCCCATGCAAAATGGGAAATAGCCTCAATGAGCTATAACGTTTTCTATTTTCAATGCGAAATTCCTCTGCGCTTCCCTTCACTTATTCTGTAATTTATTGGCTCCCAGCAGAGTGGCACATTGATACATATATCCCCCAATCCATGGAAAGGATGGCAGGACCTCAACCAAACTGTCCCAATATTTGTTGCTTCGAGGAGGGCAAACATTAACGAATGTTCAACTACTTCCGTATCAATATCAGCCCCACCTCCTGCCGCGCGTGTATCTCTAAATTGAGTACGTGTTGTTCTAGCTGTTGAACGTGTTTCGGTAAGTACTGAGGCCAACACGTGTGGCAGGGACCCCGGGGAGTTAGCGGGACCAATGGAGGGATTGGCCACATATTTCTTCCAGTTATATGGATTTCCAAACGTGTCTGATTGCCCAACGGTGGCATTTTATTGCATTTATTAAAAGCAACTTAAGAGCTCAAGGGCTGACATCGTAATCTGAAAATTAGATGCGTCTATCCTTTGTTTTTTGTTCATTAAAGGATTTAATGGAGAATTTGGACTTGAGGATAGCTTTTTTTTAACTTATTAAATATTTACCTTTAATTGAAAACTCATCGGAATTAGGGACAAATAAAACAATTTCTTGGAATCCATTACTGCATACAAATATTTTTAGTTAAAAGCTTTCATTTAAATTCGAAGGCCTTTTTTAATTTTGGTAAAACATAGAATTATTTTTATTGAGATACTTTTGCACTTTCAAATTTGAACTCCCGTTCCCCGAAAAAATCCATATTCATACCCCTATTCCTATGGGACACTTAACACTTGTGAATTTAGATCTTCCTTCAGGAATGGAGGTACTCCACCATTCGGTCCTTTACATGTGGTTGGCTCCGCTGAGGGCATTGGCGGAGGGATAGTGTGATCGGAGGAGCATGCACCGCTCCCGATCGATGAAAAGGCTGCGCCGCTTGAGCATTATCTCACGCTCCAAATTGCTTCGGGAGTTGACCAGGTCCGACTTGACCCGCTCCGCCTCCTGAAGCTCGTGCAGCATGGCGGAGACGCTGCTCTGGATGGTGTGAACCCCGTCGATAAGCTCCTGCTGGGCGAGATCGCGGCAGCTCTCGACATTGGGCCGGTAGCTGCGGTTGTCCATGCGCGTCTGGGCCACCTTCATGGAGGCGTCGAAGGTCTCGATGCGCTTCTGCATCTGCACAATACGGTTCTCCACGTCGGCCAGATTCTGCAGGACCTCGCGCAGGTCGTTTTCGAAGCGCTGCACCGCCTCCTGGGTGCAGTTGATTCTTGCCGTCAGGGCCTTCTCCACCACGTCAGCCTGGGTGCGGATGTCTCGGGCGGCGTTCATCAGGATCGAGTTGAGGGTGTTCCGCAGAGCTACCGACTTTTGGCGGCACTTCTCGCAGTCCTCCAGGGTCTCCATGCTGAAGTGCTCCCAGTACTTCTCGGAGGCCTGTTCCGGAGGCTGTCGCACAGCACCCGGTCGGAACATTATCGTCCGTGAGCTGTTGTTCAGGCCCGTGTTGAGAGTGTCGATCTCGTAGGCCTGCTTCTTGTCGCTCCAGTCGTACTCCAAGCGCTGGCGCGCTGTTCTGTTTTCCACCTGCTGCGACTGAAAGTCCTCCAACGTCTTCATCAGCAGGCGCCGGATCTCGGCGATGAGGGCCAGCTCGTTGACCAGCTCCTCCTCCACCTGGTCGCGCACCAGCTCGGTTTCCGGTCGTGTGGCCCTCTTCTCGATGCACTCCTTGGCTATCGACTCGGGCACTCCGAGGATAGTCATCGACTGCCTCAGCTTGATGCGCTCCACCTCCATTGTGGCGATCTCGTCGGCCATCGCCTTGATCGCGTTCTCCAGCGTGTTTTTCCATTTCCCGATCAGCTGGGATCGAGTTCGCAGCTTGTCTGTGGTCTCGGTCTGAGACTTTTCCACCACCGCTGAAAGCCGCAAGAATTCGGTGGCCGAGCTGAAACGGTTTCTGAAAAGAAGGTCGGGTTAAGCCTTTTTATGAATATATTATCTCATTTATCATTCCAATTATAGCTCGTCTAATCACAAAAATATTTACAACAAGAAAGGAAGGCTAGCTTCGGTACCCAAAGTTTAGAATACCCTTGCAGACCAGTCGCTCTCAATCCGTTCGATCGTTTGTATGTCAGCTATAGGATATGGTGATCCGATTTTTGGTGTTTAAATTTCTAAAACGGCTTTAATGTCTATGAAAACTGTATTTCGCAAGAATGAATTAATTGTCTTCAAAAACACCAAAGCTATGCTCAATGACCCATTTTCTCCCATCGTTCCAATGGCAGCTGTTGGATATAGTGATCTGATTTTGATGAAACTTTCACGATATGTTAAAATAGTTATTAAATATAGTTCCCCTAGAAATAAATAAAATATCTTAAAAAATGTAAAAAATATGTGATATAGTATTCCGATTCCGGCCGTTCCGACTTATATACTACCTGCAACAGATTGAAGGGTGGGTGCAAGTTTCAGCCCGATAGCTTTAAAACTGAGAGACTAGTTTACATAGCAAGACAGACAGACGGACATACGGAAAGACAGACAGACGGACAGACAGACAGACAGATATGGCTAGATCGACTTGGCTGATGATGCTGATCAAGAATATATATACTTTATAGGGTCGGAAATGTCTCCTTCACTACGTTACAATCTTCTGGTCAAAATTAAAATAGGGGTATAAATATATATTCACATCGAGTCCGGTCTGGGATTTGAACCCAAGATCTTCGCGTTTTAAGTCGAACGTCGTAACCATTCGACAAACCCAAACTTTTTGAACCGACAGCTAATACAGTATAAATATATTGAAGACGCACATTCATACATACATACATACACATTCGTATTTATGTATATGAAGGTAGTGGCAGCTGCTGCTGCAGCGACACTTCCGAGAAAAATCAACCACCGAACGCAAGCGATTTACCGTTTGTTTGAGCAAATAAGCAGATTATTTGTGGTTAGCGCCTGTAAACTTTAGGTATTTATTGTGAGCTTTCAATCTTGAAATTTTCAGGATCGGTACAAGCCTATGCTCCAATTGCATGTGTATTTAAAAAAAAATTTTTGAAAATTGTGCAGTGCAGGGGAGTGCAAAAATTCAAATACAAATTGCGGGGGCGGTGGGCGTGGCGCCGACTTAAAAAAATAAACTCTAATTGACTCAGTAATAGGAGAATCTACACTGGTAATACGGTTCCTCTAGCTCTTACAGTTGCTGAGATCCGTGTGTTCATCCGGACGAACGGACGGACGGACGGACAGACGGGCAGACGGATAGACGGACATGGCTATATCGACTCAGGTCGTCATGCTGATCAAGAATATATATACTTTGTGGGGTCTGCCACGCCTCCTTCTGCCTGTTACATACATTTGCACAAACTTAATATACCCTTTACCTTTGGGTACAGGGTCTAACTAGGTAACAGCCATATTAACCGAAACAGAAAGAAGGGTTCATGTAAAGGTTAGTCCCGATAGGCCCGACAGAAAGTCGGACATAGTAATGCTGATCAAGAATATATGTTATATTATAGTTTATATAGTTTATATATTTATATTACAAGCTTATATCCGTATACCTCAGCTGAGAGTATATAAAAAAGTCAGAAAACTTCAGTGGGCTTCCCAGACTGTTAAAGACCCTGTAAAAATTTGGTTATAAGCAAAATAAATTAAAACGAAAAAAAGAAATAATTAACTACCGAGTCTGTTCTGGGGTTCGAACCTGATACCTCCGTGTTATCAGCCAGACGTCCTAGCCATTGCATAACCATATACATTTCGAATCAATCAGCTAATACAGTATAAATATATTGAACGCGCACATTCATACATGTGTATATTAAGGTAGTGCGTTCTAAGCGGCACTTCCGAAAAAAAAAACAAGTAAGAACGTTACAGTCGAGTTTCCCGAATGTTACAGACCCTGTACAAATTTGGTTATAAGCAAAATAAATCTAAAAAAATATATATATATATATATTCACGCCGAGTCCGGTCTGGGATTCGAACCCAAGATCTTCGCGTTTTAAGTCGAACGTCGTAACCATTCGACAAACCCAAACTTTTTGAACCGGCAGCTAATACAGTATAAATATATTGAAGGCGCACATTCATACATATTTATATGAAGGTAGTGGCAGCGCAGCTGCAGCGGCATTTCCGAGAAAAATCAATCACCCAACGCAAGCGTTTTACCGTTTATTTGCGCAAATAAACAGATTATTTGTGTTTAGCGCCTGTACACTTTAGGTATTTATTGTGCGCTTTCTAATTAACCAATCTTGATGAAATTTTCAGGATCGGTAGAAATCTATGCTCCAATTGCACGTGTATTTTTAAAAAAATTTTAGCTTGAAAATTGTGCAGTGCAGGGCAGTGCAAAAATTCAAATACAAATTGCGGGGGCGGTGGGCGTGGCGCCGACTTTAAAAAATAAACTCTAATTGACTCAGTATTAGGAGAATCTACACTGGTAATACGGTTCCTCTAGCTCTTACAGTTGCTGAGATCCGTGTGTTCATCCGGACGGACGGACGGACGGACGGACGGACGGACGGACGGACGGACGGACGGACGGACGGACGGACGGACAGACGGACATGGCTATATC
Source organism: Drosophila setifemur (assembly GCA_021224005.1). Classification (NCBI taxonomy): domain Eukaryota; kingdom Metazoa; phylum Arthropoda; class Insecta; order Diptera; family Drosophilidae; genus Drosophila; species Drosophila setifemur. Next base: position 577,754 of record JAJJHY010003979.1, on the reverse strand, counting down.
GACTCAGCTCGTCATGCTGATCAAGAATATATATACTTTGTGGGGTCTGCCACGCCTCCTTCTGCCTGTTACATACATTTGCACAAACTTAATATACCCTTTACCCTTTGGGTACAGGGTCTAAAAACCACCTAGCGCAAGCGATGTACCGTTTATTTGAGCAAATAAACAGATAGCTTGTTGTTAGAGGCTGTAATCTTTGCATATTTTTTGTGGGCTTTTTAATTGACCAAACTTGAAATTTTCAGGATCGGTAGAATTTATGCTTTAATTGCGTAAAAAAAATTGCTGATGTCTCTAGATTGAAAATTATGCAGTGCAGTGAATGTCAAACATTAATATACAAATTGAGGGAGCGTTGGCATCGCCAAAAAAAAACAAGTAAGAACGTTACAGTCGAGTTTCCCGACTGTTACAGACCCTGTACAAATTTGGTTTTAGGCAAAATAAAAAAAAACAAAAAAAAATATATGTATATTCCACCGAGTCCGGTCTGGGATTCGAACCCAAGATCTTCGCGTTTTAAGTCGAACGTCGTAACCATTCGACAAACCCAAACTTTTTGAACCGACAGCTAATACAGTATAAATATATTAAAGACGCACATTCATACATACATACGTATATACACATTCATACATATGTATATGAAGGTAGTGGCAGCGCAGCGACACTTCCGAGAAAAATCAACCACCGAACGCAAGCGATTTACCGTTTGTTTGCGCAAATAAACAGATTTTTTGTGTTTTTCGCCTGTAAACTTTGGGTATTTATTGTGCGCTTTCTAATTAACCAATCTTGATGAAACTTTCAGGATCGGTAGAAATCTATGCTCCAATTGCATGGGTATTTTTAAAAAAATTTTAGCTTGAAAATTGTGCAGTGCAGGGCAGTTCAAAAATTTAAATACAAATTGCGGAGGCGGTGGGCGTGGCACCGACTTAAAAAAATAAACTCTAATTTACTCAGTATTAGAAGAATCTACACTGGTAATACGGTTCCTCTAGCTCTTACAGTTGCTGAGATCCGTGTGTTCATCCGGACGGACAGACGGACAGACGGACAGACGGACATGGCTATATCAACTCAGCTCGTCATGCTGATCAAGAATATATATACTTTGTGGGGTCTGCCACGCCTCCTTCTGCCTGTTACATACATTTGCACAAACTTAATATACCCTTTACCCTTTGGGTACAGGGTCTAAAAATTTAGTTGCGTCAGTATTAGGAGAATCTACACTGGTAATACGGTTCCTATAGCTCTTACAGTTGCTGAGATCCGTGTGTTCTTCCGGACGGACAGACGGACATGGCTATATCGACTCAGCTCATCATGCTGACCAAGAATATATACTCTGTGTCTGCCACGCCTCCTTCTGCCTGTTACATACATTTGCGCAAACTTAATATACTCTTTCCCCTTTGGGTACAGGGTCTAAACACAGCGATCAAAAATATATATTTGATCTTTGATTAATCCATGTTGCTTACTTATCCGCCCTGCTTAGAGCTCCGTTGACCAACTGGACCGTTTCGTTGTTTCGCGTCCGCCACTCGTTGGGACTGAACCGGGTGATCGAATACCGATCAACTACAGGTCGAGTTCCTGTTATCCCTGCCATGGGGCTCCAGTCCACCTTGCCAGAGGCCCAGGGGCCTATCGGTCCCATGGGCATCAGCTGGTCTTTGTTGGGGAGTTCGTCTCCCGGCTGCGGCAAATAGCAAGGCGGGTTCTGAAGGTTGTCCGCATTGGGATCCATGGTGCGCTGTTACAAGGAGGATGAAGGACCAAGTCTTAGTAAACTTCTGGATTGAACATATAAACACAAATATGTTTTATTGTTTTATTGATTTATTTTCATAACTACCGCGATATTCGGTTTAAACCTTTTCCAGGTTAATACCTCATATATTTGTGGCCTTACTTAATAGAACATTTCAAAAGCCAATTTTAAATGAAAGTATATTATTAGTTTGAAAACAAGAAAGGAAGGCTAGCTTCGGTACCCGAAGCTTAGAATACCCTTCGATCGTTTGTATGGCAGCTATAGGATATGGTAATCCGATTTTTGGGTTTTTAATTTTCGAAAAACGGCTTTAATGTCTGTTTGGTTATGCGGCCAGAGTCAGACTCTTAAGAGTCATAAGACTCTCTTAAATTCCCTTCATCTATTTCTGTTATTTCTATTTCCTATTACCTTCATTTCATTGCGCGGTCCTTTACCCAAGCTCTATCATCATTCTATTCGGTTTCGTCTTTGTAACGATCGCACGGCCAATTCGGGTCCGCTTGCTACTTTTGATATATAACAAGTAAGAACGTTACAGTCGAGTTTCCCGACTGTTACAGACCCTGTACAAATTTGGTTATAGGCAAAATAAATCAAAACCAACAAAAATATATATTCACACCGAATCCGGTCTAGGATTCGAACCCAAGATCTTCGTGATTTAAGTCGAACATCGTAACCATTCGACTATACCATACATTGTAAATCAGCAGCTAAAACAGTATAAATATATTGAAGGCGCACATTCATACATATGAATATGAAGGTAGTGGCAGCGCAGCTGCAGCGACACTTCCGAGAAAAATCAACCACCGAACGCAAGCGATTTACCGTTTGTTTGAGCAAATAAGCAGATTATTTGTGGTTAGCGCCTGTAAACTTTAGGTATTTATTGTGAGCTTTCAATCTTGATGAAATTTTCAGGATCGGTACAAACCTATGCTCCAATTGCATGTGTATTTTAAAAAAAAATTTTGAAAATTGTGCAGTGCAGGGGAGTGCAAAAATTCAAATACAAATTGCGGGGGCGGTGGGCGTGGCGCCGACTTAAAAAAATAAACTCTAATTGACTCAGTAATAGGAGAATCTACACTGGTAATACGGTTCCTCTAGCTCTTACAGTTGCTGAGATCCGTGTGTTCATCCGGACGAACGGACGGACGGACGGACGGACGGACGGACGGACGGACAGACGGGCAGACGGATAGACGGACATGGCTATATCGACTCAGGTCGTCATGCTGATCAAGAATATATATACTTTGTGGGGTCTGCCACGCCTCCTTCTGCCTGTTACATACATTTGCACAAACTTAATATACCCTTTACCCTTTGGGTACAGGGTCTAAAAATGATCTCTATACGACTGCACGGCCAATTCTTGACCGCTTACCTACGTTCGATCGATAAATCCCAAATTGTAACCTAAAAAACATTGCCCTGCGTGGCCAAATAAATTAAAATTAAACTAATATAATTACTTGTGATTATTGCGGAAATTATAGCCAATGAAAAAGCTCATTGACTCAAAAATGTCTATGGAAACTGTATTTCTCAAGAATGAATTAATTGTTTTGAAAAACCACTAAAACATGTTAAAATAGGCATTAATAAGAGGTTTCGTTCCTATGGCAGCTATGTGATGTAGTGTTCCGATTCTGGCCGTTCCGACTTATATACTACCTGCACAGCTTAAAGGGTTTCAGTCCGATAGCTTTCAAACTGAGAAACTAGTTTACAAAGCAACCGACAGAAGGACAGAGAGACGGACAGACGGACATGGCTAGATCTACTCGGCTGGTGATTCTGATCAAAAATATATATACTTTATAGGGTCGGAGACGTCACCTTCAATGCGTTACAAACTTCTGGTCAAAATTGTAATACCCTCTGCAAGGGTATAACAAGAAAGGAAGGCTAGAATCGGTGCCCGATGCTTAGAATACCTTGCCTTCCAACCGTTCGATAGTTTGTATGGCACCTATAGAATATATTTGTTCGATATTTGGTTTTTAATTTTCTAAATTGTCTTTAACGTCTCTGAAAAGTATATTGTCCAAAAATGTATTAATATAATTTATAAACACCAGAGTTTTGGTCAATGGCCCATATTCTCCCATCGTTCCTATGGCAGCTAAAGAATATAGTGTTCCGAATTCGATAGGACTTTCAGGAAAAGTTATTTAAAAACAAGCAATCATGTAGAATTTATGTCCATTTCTCGAAATCGTTCCTATGCCAGCTTTGTGTTCCGGTACCGTCCGTTCCGACTTATATACTACATCCAACAGAGAGAAGGGTTGGTGCAAAGTTTTAGTCCGATAGCTTTTAAACTGAAAGACTAGTTTGCGTAGAAACTGACAGACGCACAGATGGACAAACGGACAGCAGACGGACATGGCTAGATCGACTTGTCTGGTGCTGATCAAGAATATATATACTTAATGGGGTCGGAGATGTCTCCTTAGCTTACGGCAAACTGTACTTCCTCCATTCTGTGAGGTCCTTGCGATTGTTTGTACTGATCCTTACGTATCTCGCCCAACTGCTTCTGTTGCTGATCCACTCCGCCCTGTAGGTCCGCCTGCAGCTTCTGGTGATCCTGAGCGGCATTTATTATGTTTTGGACCAGGTGCTGCTGGGTGGCCTCATCAGGATGAGGGGTGAGGGCAACCCTTGCAGGTTGTGGGGGCTTTTTCAGGCGGTGGGAAGGTGGATCAGTCGGAAGGGGACAGAGCAGAGGGGCCGGACATGCCGATCCGGGATTTAACTCGATGGTCCTGCCCTTGCATTCGGCTCCCGGATCCTGCTGCTTCTTTTCCAGGCAATTCATATTAAGTTAACTTCCAACAAACTAACAGAATGTGTAGAAATGTAAATGTATTTGTTTTCAGGAATACTGACTGGAACTGAACGTGTTCAACGATTGTTTGAAGGCCGTAAACAGGAAAATGTGTTGTTGGGCAACGGTTACTAGAAAGCACATAGGTGGGAGGTTTTTAAGGATTTAAAAAGGACTTCATTTGCATTTGGCCATGTGATTATAATTTTACTACATTTTCTAAAAAAAATCCTGCGATCTCTGAATTCTGCTTATAACTACTTAAAATTAATATTAGTTAATGGCTAGTGATCAGTATTGAACTATTACAAATTGAGAACCCAAGCACTTAATCCTCCTTTATATGAGCTGCTGATTTAGCATATTAGTTATTAGTTAGGTGACTTGGGTCACTTCAATCTAATGAACATCCCACTTTTGTACTTCCTTTGAGTACTTAACTGTGTTTCGAAACAATCTGATAGCCTTTCCATATCGTTTGACTATTGGCACTTAAACAAAACAATACAAGCCGACAGAGAAAATATTTGGAAGACTTCCGAAAACCACAAATTAATTTTGTAAAAGTATACGGGAATGGGTAAGAATTTACTTACTCACATGTATCCCATACTGTAGTCACTAATTCCGGCCCACAGATACCCAACAAAATAGGGAAAGCCGGCTGGATCCGCCGCTGTTCGTGACCTGCGACCTCGATGAATTCCGGGATCCGAATAAGAAGCGAGCCGAGGTCGATGCCTGCGAGGTGCTTGAAAAGCTGGACGCCCAGGATGAGATCAGTGTGTCCAGCATTATATCGGCCCTGCTGGCACCCATCGAAGCATCGGATGAACAGTACAAGGTGTGCGACTGGGGCATCAATCCCAAACAGTTCCTGCCCGTAAAACAGGCTGTGGTGTTTAAGGAGCAGCTGTTCGTGTCCAGGCTAAGAAACACCAATTGCAAGCTGAACGAGAACCTTAAGATCTTCTTCGAGCGGGAGCTGGAGCAGATCGGACGCTTTTGCCTAAACGTGGAGGAGTCCTTCGACGGGTACGTGGTCTTCAGCAGCAGTAAAATGAAGAAGGGCCGGGGCATCGTGGAGTGTGGACACCAACTGAAGGGCAAGTATGACGACAAGTTCCTGCTGATCTGCGAGAAGCGCTCTGAGTTCGACCGCATCGACAATACGCGGGTGGAGAAGAGCCTGGAGCTGCGCAACCACGCAGACCTCTTGCTGACTGCCATCCGGGAGACGCGGATCAACGAGGAGGTGCAGCGCTTCAAGGCCCGCATCGACATTAAGGACCGGGACCACGTGTTCGTCCTGGACGGTGGCATCATGCTCCTGATGCGCCACCTGGTATGCAACAATTTCGTGGGCTTCTTTGAGTACTACACGATGAATCTCTACGGGCGCGTCCTGCGCTGCAACCTGGTGGTCCACAAGGAGCGCAAGGTGGTCCGCATCTTCTACCGCACCTACAAGAACGTGATCCACATCCTCACCCAGCAGTGCTTCAACGACGAGCTGCAGGATGTGGCCGAGACCTTTATGACCAACGAGGGTCGCATTGTTCTTCACTACTGGCGGGGCTACAACTACCTCCTTCACTCCGCCTGCATGCCGCCCAAGCGAAAGGAGCAGGTCCTGCCCAAGCTTGAGCTGATGTGGCGCCAGAATGTCCAGCTGACCCACAAGTTCCGGAACCTCAAGGCTCTCAACTATGAGAACGCCACCAACTACTTGAGTGGCAACACCCAGCTGGCCGACTTCATGCAGGACTACGTACTCAGTCTATTGCGGTACAAGCCCACAAATGTCCTCGAGTTTTCCGTCATGTTCTTCCAGAATATGTCCAAAAATTAGGACCTTTGGTTGCATATCGCGCTTTGTGAAAATTTTTAGTCATTTCCCGGTGCAAAATGGAGAATAATTTACATATAGATCTTAGTATTGTTTGTCTAGATTTTTAAAGTAAAATAAAGTTTAAACTGGAAAATAAAAAGCCGCAAACAAAATAAAGGTGGATATTTCTAAGGATCTAGCGATATAATTGTACCATTTAAAATAAAATTTCTGGATTGGTATAGGCACACTTTTAATTTAAAATTACATTCAAATTAAGTATTTGAAATTCATAATTAAGTTTTGGTAGAAGGGTTGGTGTTTTTATTTTTGGCTAGATTGCTTTTAGCCTTGTTAGACCCAATTATTTTTGACCATAGAGATACCTAAACTAAAACAAGATCTCGACAAATTAATGGATTTGACAAGATACATTTTTCAAAGTAATTTATTAATTCAAGGCGATGAAACACCACGCTTTGAGGCTGATTTTTACAATGATTTTAAATGTTGTTCTTGAAGTTATGTAAAAGAGTCAAATTTGGTTAATTTGGTTTGTGACTAAACAAAATTTAACATGTGCTTGGGCAGAAAATAAATCTCTTTTGGCTCTCAAGTCTACCCTTCATTGTTGTTCTGCCCGAGCATTATTCCCGTTCTTTGCAATTAGCAAGAGCTACTAAGAAACGCAATCCGAGAGCTTCTTCAAGTGAGCTCAGAAGTGGGTCCGAGGCACAGAATCGCCTTCAAAATTGGGGCTGCAACGAGCGGAATAAATAGAAGAACTCCTGGCAGGTCCCTCAGCTAATTGCAAGGCCAACAGCTCTTCAGACGGCTTAAAGGGCTACAAACAGCATGTAACTGTAACTGTAACAGGAGAAGTTGGGTGTTGTCAAGTGTAAATAAGGTCAACAGAACGAGTGTGTGTGTTTGCCAGCTTCAATGGCAGCGACAATAAACGAATGGACAGCAAATAAGGCAGTCGCTGGACGAGCTCACATAAAGGGCTTTTGTGAGATCGGTTTCTGGGGACCAGGAGCAGGACCAGGACCAGGACCTGCTCATTGTTACTGGAGCGAAGGCAGTCGTCGTCGTCATCTCATTAAAAGGCAAAAGGCGTGTGAGAATATCAACAGTTGAAGGTGGGACAGATAAAGGCGGCTCAAAGGGTAAACAATAAATAAAGCGGCCTTCGAGGCCGAGCAATATTAAATTTGTTATTAAGCTTGTAATTATTTACTGAGCCGGAAATGTAGACATCATCCGATGGGCGCTACCTTTTTTCGTCCTCTTAACTACGCGAATTACGAACGATGAAAATGAAAATATAAATAAATTATGCAAAAGACAAAGACAATGCGTTTTTTTCTTCCACTTCCATCCATTCAGGCTGGAGATCTCGCGTTCTGCGCTTATTTCACAGTCAAGTGAACTTTGAAAGCGAGGATGCACGACAGAACAAAGGCGGTACGAAGGCCCGAGGCGAGGACAGTATCTTGGATTTTTTCGCTGCACTGGCAAAAATCTTTGAGTTAAATATTTTTTTTCATTTTGTAATTAATACTGAAAAATAAGGGTTTCCGATTTCCAAATGCCGCCAGAGTCTTAAGCATTCCCTCCTTTGAACAGTTTTTGGATAAAACACAACAATTCTTGCATATCCTATCAATACTTAATTTGTTTATTGAAAAACAATGCTTTATATTATTGAGCCTTTGGAAGTACGCGTTTGAAATTGAGTGACAAGTGACAAGATAGCATTTATTATTGTTTGAATCTGGTAAATACCTTCCGGTAAATCTCACATAGCACACATGCTGGGAAAACAAAAATTTATTTTCAGTGTTTTTATTTGCTCGGAAACTCTCATTAGTTTGTTATGCATTTCTCTTATTTGATGTAAATTAACTACAATTGTTTCTGTGCGCCGTCCACTTACATTTAATTTTCATCTTCATCTCCACACACTTTTCATTCATTCATTTCGCATTCATTTCAGGCCTCGTACATTTTTGCATTTGTTTTTGCATTTATCGTCATTGTGCTCCCTTAACCCCATGAAGCTCCCATTGAGTGCTAAAATAAATCAAAATGTACATTGTGCGAGGGCCTGGGGAACTGGAACTGGAGGAAAAACAGTTAAAAAGCGAAAACAAATCTTAAATGAAAATTGTAACCGCTCCTGGGTTGTGCAAAAAGCCAATGGAAAACTGTTGGGAGCAGCAATGAGAATGGGAAAGGGAATGGGAATGGGAAACTGCGAGGGACGAGTGTTGGTAATCTCCAGGCCACATGTATCAAGGTTGTGGGTTTTGGGATTGCGGATTGGGTGGCGGTGGGAGCTTAAGGGTCAGTAATAAATGTCATGATACGAAATTTATTTACGCGCTGCGAAAAACCAAAGCAAATGAATGCAATAACAACGTCCTTGGGTTGGGTTGGGTACAAGGAAAGAATCGTAAAAACGATACCGCAAACATATACGCACAGATATGAGACAAGCCTTAGCCAAATCGCAAAAGACAATTAAAACGGAATGCCAAAGAAATATGCCGAAGGACGAGAGAGGATGTGCGAGACGCTCTATTTTAATCTCACTAGGGAAATATAATTTACATGAGGGAGAATGGCATTCAAATGCGAAGAAATATAACGTGTTCTTGGATTAAATAATCATTTCCCTAAAAAAACGAAGTATTTAAATCTATAAATGCAAATATTCATAGAAAATAAGACAAAGAGTGAAAAAAATATTTTATTAATAATTAAATATATATACGTATGCATTCGTACACGCACTAGTAATAATTCAGGAGATACGCTGCCAGAGTACAGACTCAGCAAAGTAAATTATACAAATTCCTACAACTTTTCTGTAATTAACACATCCCCAGCAAACGGAGACTCTCGTATTTGGTATCACAAAATCTCTGGTCTGAATAAGTGTTGAGTGTGTGCCTGACAGGATGGCATTTTGGAATGATGAACTCGGGGTGGGCCTTGGGCAAGAATCCTGACCCAGTTGGGAGAATAGGCTTCCTTCTACCTAAAGCATAAAGTGTTGTCGTCTCGCATATAATTTTTATGAGCTGTTTACATGAGGAAGGACATCCAAGCCTTCATTTTTTGTTCCCACTGTGCACATGTCAAGTTTAAAGTTCATCTCAAGGCGCAACTTCATAGTTAAAGACAACTCCGGGTTGAGGAGTTTAATTAATTTAGATGAAAGAAATTTCAAATGACTGGGTTTGCACCTCTATTTGTAATAGACAACAACAATTCGGTCAAAGTGCTCAAAATAAAGGAGAACAAAAAGGGAAGGCTAGCCTCGGTACCCGATGCTTGGAATACCCTTGCAGACCAATTACCCTAAAACTGTTTAATCGTTTGTATGGCAGCTATGGAATATTGCGATCTGACTTATAGTTTTTAGTTTTCTAAAACGGCTTTAATGTCTATGAAAACTGTTTTCTCGAGAATGAATTAATTGTCTTGAAAAACACAAGAGTTATGCTCAAAGACCCATTTTCCCCCATCGTTCCTATGTCAGCTATAGGATATAGTGGTCCGATTTAGATGATACTTTCGATATATGATAAAATAGTCATTAAATATTGTGTTCTAAAAACCAAATTAAATATCTTAAAAAATTTCGAATTTATGGCACCTTTTCCCAATCTTTCCCAAGGCAGCTACGTTATGTAGAGTTTCGATTCTGGCCGTTCCAACTTATATATTACCTGCAACAGATTGAAGAGTTGGTGCAAAGTTTCAGTCTGATAGCTTTAAAACTGAGAGACTAGTTTACATTGCAACCGACAGACGGACAGACGGACAGGCAGACGGACATGGCTAGATCGACTCGGCTGGTGATGCTGATCAAGAATATATATACTTTATAGGGTCGGAAACGTATCCTTCACTGCGTTACAGACTTCTGGTCAAAATTATAATACCCTCTGCAAGGGTATAAAAATGTTGTCTTAAAGAGACAACAGTTCAATGAAGTAATGACAGCATCAATGTCAATTGACTAATTGTCTCGAAACAGTTTTCTTAACCAAACAATTAAATATAAAGGCCATTGCAATTTTCTCTTTTATTATGCTTATTTCATAGTAATACAATCAAAGCAGAAAGTTTTTAAAAATTTATATTTCTTTTCAATATATATATAACCAATATATATAACCAAGGCAAACAAGCTTCGGTAAGTCGAATTAAATACAAAGATACTGTAAATATTCAATGCAACAAATGATAATGATTTAAATAAAAATATTTAATATAAAGCTTATTAAGCTTAGAATCTCTTTCATACCAATATGCTCTTAAATTTCACTGGAAATCGACTGATTAAAAATAAATATATATTTAATATAACAATTTTAATACGCTGCAAGGTATATAGGACAAGTACACAAATTATTAATTTAATTGTTCAATTATAGATTATCACTCGGCAAGGTATCGAAAATAATGGAACCCATTTTCAAAATTAATATCAAAAAAACAGTTACTTTGAAAGGAGTTTTTGATAGACATTTGCTTAAAGTGTCAAAATTTAAATTAACTTAAAGTCTGATATTATGCAACTGCTTAAATTGCAATGGTAGTCTTCAAGTCATCAAAGCAAAAAAACTATGAAAATCAAGCAAGAACATCATGGTCGAATGCGCCGCACGGAGTAATAATAACCACAAACCTTACTTGCCGACATATGGAGCCCATGCTAAACACAAAAACTTTATTATATAAAATGCAAATTATTTTCCAATTTAATTCGGGATTGTATTTCCCCATATTAAGTACAGCCCTACGATTTTTTGTTTTCTCTTCTGCCATTTTGCATTGACAAGCAAACAAAACTCAGAACTCGGAAAAACTGCAGCCAAACAAAAAACTTGAGGCAAGGTGTTGTGCTGTTGCTGTTGTGGTAACAGGTGCGGTGGAAAGCTGAAAAACAAGCGAAAAGTGGCAAGAGCACAGTCTGTGGCAAAAAGTTTATTGTTGTCTGGCTTTGTTTATTTTACAATAATTTCAGTTTTGTACTTTTCATTTTGAAGTTTGCGCATAACTGTGAATACATCCTTATTCCCATATACACATAGAAACCTATTTGCATTCGTAATATTCCGAAAATATGCTAATATGGCAACATTGTTTATGGATTTTCAAAACAAATGGGAAAGGTGTGCTTACCAAACGGGCCACCAATAATCAAATTGACCACAAACTCTTCAAAATATTTTTCAAATATAAAATAATATATAATAAAACATTGGCCAGCTTGTGTTTCTGTTTACGAGAATAAAATTACCAAACAATAGGCTAGTTTGGCAGCCATAACAGGGAGAATCCAATTGGGTTAAGAGGAATTCCATGAGCAACATTAAACCACCTCTGCCAGATCCACTGCCAATCATTTCACACGCAGCTCAAGCTGGTTAATTATTTGTTAACCGACAGGCTGTTAATGAAAGCCGATGAAAGAATTTCCTGGATGAAAAACAGACTAATTAGGCAAAATATAGTAAATTTATACAAGTAAATTTGGGGGAATCATGATAATAAAAAGTGTTGGTCCTCGAAGTTCTTAAATTTCATAATGAAAATGGTCAAAATGGTTGATGTAATTTGTAAGTTAAAATTAACGTATTTAAGATATTGGATTAATAATTTTATTTGTTTGAACGGATGATGCCTGTTACTGGTTTCAAAGCGTTGCCTTGAGTGGTGGCTCCAATTACACTCATAAATATATAAAAACAGTATAATTACATAGTGAAAGGTTGATGAAATGGTCGATGCATTTGTTGCATCTAATTTAAAGCTTAGGAACTAATGATAGTGGATTAAGGATTTTATTTGTTTTAGCTGATAATGCCCGTTTCTGGTTTCATAGCATCCCCATGAATGGTGCCTCCAATTAAACCCATAAATGTGTACCCATTTGCATTCACTACCTTGGCCTGCGGAGTTTTTTAAAGTAAACGAAAACATGTATGCAAGCGTATAAAAAAGCCATGAAAACTGGCGAGTGACATGTAAGAGGGTGTTGTGGGACAGGGGCATAGATAGCTGGGAGGCAGTTGGGCGTAAACCACTCAAAGGCGTAAATAAATATGCCGCCCGCATTGGTAGGCTACGCTTTTTGTTTACCCGGCTTGTGTATATGTTTGTGTAGGCTCACGTACGGCCGTGAATGTGTGTGTTAATTTGCCAACAAAGACACGTACAAACATGCAAACAGCATTTACGAGATTTACCAAAAGAGAAAGCTCCAGCTCCAGCTCCAGCTCCCACCTGAAAGACATCCACCGGGCCTGTTTGTGAGTGCGTGGACGTGTAAGTTTGAGTGTTTGCCTTGTCATTGCTATTAATTTGAACGCGCTACATAATAGCTTTGTCAATATTTTTCAAACCTTTTCTACAAAGGTGCACCCCCTGCATATGGGAGCAGCAAAAACTTTGAAGCATGTTACTCTGAGCCTTGAAGGTCGGATTTGAAAGGGAATAAGGGTGGGGGGTTGGGTAAGGGGGAAGTAAAAAAACTTTAGTGGTTTACAATTGGTGGGAGGGTAAATTAATTGTATTTAAGTATTTAGCGATTAACAGACAGATGTAGGCGTAATAGGGAATAAGAAAGGATGGAGTGAATAGTTTTTTAAATAAATAAATTACGAACTTTCAAGTATTTACTGTATCGTCTTGCAAGCAGTTGCGGCTAATTGAGCAAAAAGGCAGTTGTTTACTTGGAACTTCACCAATCTTTAAAGATCAGCCATTTGCACAACTGTGCCCAAGAAGCCAGGAAGTTCTCTTGGCCAATAGAGGAGTGCCCGACGAGTTATCTAAAGTTGTTCGTTGTGGCATTCGTGCTCGTACAGCAGGTACAAACAAAACATTCCCGCATGTGGCAAGTCAATTAAAACTTGCCCTCTGTTTTGGCAGCAGAGGGGCTTTGCTCGGTTGAAATTATGTTGTTAGTTGGATGAGTTCAGAGAGCGAATTAAAATGTTGCGCTGCAAGCTGCAGATGCGGTACCTATATTTAAATAGCTCCACACAAATCGGTGAATTTCTAGAGTACGAGTATATGATACTCATGTCCATACTGCATCCTTCAATGGGGTCGTTTCTCTGATAGTAAATATAAAAACGGTTTCTTACTTTTTAAATTCTTTTGAGGAAAGAAAAAGAAATGTTAGTGCTAAAGAAGATTCTCTTGGGTTTAAGTTATCAGTTCTAGCTGCAGCAAAGTAAAGGACTCAGCATAACAGAGAACATAGAATTTATTGGAAAGAAAAAATTAGGATAAAAATAAAAATACTAGTAAATATACTCAAATATTACAAAAATAAATGATGAAATATAACAGTTTTGTTAAAACACTTACTGAAATATATTTATGTGCTTACACATACTCGTATATCAAGTTTAATATATTTTGAATATAGACATGTGTATGCATGAACATATTTGTTAAAATTACATTCATATAAATTTAATAAATTACACTTCCAGTTTTATTGTCATTTTGTGCAGTATTGTAATATTCATTATAGATTGTGTCTTTGTTAGTCGACAAAACAAAATTAGTTGAAATTCATCATGAGAGTTTAATATTTAAAGGACAAAACAAGGAAAATAGCAACATTCCGACTTTTCAATCTTAGCAAACCTTACTGGCAACAGTACCAGCCACCACACCAAAATTTTCACTATTCTAGGACCTTTTGCTGGTTCGAATCGTTAAGCGGGGCATATCAATCAACATTGTGAAAGGAACTCCATTGTGCGTTAACAAGTGGCACGTTGTCGAATTGATACACATGCTGGGAAAACCAAACGAAGGAAAAGAAAAGCAGCGCAGGGAAAACCAAAGCCGAAACCCAGCCAACCGTGATGTATCTATAACTGAGTCCTGGTACTGCCCACCAGCAGCTTTAAGCTGGACCCCATCCCGTGCAACCTACTTGTAGGATCCTCCAGCTTTGGCTGTATCTGCATCTGCAGCTAAACCCGAGCCGAAACCGGGGTTGTTGTCATTTGGCGGAGAATGTCACCGACAACGTGGCCTGCACACACGAGTTTGGCAGGACAAAAGATTGAAGAGCGGCCGGAATGCAGGGCAAAGGGCTCGAACAAGTCATCATCCATGTATAGGAACTGAGTTAGGTGGGTCCTCGCCCATTCCCACTTCCAATCCCATTCCCATGCCCACCCCCAGTTGAGGCTCAGCCAAAACGTCACCAGCGACAAGTTGTTCAAACTGCAAATTACATGCAGTCTTGGAGGAGGTTGCCAGGGGAGTGTCGTGTCATTGTTGAGGGCTGGCCTTAAAGTCGTCTGCTCCGGAGGCTTTCGAGCAATTCCCCCAGTGAGCCTGCATTTTGAATATGTTTTCGTTTTAAGTTTCTATTTTTTGCTCCTGCATATTGCTGCTATTGTTGCTACTGATAATAACTCGTTGTCCGCGATCTCCAGTGTTACTTGTGGGCTTGTTGAGGCCCACAAGTGCACTTGGCTATTGCAAATCCAACAACTGATAGCAGACGCTGCATACAAAGCAGCCAAGGGAAAACAGCTGAAGTAGAGGTGGATACATTTTATCCAGATACATACGAGCTGCGAATGCTCTTAAAAAAACAAGTAGAAAAAAAAAAAAAAAGTATTTGTATCTAGTTACTAAAAACATTCCATAATTCTGTGTGAGATATTTACGATATTCTTTAATTAGATATTAAAAACATTTTCACATATATTATATAGCCAATATTCTCTTCTTGCGAGCTACCCGGCATGAAAAAGGTCGGAAACTAAGGGCAGGAAGAGAAAGAGGTCAGAGGAGGAAAATAGAAAATGACAGGACCCAAAAAGACGTGATGGGCAGAAAAACAACAACTGTCGGGCGTTTCCTGCTTCTCCCATGGGAACCTGTTTCCATTCATATACTTGCCATATTCCTTTCTAGACTTTAAGGCAAACAGTTGTAGGAAAAATATTGGGCTTTATCCATTCGTCATCACTTTCTGACTAATTGATTTAAGTTTTCTTTCGAGCTCATTAGGCTGTCTAATGTCCCAGCAGTCGACAGCATATATGAACATGATTTTTAACATTTGGGCAAGCGAGCACTGCTGAAAGTTGTCGGAAAAGTTTTTGATCATTTATTTGCATAGGGAAAACCCAATTTAAGAACCCAGATTTCTAGGTTTATCACAAATTCTGTTATTACAAAAACAAACAAAATGAATAATTAAAATTGTAGAATAGAAAAAATGATGATTTCTTCTACGCTTGGTTCTCTAAAAAATCCGCTGGCTCATCACCGAAAAACTTGAAATCATCTTGAATGCTGAATTCCTACTTTTTAGAAAAATATTTTTAGTTCAAAATTCATAAATTAAACAAACATTTCTGATCAGTGACCAAAATTTTGCGACTCCCGCCTATTCCATCATAATTTCTTTAACTGAAATGTATAAAGCTTTGATTTAGTTGAGGTGAAACGGGTCAAGTCACTCGTTTACAAAGTTCGTTCTGGATTTTACATATAATTTCGTATAGTCATAGAAAATTCACCAAAATTGGGTTTTCTTTGTTATACACTTGCTGAGGATACTATAATTTTCAGTGGTCCGATCTGTGGTTTTTTTTTTTTTATTTCTAAATTGGCTTTAATGTATATGAATAACATTGTTCAAGAATGAATAACTTACATTATTAAACACCAGAGTTATAATGATCCATTTTCTCTCCTATGGCTGCTATAGGATATAATAGTAGTTTCAGGATAGGGTAACATAGACATTAAAAAAGTGATTTATAAAGAATCAATCAATTATCTTTAAAAATTTTAAATTTTTGACCTGGAACAGATAAAAGAGTTGGATAAAAGTTTTCAGGCCGATAGCTTTAAAACTAAAAATAAACAGATCGACAGACAGACGGTCCGACAGACATGGCTAGATCGACTCGGATGATGATGCTGATAAAGAATATGTATACTTTATGGGGTCGGAGATATCTCCTTCACATCGTTGCAAGCTTCTGGTCAAAATTAGAATACCCTTGAAAAAGTTTTTATTTTCCTGATCAGCATTACCAGCCGAGTTCATCTACCCACGCCCACCTGTCGTTTGCTAAGCAAACTAGTCTTTTAGTTTTCAATCTGTAATTTTGCACCGACCATTCCTTATGTTGCAAGGATTAAATAAATAAAAACAGCGGGAGTCACAACTTAGAAATAATTTGGTATTTTCAAAATTTTTTTAAGTTAATAGATACAAAAAAAACTCTTTTATCATTCCAGCCTGGACAGAAAAATGATTGGCCTTGCCAAAAAATAGACAGGGGAATTTCAAACGAAAGTTTATATTAAAAATTAATGCGTTTATTATTGATTTTATTAACAGAAAATGAATATGCTACGTAGTTACACCAAAATTGTGCTTAATCGTCATCGAGAATATTAAAATCGTTCGTTTTAGTTACGCCATGCAATGTACAGATCATCTTTATTTGTTATTTTGCATTGAAAACGTCATGAAAAGAATTTTAAAAATCGATATTATATATTTTGGATTGTTTTGCTATCTCTAGCATTTACAAATAAACACATCGTACAATTTTATTAGGGTAAATGTGTCAAACATTTTTGAAAATCATCAGACAATATACATCAAGAAAAAAACAAAACAATAAAAAAATAGCAATTGGGCACCACATTTTTGACAGGCAATTTGCCTACACACAATTTTCCGCCCTTCTTGTGCGCCTCTTTATTTTACCCGAACTCCTCCCCCTGGCCCCTGCCTTAGGGAGCATTTGAAATGAGCAATTTTCACATATTTGTATGACAACATTTACGGCACGCACACCCAGCCAAACTAAAGCTACATTAAGTCATAAAAATATATAGTTGGATCCAGAGACCGGCAGCAGTTACAGTCGGAACGGAGTCAAGGCAACGCACACAAAATGGGGAAATAGCTGGGGAAAATGAAGGGCAGTCAGCGGAATTTTCCTTGGATAAGATACATACAGCTAAACAGTCACAGAGGTAGTGTAGTTATAATGCTGATGATGCTGGCTTGACTCTTATTCACGTCGTTCCCTCCAAAATGATATTGCATATTTTTTCAAATGTTCAAGAACAAGTTTCGTTTTTAACTTAAAATTTTTTCAAATATTTCCATGAATTGATTGGCCACATGAGAGAACAACAGGATTGTTACACCCTTGCAGAGGGTATTATAATTTTGACCAAAAGTTTGTAACACAGTGAAGGAGACGTGTCCGACCCTATAAAGTATATATATTCTTGATCAGCATCACCAGCCGAGACGGATCTGTCTGTCTGTCCGTCTGTCTGTCCGTCTGTCGGTTGCAATGTTTTAGTTTCAGTTTTAAAGCTATCGGGCTGAAACTTTGCACAGACCCTTTAATCTGATGCAGGTAGCATATAAGTCGGAATGGTCGGAATCGGAATACTACATCACATAGCTGCCATAGGAACGATCGGGAAAAAGTGTCATAAATCCGCCATTTTTAAAGATATTTTGTGGAGTTCTTAGGAAACTCTTGTTAATGAATATTTTAATATATCTTAAAAAACCCCAGAGTTAAGTCAATGACCCATTTTTTCCCATCGTTCCTATGGCAGCTAGAGAATATAGTAGTCCGATTGTTTCATCAATGGAAAAAATGGGTCATTGACTTAACTCTGGGGTTTTTTAAGACAATTAATTCATTCTTGAGAAATACAGTTTCCATAAACATTAAGGTCGATTTAGAAAACTACAAACCCAAAAACGGATTACTATATCCTATAGCTGCCATACAAACGATTGAACGGTTTGAAAGCTAGTCTACAAGGGTATTCTAAACTTCGGGTACCGAAGCTAGCCTTCCTTTCTTGTTTTATAATGAATTCAAATTTTTATTTTTATAACGTATAGAGTTTTTAAAAAATTTAAAGGCAAAATACTTTGAATTATTATTTCATTTAAATGCCTCACAGCAGTAACCCATCGTATGATACGATAAGATTGTAATTTTGTTCATTACAAAAAAAAAATAAATACATTATACTCACTAAAAACGCATGTAAATAGGCGTGGAATAATATTTAAGTTTATATATACTTAGTTAAGTCAACTATAATTTTCCCATCGATAACGCTCTGTATCACACAAAAGCAAACCTTTTAAATCTCGTTACACCCTGTTTGCTCTGAAATGAAAAAAATTCTGAATGAAAACAAAAAACAAACACCGTTCGTTAAAAGTATAGTATTTTCACAACTTCTTGAAACTTCCTCAATTCATTTACGAGAGAAAAGGAAGACAAAATAAAAATCCCAAAACAAACTTACGGATACCCAGACAAATTGAAAACCAGTTCATCAAAGTTTCGAATAAAATATGGAGGAGTTGCAGCGCTAACTTAGGGGATACACAAAGAAAATTAACTTCGGAATAATCCTGTTCAGCCCGAGAAGACAATTAATAATAGCCTGGGAATCGAAGGAACGAGTGAGAAAATGTTTGCCTTCAGATATAAATGAACGGACCGTGTCAAAGCTGCACTGAGCGATGCCACTTGATAATTTTGTTTTGCTTCCCGCTTAATCCCTCCCCCCGGGAATAGTGCATCCTGGCAGAGCAGGGAGCAGATCCTGGCAGCGTCTTGCGCCTGTGGAGCACCTGACTATGTCAGCAGCATCACAACATCACAGGATAACTGTCGAACGAGCTGATGTTGTTTGCTTTTAATTAAAAACAATTTGCTTCGTTGGCTTTCTAGCCACAGCACATTGAGCAGCACCAGCCAGGACCTCAATTCACATCGATTGCAAGAAATGAGATGCCGAGTGCTCCCCTCCATCGAACCCATTCGCCATCAAGCTGTCTATGCAAAGGAGTCGTCCTGTGGTCATAGTTCATCGTAATGGCAATCAAGTCACCCAGAAAGGAGGCGATCTTGACATTTGATTCCGGCAAAATACAATCCGTATCTGCCAATCTACAAGCCAAGGGTGCGTTCAGATGTGGATAAATTATTATAATATTCTGTATTTTACGTTTATTTTTAAGAATTTTTAAATTAATGCTTTATTTTAGATTTTTCCTCTAAACCGGAGATCAATATTAGAATAGGAAAATACGCTTATTACACAGATAATGGTTCAAATAATGTTATAATAAACAACATCAAATAATTTTAAATTAAAATTAATTAAGTTCCACACTATAATATTTATTATTTAATCAAAACATAAAACTACTATATATTTTTTTTAATTTATACCTCAGATTAAACCAAATTTAACATATGTTAAAATCCTTTAAATGTTTTGTTCAATTACTTAACTCTGCTGGAAAAACAATAAAAACATTATAAATTATATTTAAGCAAAATTGTTGTTTGCAAACATAACCATATTGTGCAGTAATATGAATAAAGTTGATTAACTTAACTTTTATTTTGTTATAAAAAGGAAATTAAAGAATAAACTAACTGGGATCTATCAGATAGGCACAATCACGCATTCCGTCTGCGATAATATTCGTCGGTATCTGTTACGGGCTAATTTATATATTTATAATAGACTCTATACGCTTATAGCATTCACTAAGCAGTGCGAATCAAAGCAGACCATAAAATTAATCTGCAAACCTAACAAAATATCCATACCGAACCGAATCTCGACAATGCTGATTGATAAACTCGCTGCATAGTTGCGCTGTGCGCAAATATAATAAAGTAACCCGACCCCACAATCCAGGAAACCAACCAGCCAATCGACAGCACTTCATGCAAATTGCAGCAAATCAAAGCAGCCGTCGTTCTATGAAACATTGATGTGCCTGCGAGTGTGCGAGTGCCTTGCACATAGTTTGCACAGTTTTTAGCAACAAAATAATTTGCAATAATTGCGTCGGAAGCGGTTTATGGATTTCGGGCGGGCTAACCCGCGGCAAGAATCGGTAAACAATTCGAAATAAATACAACGTAATTGTTCAGCCGTACAATGCAGTAACACACATCCAATCACTTACATATGTATTCGGGAATTTCGCAAACTGTTAATCACAAAATACGCGGCCTGTGCAAATATCCCACTTAGGTGAGATACATTCAACCCTTCAGTGAATTCGCATGCTCTTCCACGTCCAAAACTGTAGCTTATAAAAAAAGACAAAACAAAATGTTTTAATGTAAGCAGTGGAATATTTAAATAAAATAATATATATTTGTTTTCAGTTAATAACTAAAATAGAGGAATGACCATGAATAGCAGCTATGTATTTAAAGAATTCGCTAACATTACAAAATAGTGGCTTTGAGTCACAACTGATGTCTTATTAATTGAAATTAGTATTATAACAAGACAGAAAGTTATAACTATTTATAATTAAATATTCCTATGGATGAATTAAGAATTAAGATTTGATTTGTTATGAACCGTTGTTTAAATCGAACCAAGGTAGGTTTAATAAGCTTTAGTCGCATTAATATTAAATGTTGTGATGTTTGTTACAAATTCAACTTAGCATATTAATGTATTTAGATATATTAGAGCACCCAAGGGTCGCCTAATGTTTATCCAACAGAACACTCCCTTGTTTACATAAATATTTTATCACTTTATTATACAGAGTCCAAAGCTGAGTTTTAGCAGTTTAGCTGGGGCATTTTGCATATGGCGTACCAGGACCAGTAGCTTGCACTATTCGAAATTAACAAAATATACCGCTGATTTGTTGCAAATGATGTTAATTTATTTTGTTATTGATTTTCTATCTGATTCGTGGGGCCTGCTTAGCATGCACATTCACATATGGTGTAATTAGCGAACATTTGCAATTCCACCTTTACCTCCTAGCCATTCCTTTTGTGCCACTGGTCGCTTTCAACTCGTGTCAGCAAGCTTATATTCATTCGAACATAAACATTTTAATTAGAAAATCTAAAATAATAGAGAAAGTGTTTTTGCATATTTACAGATTGCTCAGGATGTATTTTGTTTGCAGATTTCTGACAACAAATTCATGGAAGGCCATATATGTTGACAAAATATTAACGATGATAGATTGTGTGTTATAAAGCCGGCTTCTAAAAATTAATATTCATATTTAAAAGATTAGCAACGATAGATATTTTGGAAACAGTGAATATCAGTGATTGGAAATGCAAATATTTTTGTTATGTGCACTGTATTTCATTGGGATTTTTCTGAAACGCAAATGTCATAAATATTTCTTGCTAGAACAAAATTGGTAAATTAAAATGTACAGGAATACGAATAGTAATAAGATCATTGTTCTTATACAATGTCCAGAAAATAATATAAAATAAGAATGGAAAATCGTTGATTAATCGTTCTTTGTATGTATATTAAACCAAATGTTTTTTTGTTAGAATAATAAATGAATACGTATAAGCTATTATTTTCAAATTTTAAAGAAATTATTTGTTTAATAGTAAATGACAATGCCTTAAAACAATGATATTTGGGGTTGGATGACTTTGTTGTTAAGCCAGTTTGTGGTGCACATGCACACTAAACAGTTTTAATTTGACTTACTCTTAATTATTGTAATACCCTCGCTAATCACATTGAAATGCGATTGGCTTTATCTCTGGGCAAACGTTGTCGCAGAGCATGACTGAGATGTGAGTTAAGCCCAAGTTTGCCGGAGGCTGTAAATCGGTTATGGCAGGCTTACCAGGCTCCTGGAATCGCCATCACTGAAATTTGTCCCCTTTGTGTAATGGGGCTGATGCTGTTAGTGTCTGTTAGTGTTGCTGCCTTGCCACCGCAAAATTCAATCAATATAATTGCGACACTTTAGCAAAGGACCTTCCCACTCACGGTCACACCTTCGCACGTACAGGCTACGGCGGCTGGAACTATGGTAAACTACGTAAACAATGTAAAACGATGCAAATTTGTACGTCGGCCTAAAACTTGCCCCAAAGGAATAGAAGCAGACATTGGTGATGAGCTACAATATAAGTCAAGGGACCCGACATAAGGTTTCAAACCTCAATATAAAATGTATTTAATATTTTTAATTCAGATTATCTAAACTGCGGACGAATGCAATTCAAAACAACAAAGTTTTAAACAAAAAATACATTTTAAGTAATATTATATTGTTATAAGTGCTTTTCCTCAACACCAGAAACCATTTTTCTGGATTTTAATTTTTTAAGCTAGAATAAATTCAGAGAACGTAGATACAACTTATCTGCATAAAATTTACATCCATGCAATGTACCTTTAATTCTTAGTTGCATTATTATAAATAGTTTTAATAAAAAAAAACATATTACTTATTAACAAAAATAAAATATACATCATTATTTTATTAGTTGTAAAATATATACTGAATAATCAAACTGAAGCAAAGTTCACAATCTCGAATTTTAAAATAAGCATTTCAGGATAAAATTATTGTCGCAGCAGTAACTTTAAAAATATATCTCAAAAAATCCTTTGAAAGATTCTGTGTGCGATTGAATTGTTTATAGTTTTAAGCCAACAGAACACGCGCTCATTTCCACAAAAGTAAATGATTGCAATTAAATCTATATATAATTAGCGTTATACATATGCATTGTTAACTTCAAAATTAGATTGACTAACTTCATGACCGCTGGCCTTGCCATTATATGCCTGATTTTGAAAACCAACTGTTATAATTTTCGTGGTCGCAAGCATTAAATTAATAGCATTTTAGTCAGAAATAATTGCATTAACATTTTTTTTCCGTACTGCAATTTTTGGCAAACGATGGTATAAGCATAAATCTATTACATTGACTTTAAGCGCTGGCTTACCTTTAAGTACAATATGCTCAGAATATCCTTTTTTTAGGAACCGCTGATTAGCGTTTCTCTTGTCCAGGGCTTTTGCCTTGAAGCTCCTGAAAGTGCTGTTGCTACGTTTTATCATTTCTTTATTTTATATAAATCCATTTGAAATGCAACTTTTGCGCTAACGCATAAATCTTCAGCACAAATTGCAAACAAGGGGGCAGAAAAGAAGGCAGCAAAGCGTAGCTGCGAAGCATCTGAAGCATGTGTTGTACCACTCCATATAGATACATTCTGTACGAAAGTGTGTATCCAGATGACTGTTTGTATATATTGTCGCAACATCAGTCAGGATTAGTTGTAGAACTTTGCCAGTGCGACTAGTCGTTCCCATCTTGTTTGCCATGCTGTAACCGTCACGCAGAACGCTCCAACATGCTGCCAGTTGTACCCCACATCGCCACCACTATACTGCTCAGTCTCATCCCGTCCCTTCCCGTCCGCCTCCTCCAGGCAGGACCTCTCAGGCCCTGCTTTCAGCCTTGTCCTTGCGCTGCGTCTTGTCGTGTTTGAGTTTTCTGCGCCAGCGTTGTTGTTACTGGGGTTTGCTGTTTGTCTTGTCTGTTTCTGTTTTCCCTGAATGTGTGTGAGGAAAGTTACTAGAATTCTGTTTGCTTAACTCATTCCCGTTGAAAAGGCCATGGGAATTAGTGAAGCAATTGCGCCAAAAATTCATTCAAACGCAAATTGAAATGTTTCAAACGGACTCATTCCAGACTTCCTTTTAATTAGCCCTCATTTGGACAACTAATTTTGGCATTTACGCGATGCCACACAATTAAAAAAAGCCTGTGCATGGTCAAGAGATTTGGGGTCATTTCAGTAATTTTGTTTTATTCCAAAAATGATTCAACTCACATAATAACAACAGCGTAAACTAATTTCAATAAAATGGAGTATTTTAGTAGAATTCATGGAACTGAAACCAAACCGAAACTAATTTTCTTAAATGGCTACTTCTATTGTACATTATCTTGTGCCAATTTATTTTTTTTTGGTTTAAAGACTTGTATCAAAGTTATATAATTTGTTTTATCCCAGTCGACAGAATGATGGATCATCCTTTGTCTCTGAGACTTAGTCCTCAAAGGCGCAGTGAGCTTGAATTTTCAAGACCAGCAAATCTGTTTTTGGGGATCATTTTGCAGTGCTGACCATTGTTGAAGGAGTAAGTATGTCTTATAGTTAGTTGGCGTCACCAAAAATAATATTATGACAACAACTCGCAAGGTAAGTACTAAAAAACAAATCTAAATACGAAATTTACAATTCCCCCAATAGTTTTTTTTTAATTATACTATATACCTGTAGCGGAAAAAGGGTCGGCTAATTTATGTAGTAACCGACAGGCAAAGGGACTGACTTGGATAGTGATGCTGATCAAAAATATTTATACTTTATCGGGTCGGATAAATCTTCTTCACTGCGTTACGAAATTATGACCAGAATTACAAAAAACCTCTGCAAGGGTGTAAGAACAAACATTTAAATTCTACTCTCATTTTTGATTAGTTAAACCGGCACAAGACTTGCTTAATCTTTTTTCTATCACCACAATTTATCACAATTAATTATTTATTATTTAATGCAATCCGGATATTAATATTATTTATATTGCTGTGTTTTGTCATATTTATATTTATTATTATGTATATGTTTTTTTTCTTATTTTTTTTGTTAGTTTTGTCGTTTCAATTCGCTTCAAGAGAACTTGTATTTGTTGTAAAATTAAAGATCGCATTTGTTTTAAATCTCGTGTAAATTCTACAGCTTGGCTCAACTTTTTGGAACCAATAAACTGAATCCCACTCTTGAAGGAAATTTAAAAATTAATTAGCTCAAAGAGCTAGTTCAAATAACATGAAGCGTTTGTCGCTGTAGTGTTGGCTAATTGTGGGCTTGTGCGGGTCGTTTCATTGATTTATGGCTACTTATTTCAACACACGACGTTCAAAGTATTAAATAAGAAACTCTAACCCGCCTAGCGCTCTCAATCCCGCTGCTTTCCCAGAGCTCCGCCCCCGACATCATCATCGTCCGCATCCCCATAGAGCCCCATGCTGAGCTGCAATGCCGGGCGAGGCGCCATGGAATATGAGCTCCTCCAACCCAACCCGGCAGACTTTACAAGTGTTTCCCTCTATTTTATGGGCTAATTCTGGCCGGGAGGGGATTCCCCCTGACTTGTAATGAAATTAAAGGCGTAATGCAATACAGATGGTAAAGTTTTCGCAGCGGTTATTTCCATGGGTACTCGTTACTCTTTGCTCTCTTCTTAGGCAGTAGCCTTCGTCGCATCCCTAGACGGGCATTAATTTTAATTAATAACTTCCTTTTATTTTGCCAGAGTGTGGTGCTCAAATAATATAATACCGTTCGTTCTTCGTTTTAAGGTATTTGTTTTTATATAACTTTCCTATGTTCTATTATTGATGTTTAAAACTTATGAACACACTAGGGGAAAACTCTTTTCGCTATGAAAAAAATACTTTTGAAGAGTGAACTACAAGTATTCTGATAGAAACCAGAGGTATGCACAAGACTTTTTAGATCGTTCCGATGACTGCTGTGGGGTTAGTGATCCGATTTAAATTGTTTCTGCTAAGCTACGTGCAGCGGGCAGTATCGATCGATTTGATCTGGTGATGCTGATCTGGTCAACATAATAAAGCCCTCTGCAAAGGCATAAAAATGATCCCAAGGACAGGAATTTCTTTATGTACATATATATTGATCCTATGTACTTAGCCCTTACCTTTGTACCTTTAAAAGGAACCATCTTCACCATTGCTACTACCGAAACTGTTTTGATTTAAGTTTCATATATGCACATAATCAATAGAATGTACCGATTCATTTTTACTTTGTGCTTCATCCAATTCGTATTTTGGCATGATTGCATAATCTACAGTTTTGCAGACAATAAAGTTCTTCAGCTCACTGTTAGCTGCAAAATGTACTGAAATTGCATTATCACGTTGCACACGGCTAATTTGCACATAGACAGAGGAGGGTAAGTAAGTCCAAAGAGAAACGAAAACTGAATTATATTTGCACAATAAACTTGGCAGCCGCCGTCTCCCTATATTATTGCCTTACTTGTTTGTGCATTTGTTTGCATACTCACAGCTATCCACAGCAATTGTAATAAGATGATGGTGGAATCCCTGGTATACAGCAGCAAAGACGTTCACAAATTGTGATATCTAACGATTATATTTTACAATTTAAACCCGAAAATATGAAAACTGCAAAATAAGTTTATGCTTAAGCGCTAAACGAGTTTTAAAATATTGATATTTATTGCAAAATATATTTTTTAAAGAGAACATATTTTTTTCTGTGCCCACTCCGGGAGAATAATGCACACGGAATGCGGTTCAATGGGCAAGGAGGCAGTTTTCCTACCCACAATTTTGGGCGGGTTTTCCGCATATAAAGAAATTTGCATGGATTTTGAACGTAATAAGCAAAATGTGACTACAAAATCCAATTTGTAATGAGAAAAGTAGTGCGAATTGTCTGTGTGCCTGCGAGTGCGGCTGCTACAAAAATATTCCATAGTATTACTAGGCGTATTTATGGGCTACGCTTAGTTTGCCGTCACATAGGGCGATGCTTCCATGAGCCAGGAAGGAGCTCTGCGCGTGCTGAAATTATGCATTAAAATTATGCGAGCAGGACTGCAACTTCGTGTTTGCCTGGGTATATGTGTGTGCTTTGTGCCTCGAAACGTGACTTGTTTTTAGGCGGCTTACGCGGCGGATCCCCCAATTTGTTTGCATTTTTACTCCTCTTTCTTACTTAGCATTAACTATAGAAGGGTTTCTTCTGGATAAATAGGAGTTGCTTTCTTTTATTTAATGGATAATATCCCATTCAAGCCGATAATCTGCAAAATAATAAGATAATTATCGAGGAGGATAAAGATTACTTCATACAGTCTCAAAAACTTTTAAGGGGAAAAAACAGCTTATGCTGAGCTTACAGTGCAAATATTTTAAATAAAGTTTGTAACCTTACAACCTTAATTGATCGTTTTTCTATACATCCCTGAAGAAGTCATAGATCGAAGGTCCTTATTTTCAACACATTTTTATGCTGTTTCCACTCCTCAGTTTAAATAGAAAATTAAGTTAGCGCACCTTTCGTTGGTGTTCCCTGGCCATTTCAATATAATTTCAAACACGCGCTCAAAAGTACGGTATGATTCACACGTTGCACAAACAGACAAGCTGGTCAGGTCCTGTGGCCGCCAAGGGGCGGAAGACCCATCCTGTTTACAATTCATAAGCAATTTCGGGGTCGGAGACGGGGTCCATTGTGCTGGGGTCCCCATGTCGGGAAATCAAGCTCTGCACACGATTTTTAATTATTTTGTTGCAGTGTTATTTCAGTTTTTTGTTTTGGTTGCTCGAATAAACAAGCTACCTTGGTCCGCTGAAGGGCTATTTCACTGGGGGATCGGCGACACCAGCTTCTCAAGGCAAGCAGAGTATTCCCTTTCTGTCTGTTTATTCTCCATTGTTTTATTGCAAAACGTGATTTTCTTTTTGTTTGGTGCTTCTTTTTTGCTGGACAACATTTCACTGTTTATGGTAATTTGGTTGTGTGTCGTCCTTAGGTTAAATTATAGAAGGGAGCCTCACTTTTTCAGTGCCAGCTCTCTTTTTTATTTTGTTGGGGCGGACTTTGTATGGTGGCCGCTGCTATGCTGCGAGGGTGTCGTAAAATAAAAATTCATAAATATTTAGTGCACGTTTTATTAGTTGCCACCACGTTGATGCCTATGGCCTAACCTTTGGGGCTACTTTTTAGAATCATATTAATTTTTATAATTTCATTTAGCTGTCTTTTATTTGTTTACCCTGTGTTTGTTCGTCAAGGTATTTTTCAGTCAAACATGAAATTAAAGAGAATTTTCCGGAAAATGCTTTAATGTGCACAGCATGCCGCAAATATAGTTTAGTTGGTAATCGGATCGCAAAACAATTATCAAATTGAGGAAGTTAATTTACTTGTGATTTAATGAACTTTAAAAAGCGGTTGCCTAGCGTCTTAAGATAAAGTGGGAACTTTGCTTTGAAAACCCTCATCCTGTACATACTGAATTTGAAAGAAAATGGTCTTTAAAAACGAATGCAATACTTTGATGTTTAGTCGCCGTTTAGTTGGAGTAACTACAAGCGCCATGATCAAAACAATCATTCTGAATTTCCGATGTCTCATTAAGTTAAGTTACATTGTACACGCACTTCATTTAGAATTCACGTCGTTCACCTGATTGCACGATGCAAATTAATGATTGGGCACAAATCGCTTTGGCACTTGCCATCAAATCAAATCAATCATACGCAGTGTATGCCCAACTCGGACAACGTTTAACATATCAAAACAGCAATGCCGTTCTTGATGGAGGATAGAAATCAAACCCATTGAACCGCAAATGCGATGTCAAGCAATTTCATGCCAGCGGAAATCTTTCAAAGTTAATTTTCAACACACGAGCAAACAGAAGAGTCAAGACGCTTGCCCACCCAATGCGAGGCGAGAAAATTGTACGACTTCCACAGACTTCACAGACTTCAAAGCAACAGCAACCAGACAAATACAGACGGAGAAGGCGGGGCTGAGCGGAGGGGGCGCCCAGGTGGGCGTGTCCAATGGAAATGGCCCGGCGGTCTGGCAAACAAGCTGGCTGACAACGGAAGCTGGCAATGCACGTGTTTACCTCTGGACATTTGGCAATCGAGGGAGGGAGGGAGGGAGGTATGGGAGTTGAGGGGTGGACCTCTTCTCTCTATGCGTCTGGCTGTCTGTCTCTGTCTGTTTGTGCTGCCGCAGGACGATAATGAGGTTGGGGATGGGGAATGAGGGTGGTGACCAAATGAGGGCGGGGTACTCCTGGCCGCTGCTGATGTCACACATTCATGGTCATTTTGCTGAGTCAATCGTTTGAAAAATTTATGTTGCCTTCAAAAGCAAAATTTGCCATCGTCGTCGTTTGATTCTCGACATAGCACCACACAGACACAGACAGAGAGAGAAAGAGAGAGGGGGAGTGGGAAAGAAAGAGAGAGTGAGAGAGACGGATGGAGATATCCAATAGATGCGGCTCATTTAACTTGACTGAATGTGCATCGCCTGCCAACCTGGCTCAATTATGATATCTATACGCTGCCCTCTCAGTCTGGTCGGATAGTCCTCGTCCTTTCGCTCGATGGGTCCGAACTCAATTCATGTTTATGAAGTGCTGATGTGTGCCTGATTTAAGTGAAATTTGATGCACTTTTCAGCCTTCGAAGTCAGCAAATTTGAACCATGTTTAACCACTTAATTAGGGCACTCGTGTTAAACAAATACTTCAAGTTTAAATAATTACAAAACAAGAAAGGTCCGAAACTTAGAATACCCTTGCAGACCAGTTGCCTTCAAGCCGTTCGATACTTTGTATGGCAGCTATAGGATATAGTGGTCCGATTTTTGGGTTTTCATTTTCTAAATTCGCCTTAAAGTCTATGAAAAGTATATTTTCCAAGAATGAACTAATTATATTAATAAACGCCAGAGTTATGGTCTTCCGACGTTCTTAGGACAGCTATATGATATAGTGGTCCAATTTTGATAAAACTTTCAGGATAGGTTAACATAGTTATTAAAATGTGATTTATAAAGAATCAGTCAATTATTTTTGAAAATGTCGAATTTTCAACCTTTTTTTTACCAGTCGTTCCTTTTGTGCATCTATGTGATGCTGTGCTTAGATTCTGGCCAATCCGACTTCTATACCACCTGCAATAGATAGAAGGGTTTTAACTCTTAATAAGCTACAGACTTTGGTAACAATCGAAAAAAACATCTTGGTTAAGAACTTCATACAATTTCTGTACCGGCAACATTTATTAAATTCATTTTCCCGTCACACCAGGCAATAGACTCTAGCTTCCGATGAGTGTCCTTTTAATGCGCTTAAATCAGCTCGCTGCAAAAAAAAAGTGTCAGCGACTGCCCCTGGCAGCCAAACCTTAAATTTTCCCATTCTCCATCCATCAAACCCCCAACTCAGTATTAAACAAGGAAAGAAAGGAGAGGAGAACGGCGAGTAAAACTTAACAAGTTAACTTAGAAGAAATTAAGTTTTCAGCATTTATGTTAGGAAAACTGCAAAGAAAAACTTTCTTAATGAAGCGACGACAATGTGGTGAGCAATGAAGAAATGTTAGAAAAAACTGTACGAAGCAAGTAAGTTTGCAATGAAAGCATATTAAATGAGTTCCTTTGGAATAAAATAGAAACTCGAAACTTCTTAAAAAAGTGTCCGCACGGTTTTTCACCCGTGACTCAAAGTAATATAGGGTATATTGTATTCGTTAAAATTGTGTCTAAAATGAATTCCAACCGTGTAAAGAATATAAATTCTGGAGCAACATTAAAATATAAACTTCGACCGAAAAATTTTTGTTTAAACTTTGTTCTTAATCAATTTTTCCAAATCTTTATAAAATATAAACACAAATATATAACAAATTACGATGTTTGCGATACTTTAACTATGGTATTATCAAATATCGGTGTTTGTAGTGAATAAAATGTTGATGACTCTTGACAAATTTGTAATAATTTTTCCAAAGTATGATATAGTTTGTTTTGCTTAGAATATCGTAAAAGAATGTGCTATTTTTGTTAAATAAAAGAAAGAAATATGGGATATTATCTATTGACTCGTTGGCAGATCATAAAAGCCACGTTAAGGGTGGGACCTTTATCGGGTCCAAAAATCAATATTTGGAAATAATATACTCGAAATCTGTTCAATAATATTGCTTTAAGATCTGAAGTCGATATCTGCAGTATTTGCAAAGTTATGTGATTTTGAACCGGACGGTCCGGGAGGAGTTTTCGAACGTGTTCAAAACTTTAACACGTTTTTCTCGAAACACCTTTTTACGATTTTGAGTACACGATTGAGAAAGGTGTGCAGAACCGATTTGACAGATAATTAAACTCACTTCCCTTTCATAACAACTGCTTAAAAAAAAGATAAAATTACATAATGTTTCATATTTTAAATACATTTTTTGATCGGAAAAAAACAATTTGAATTTGAAGCGATGAAAAAAATTTAAAATTTGACCTTTTCCCTAAAAATTGTATTTGTCACATAGAGGCACACTAGCATAAAGTTTTCTTTCACACCACAATTAAGGATGAATAGTGTTCCTTTTGTCTTACTAAAATTCCTGAATACTTTTTAAATATGCATTAAATTGTCATAAATATTTGAAAACGGTTTTACTTATTATACACGATATAAATAATTTACGTATTTTTCGACCGTGTGAAGGAGGTTCCCCCCTCAAAGATATATAATAAGTTCAGATTTAGTATGCGACTAATACAATAGTAAAGATTCAGTCCGAATGGAAAAAAAGGGTATCTACCGAACATAGCCGTTCTTTCAAGGTTTATTTAGCTTTTCGCATTTTTTTAGGTCTGGACTCTTTATTACAAATTGGATAACCTATAACATTTAACATTTTTTTTTTTTGTTTTAAAGAAAATTAAGATATAAAATTCAAAATATATAAGGCGCATTTACACCTGAGGAAATAAATTCCCTTAATCCTGATTCGAAGCTAATAAGCTTAAAGGCCTCGCTGAGATACGCCCAAAGTTTATTAATTATTTGCCAAGTGCTATTGGATGGTGCCCCATCAATCCATAGCGTACCTAAAATTAACCTAATTTTTTACACACTCAATGTTCGGGGCGTCAGTCGAGGTGGGAATGCAAAATGGGACCGAGTCGGAAAGGTTAGCCCGCCCAGCAATCGTCCTCGAACACACGCAGGAACGCCGTGCTTTTAAACTCCGGGCAATTTTTTAGCTTCGTAACTCACACACACCGACTGGAAGGAACCCTAGAGTATATTTGTTAGGAACGCTGCCGTAGTTGGAAAAGTTTTCCGGGACTTGCCAGTCGCTCCCGCAACATTGTTATGGATGCTGTGGAAAGCGTCGTTTCCTCGGTCTTCCACTCCGCCTTTTTGGTAAAATGTACTTTCTTGAAGATAAATTATATGAGCATTTCCCAAAGGTTAACGTGATAAATTTTGGGCAGCGTAAGCAAAATATCCCACAGAAAAACCCAAAGTCTGGCTTCGATCCTGCGGCCAACTTGCAGGAAAGAAACCTGCACATATGTGAGTACCGGGGTGTGGGTGCTAGTGTCAGATAAAATGTTTATGTGTCTGTGGGGAAGCGATTAGTGTTAATGGGTTTCTCCGACATCCCCCTCTCTTTTACAAAACGTGTGATTTTTGGCATTATTTTTTGTGGAATTTTTGATTCAACTTTCTTTTGAAATGTTTTGGCTGGGCGTGTGAGAAATCAATAAGGGAACACAGAGTGACCAACGGAGTGGGGTGCGAGAAAGGGTTCTGTCCTGCCAATGGACAGTTGGACCGACAGTCATATGGGAGCGTACATTCGGATATATATTTTCAATTTCTTTTTCAGCAGAGCGAATCTAAAGTTTGCCCAGCAGAGCTTGCAGTGCCGAGATTGCAGTCGAGCTCGATTGCCAGGACAACAGTCAGCCATCTGGGGGAAGGTGGGACGGAGTGGTTTGAGATTCGCAAAAGTGCCCTAGCTATTGTCATTGCATCGACTTTTGCTGGAATTTCATGTCTAAATGTCAATTTCTCAATGAGCCGAAGTGACCAACGAGCTGCCACTACCCCAGTTGTTGCTCAGTTGTTGGAAGAGTCCTTTCTCGGTTGTCCTTGCGCATTTAGCAGGCACAGCTGGAATATACGTTGGGGCCTTGGTATATATTTTTTAAGCCATTGAGGTTGCTTTGGCTGGAGTTATTCTTTCAATTACGTCATTGTTGATAGGAGGAAACCAGATGGGAGACAAAAGCGGCGGGGCTTGTGCTGACATTGTGGTCAGTTTGGCATTACTTATCCCCTTCATAGCTTATTGGGTTCGATTAGTAGACTAAGGTGCTGTAATTTTTGTGCCACAAGTTTGGAAGTATAAACATTTAAAACTTATTTACAGATTACAGCAGGTTACCCGAAGGTCAAATAGATCCTGTAATAGATCGATGTCATCTAAAAGTAAATATTTACGTGACCTAGGTCAGTTTTGTAAAATGTGTATATATTATACCCCGGTTATAACCTTGCAAAGGGTGGTCCGGGGGACTAGATCTGGACATGTCTGTCCGTCCGTCTGTCTGCCTCTCTGTTTATATATCGGCCTGTCTATCTGTCTGTAAGAACAACCGCTCTCGCATTTTGAAATTATTTAAGGTCCTCCATATCTCGAACTTACACATACAACTTCTTCGGGTTCAATTTTTTAAAATAAATCAAGTGGCATCCCGTTTTAGTATAGGGTATTACAGTCTATCAAATTATTAATTTATTCTTGGGAAATAGACTTTTAATAATGATTAAAATTAGTCGACTATATTTTATAGCTGACACACAAAGATGCTTGGGAGCAATTGGTTTTGCAATCCTTTCTTGTTTTTTTATTATTTTATTCATCATTAGACCCTGTACCCAAAGGGTAAAGGGTATATTAAGTTTGTGCAAATGTATGTAACAGGCAGAAGGAAGCGTGGCAGACCCCAAAGCATATATATTCTTGATCAGCATGACGAGCTGGGTCGATATAGCCATGTCCGTTTGTCCGTCCGTCCGTCCGTCCGGATGAACCCACGGATCTCAGCAACTGTAAGAGCTAGAGACACCGTATTACCAGTGTAGATTCTCCTAATACTGAGTCAATTAGAGTTTATTTTTTTAAGTCGGCGCCACGCCCACCGCCCCCGCAATTTGTATTTGAATTTTTGCACTGCCCTGCACTGCACAATTTTTAAGCTAAAATTAAAAAAAAAAACACATGCAATTGGAGCATAGATTTCTACCGATCCTGAAAATTTCATCAAGATTGGTTAATTAGAAAGCGCACAATAAATACCTAAAGTTTACAGGCGCTAAACACAAAAAATCTGTTTATTTGCTCAAACAAACGGTAAATCGCTTGCTTTCGGGGGTTTTTTTTGGAAGTGCCGCTGCAGCTGCGCTGCCACTACCTTCATATACATATGTATGTGCGTCTTCAATATATTTATACTGTATTAGCTGCCGGTTCAAAAAGTTTTTGTTTGTCGACGTTCGACTTAAAACGCGAAGATCTTGGGTTCGAATCCCAGACCGGACTCGGTGTGAATATATATATATATATATATATTTTTTTTTGCTTATAACCAAATTTTTACAGGGTCTGTAATAGTCGGGAAACTCGACTGTAACGTTTCTACTTGTTTTATAATATGTTATTTATTTTTGCCAGCTTAATAGATGGTTAAATAAAATTTTTCGATATTTACATACATGTTTTTCTTATTAATATTTATTTTAAGACGCTTACAGTTGTCAAAAGGGTTTTTCTGTGCGCCTACAAGTACATCCTTATTTATTCTTCACAAGTACGTATGTATGTGCAATGCGAAAAAAATAGATTAGTATAAAAATAGGAAAAATTAACAAAGGATACCCAACACCATTCAAGAAATCGCATTTTCCAGGAGTTTGATTGACAGAAATCTTAACTTCATAAATGTGGGCATGTAGTTATATAATGGCCGCATAAATGCTTTTTAATGCCCATGAGTCTGCACCATTCGGAAAGCCTAATTTGGTTCAATCAGAAACGCCAGGCAACCTCAACAACTCAATAAATCAATTGGCAACCAACAGTCGCCCTTCCGCCTCCAGAAAAATGTAAACAAAGCACACAAATGTCAATCCTTTTCCCGCGAACATGGCGACAATAGTGGTAGTTGAGGGCAGGGCAGGGCCTGGGCTCCGAACTGTGGGTGGGATCAGAGGCTTACTACTGCTAATTTTCAATTTGCATGACACCCGGCCTGGTATCGATAGGTGGCGACGCTGATCCCTTTGACGACGATTACATCGGGCAACATTGGACTGGCCTCGAATTATAAATAATTTTGCCATATAAATTGAAATGGGTTGAAGAGTGCAGAGGGCCAAAGCTCACGGAAATGACTATTTTGAATGAATTAAATGGCCGTCGAAAATCTTTATTTATAACAGCTGCGAGACATCCCTGCCCTCCCGCTGGCCACCAACCAAGATCCCCGCTCTGTCCGTTGGCATCACAAATATTAAATGAAACGAAGCAAATCCCATTGTCACCCGGTTTCGGGATTCGAAATTGGCAAATAATTGACAGCTATTTGGGGCGTGTTGATTGGCAAAAACTAAGGCCAGCGGGACAGAGCGACGGGGAAGGCATCCACTGGGCGACTAACAGTCGGCGAGAGAAATCGATATGCATTTGAGTGATGGACGACGGGTCAGTTTAACAATGGGTCAGGATGGGACCCTGAGTATCGAACAGCCAACCAAACTGCTCTAAACGAAGCCACACGCAAAAAATTAAGTTCAATTAGGATTAAGAAGAATTGCGACTAATAAATATTCACTGTACTATGTTTAATAAAGAACGAACTAAAATATCTGAAATATCAATTCCCATGAACAAAGCGAAAACATTTTCTTTTTTACCGGAAAACAATGCAGTATCTTTATTAAATAAAATAAGAAAGAAAAATCTAGTTATCTAGTTACATCATTTAAACTTTAATATTTACAAATAAATGTTCAGTTTCTATATTCGTATTGTAATAACATTAATTCAAATAAGTTCAAATAAAATTAGGTTTCATTATTGTTAAGGTTAAGGTTAAGCTTTTTACGGTCTGATTTTTACAACAAATTTCAAGATTAATTAAGAACAACATTTTTTTTTTTTTTTGCCCTAATAGTTAACATAACAGTTCAGACTCGTAAATATACAATATTTAATACATTAAATACTAAAGATACTGTCCAATTTTCCAATTTTTCCAAATTATAGAAATCAGTGTAAAGGTATTACAAATATTCAAGAAAGGAAAAATAGCCTCGGGGTTCGAGACCTAGAATACCAGTTGCTCTCAAAACGTTTGATCTTTTCGACAGGGCTATATCGACTAGGAAGATGTTGCTGATCAAAAATATATATTATTAACAGATGTGGAGATTTCTCCTGCACTGCCTTGCTTAAATGTGGTGAAATTTATACCATCTGCATGGTTATAGCAAGGAAAGAAAGTGACTTTAAGTCATTTCAACATTTTTTCCAACATTTTCCACTTGGTTATGGATTTTTTTGGCCAACTCCTCCAGATAGCAATACATCAATATGTATTCATATCAAAGTTATACATAGGGAAGATCTGTGGACTTCGAGCAGATGAATCAATAAGCCTGGCATACTGCATAAATTGGCTGGCTAGGCTGACGGAGCCGCAGCTCCAAGCTGACCCCATCGATGTCCATCAATGCGTTTGTCTTGTTAAAATAATTGACAGGTGGTCGTGAGCCGGGAGCTCCAAAGGCAATCTCCAAAGATACTAGACCAGGGTATTAGTGCCGTTTATGACAATCCTGAACAAATTGCGGGCATTGAAATTGATTGGCCTGCTTGTCCTTATATATCATCATATATGTCTGCTGTGGGCAGCCGGCTTAAATGTGAGCGGTGTCCATGCA
This sequence comes from Drosophila setifemur, assembly GCA_021224005.1. Lineage (NCBI taxonomy): Eukaryota > Metazoa > Arthropoda > Insecta > Diptera > Drosophilidae > Drosophila > Drosophila setifemur. The sequence goes on along the minus strand of JAJJHY010003979.1, from coordinate 540,758 downwards.
ATCGCAAAATGACATGCTCCGTGATCCGCAATTCGTAAAAATCAGACGGTCTGGTCTGGGTCATTCATTTGTTAGTGGAACTTGCATACCTTTATATGTATGTCTGAAAAGTTTGTAGAAGCTTTTAATATGAAGAACATATTATATTTAATATTTTCACAAAAGAGTACAAAAAACGTATTAGGAAATAATATAAATTACTAGTGAATAGTTAACAAATTTCCAACTTAAATAGAATGTCTATTTATCTAAATGAAATTTCATATGTCCCTTTAAATAATAGACTGAAACCCGAAGCAATGACATAAACGGTCCAATGAAAGCTTATAGACCAAAGGGAGTCGCCACAACATCGAAATCAAATATTATCATTGAATTTCATTCGAGACGTGTTCATGAAATTTTAATTAGTTTCCAAGCTATAATTTATTCAATACCACGTCGTCCCAAAGCCATTGTAATGGATTTTGCTTTCCCCCTTTTTGTGCCGCTTCCTTTTCTGTTATTTGTTTGAAAAAATGTTGAGAAAATGCGGAGGAAAAGGCAAAGATTGGAAATATTTGCTTAGATAAATGAAAAAAAAACATTGCACACAATCCGAAGGTCTTAGCAATGCAAGTATAATTTCAAAATTATTTTTTTGCCACATTTATTGGACTATGATACATACATAATTTCTTAAGCGAATGCGCTGACATGTAGTAAATATACCCAGATGGATAACAATCTTAGCAGACCTATGCTAAACCAAAACCCCCGAAACCCCGATTTCCATTTAAAAGTACTACCCATCACCCAATTTCTTAGTCTTAATACAATGAACTATGGTGGTTCATTTTCGTTGAAATTGTATTAAGACTAAGAAATTAATGGGAGATTCAAGGAAAAACAACTTTGATTGGCTTTAAACTTAATTGAATCAAGCTACAGACATCGACCGATCATTATTTAAATGAAATGGTAAGACATTACGAATATAATGAAACTTATGATTTCCGCAAAAAAATATTAACGACCGATGTGATCTGTATGGGGTATACTGTGCAAAGTAAGTCATAAACAAACATATGCATCTGCAAAATAAGCATAAATAGTAAGTAAAAAGTATATATACTATAATTATTAGTATTAAAGCATGTATACAACAAATCTAAATGCTAAATTTTACATGATTAAATAATGGGTTTAAAAGACGCCGAGAGAAAATAGGAAAAGCACAGTTTGCAATTGTGTTGCAGTGCGCGTTTAAAACATTTGCGCTCTGCACCAACTTAAATGCTAACCTAAGTTTTGATTTTACCCGAGCCGGAGAAACAAAAAAAGATGACACCAAGGGAGGCAAGGGGAAAGGACCATCTAAGCCGGTTGCAACATTATTGTACGTCGGTTTTTGGCAAACGCAAAAGCAGCAGGAGCAACATCAGCAGATGTTGTTGCTGCAGCAGCAGTCAAATTGTAAAAGTTTGTTGCTTTAAGCATAAAATATTTATGTCTGCATTTGGTTTAGTTTTTGGCTGGGTTTTTAGTCGCTTTCCCACTTAAAGAAGGTTTTTTGGTTTCAAGTTTGTCTAGTTGCTGTTTTAATAAAACGTTGTTTGCCCGGCTAGAAGGGAAAACCCAAACCGAAAAAGTTGTGGCCTCAAATGTTTCGAAATACTTTATTCTTAATTAAATGGCTTGAAAAATGAGGACAACAAGGAAGCCGCAGTGAGCACCAGGTTTTAAATTTAAATACTTGTTTATATTATATAATTCTTTTTTTAAGTAATACAATATTCCACATACTATGAAAACGGATAAATTCAGCTTCAATTTGAATTGTAAAGAATTTGTTTTAGAAGAATAAAATCAATGTAATTTATGGCTACATCAGAAAATCAAGCCATGCTCTTAGCCCGACTCCACTTGTTTATAAAAAGGGTTATCCTAGGGTTCCTACAAAGTTTAATGACATTTGGCAAATTAGACTGTTTGATTTCAGCGGTAGTACATCTAAATATTAACATTTGTCGAAAACATGCTTTATTTATTCTGTCACCCATTAAATCGATTCTGTTATTTTTAGTATTCCAAAATATTAATTACTGAAATATCTTCGTTCCCTCGCTGAAGACGTTGCACACCGTTAAAAAAACAATACCAACAATTCGCAGATCCTGGCTGTTATTGCAAAAAAGGGACGCGGGGAAACGGTCCAAAAAAAAAATTAAAATAAAAGCTTGGTTACCAAGATATTGACAATTACAAACGCTAGACTCTAGAAAAAAATGTAAAAAAAAATACCAACATACATAAAAGATAATCTAATTACCTATAAAATGAGTTGTCACGAAGGTGTTTCAAGAAAAACACGTTTATAGTTTTGGATACATAGAGCACACCATCCGGCCAGTACAAAAATACTGACAATATCGACTTAAAACTTAATAAACAAGTAAGAACGTTACAGTCGAGTTTCCCGACTGTTACAGACCCTGTACAAATTTGGTTTTAGGCAAAATAAAAAAAAAACCAAAAAAAAACATATATTCACACCGAGTCCGGTCTGGGATTCGAACCCAAGATCTTCGCGTTTTAAGTCGAACGTCGTAACCATTCGACAAACCCAAACTTTTTAAACCGGCAGCTAATATAGTATATATATATTGAAGGCACAGATTCATACATATGTATATGAAGGTAGTGGCAGCGCAGCTGCAGCGGCACTTCCGAGAAAAATCAACCACCGAACGCAAGCGATTTACCGTTTGTTTGCGCAAATAAACAAATTTTTTGTGTTTAGCGCCTGTAAATTTTAGGTATTTATTGTGCGCTTTCTAATTAACCAATCTTGATGAAATTTTCAGGATCGGTAGAAATCTATGCTCCAATTGCATGTGTATTTTTAAAAAAATTTTAGCTTGAAAATTGTGCAGTGCAGGGCAGTGCAAAAATTCAAATACAAATTGCGGGGGCGGTGGGCGTGGCACCGACTTAAAAAAATAAACTCTAATTTACTCAGTATTAGAAGAATCTACACTGGTAATACGGTTCTTCTAGCTCTTACAGTTGCTGAGATCCGTGTGTTCATCCGGACGGACGGACGGACGGACGGACGGACGGACAGACGGACAGACGGACATGGCTATATCGACTCAGCTCGTCATGCTGATCAAGAATATATATACTTTGTGGGGTCTGCCACGCCTCCTTCTGCCTGTTACATACATTTGCACAAACTTAATATACCCTTTACCCTTTGGGTACAGGGTCTAAAAATATTCTTGAATAGTATTACAATCAAGTAAACGTATTGCCTATCTATTGTTCTCTTTGTGAAGCTTCACTTGCGTCGGAAAAACTTTTACAGAAACAAATGATTTCTATTTACACACTTATTTATGAAAATTTTACCTTTGTTTTGTGGACAAGAAAATTTAATTAAAACCAAAACACAGCTGCTCCTCAAGTTAACTCCACTATAATCAACAGCAGTAAGAATTCGAAAACTTATGGGGGTTGGGGAAATTAAAAGGAAAACCGACTCTCAAAACAATATTTTCAATTATAACTCAAGTCACACTTGTGAGTGAAGTTGCGATGCACAAGCATGGCGAGCAATAAACAGAGGGGTTAAACTTTAACACGCTTTTGACTTAGGAAACCTAAAAAAAAAACTTAAAAAAAACATGAAAACACTAGAATGAAATCTGTGTAAACAAAATGTTTTGATAGAAAAAAAAATCGAATTTAAGGAATGCCGTGAGTATCCATTGTGAAATAAATATACCAATACAAATCAAAACTTTTCGTATAACTTTTCCATCAATCGAGGGCGATGTGTGGAAAGTTTTGCAGCCTGCATGCCAAGTAAATCAAAACAAAAAGTTATAAAGACCCACAGCAAATTGCGGATTCCGGATTTATAGCATAATAGTGCACCCCCACTTAGCCACTGGGAAGTCATGGAATGAATTTGAAGCTCAAGTTTCAATATGTACTTTTCCTAAATGGCCTTCAATACTAATATATTTATAGATACTGGTTCATTGAAACTACCCACTTACACAATTTAGAACTATCTCATCATCCCTTGATTGTTGATAAGTTGATCGACCCGATATATAAATTGTCTGGAGAATGTTGTAATATAAAGGGGATTGCTGAAAAAAAATATTTACGATCATATAATAATACTTAATAAAAATAATTAATTTAATATTTAAAGAGGAAAGGGAGGCTTGGTTTGAGGCAGAAGCCTCAATTGCTCTCAACCCAATCGTAAGTTCGTATAGCACCTTTTCACAAATGGACTTTATATCTTATTAAGAGTATAAATCCGTAGAATGAATTCGATATCTTTAACAAATATGGCTTTATGAATCTGAAAATATTCTGCATAGAAACAGGCAAGCCGACATACCCAGACCAACTCGGCTGTCGATGTTGATGCTGAATATACAAATATAGTTAGCTTTATTGCTTTGGAAATGTGCTTTTCACTTCACCTTTTAATGTATTTACCTATAACTTATTTGTTTAGTTTAATTAAGCGTTGAATCCATACAGTTCAAAAAATATATCTTAACATAACATATATAGATAAGCCAAACCTCATTCCCAGAACTTAATTTGTACATAATTAATTTGAGTCTATTTTATTTCGTTATTATAAAACATTATTTTTTGTAGTAAATCTTGTTAAATAAAATCTGTAGAGTCCTATATTATCAATATCTGTAATTTGAAATACAGTCCGATAGCGTTTAAAATTAAATATCGATACACCAGGTAACAAAGTAGTACCTTTAATCATCGACCATTGATAGGTGGATTTTTTTTATATATTCAAGGATACCTAAAGTTTCATGCTGAAAAATATATTTTGACTTGGACTGATTGAGAAGGGAAACGTGTTTGTGAATGCGGGGAGTAATGTTGGGCGGAGTGGGACGACCACTTCTTTGTGTTGATGACGTGTCAACTTTTGTGGAACTGCAAACTTTGCGCAAAATGAAGCGACAAAGCGAAACCTTCAGAGCATACAAAAAAACTTTGAAAAGGGAAAGGGAAACTGCACGATAAAGTTTTTTTTCTTTAAATTGAATTAACTTGAGAGCAAACCCGAGGAGGACGAAGCGCTAGAAGGGGAACGCTGCCCTTTACACCGGCGGAAAACTTACGATGATTTATTTGCTTCACATGGCAAAGTTGAGTGTCACTTTTTTCTTATACTCCTCCTGTTCGTATTCTTCTTCTTTGAAAACTGATGTAAAAAACGATGGAAAATATATACAAAGGAATATGGGTTTAGAGAAAGGTCTAACCATTGAGTGAATAAGTCTTTAAATAACTAAAAGTTGAATCTTCATATACACTGGAAGTTATGGCAGCGAAAAGCGATTAATCTTAATTATCCATAGCTTAATTTTACAAATTAATTGATTATTGTTTATTCAAATTCAAATAATCAAAAAATAAAAACCGTTCACACATATTACTTAACTTAGTTTATTTTTATTTTCTTAAACATATTCTTTATTTAATGTTTATTGTATTTTTGCATTAAAATAAGTTTTAATGGTATTGAGTCATTGAGGAATATTGGCTAACTCTGTTCATTAAAATTACAAAACTGATTACGTAATTCCTCAACAACAGAAAATTTAAAACCAAAAGTATGGGATAGCAAATAAAATCCGTCCTGAAAGTTTTTGCTTTATATGAAAAATAAAAACTTTGGTAAAATAATGCCTGGAATTTCTAATTACCTAATTGCCTAATTCGGGAATAATTTTTGAACTGATTCGGATGGGATTGAAGAAAAGACAAATAAAGTTGTAAACATTATGACAAGCATTGAGAAACTACCTCAAATTTGTGTAAAATATCTTGTTTGCAATTTCTGAAAATTAGTTATATTTTTAATATTGAAACAGAATTTCAATTAAAATTGGCTCCATTTCGCGATTGTGTTTTATTTCACAAAATATTATAATCAATAAAGGAATTTGGGACCAGTATACCCTTGCAACAATTGCTCTCAGTTGCCCTGGTATGGCCGCTATTAAATATAGTATTCGTACTTGCATTTTTAATTTAACTGAGTTAAACATTAACTGGGTATATGCAGTTCCAGTATTCGTACTTTCATCTTAATGCGATTCGGTTCGTTGCAAATTTAAATTTCACTTCCCTTAACAGTCTCTGGCTTAAATAAATACAACGACCAGCTGCGGTGCGTTAATGGTTTGTGCTACATTGCTCAGGTCACGGTGGTTAGAGTTCAATGAGGTGTGGCCCGTGATTTAGTTGGCTTAGCTTGTTTTCAAATTTAGAGCTCATTCTATGCTATAGAAGTAACTTGAGTTTTTTGGATTTTTCGAAAAAAAAAAATCGTACATGGATTTACTTCTTACTTTGCCAGTACAAAATGTAATATGATTATTATCTAAATGTTGACAAATGTTTTGAATTTAAACAGGTTTTAAGAAGTACCGTATACTTAGTTTGTAAATATTCACACCAAGCATAATTTAACATTTGGGATGATGATATTGTTATTCAAGGGCAAAATGACGCTCTACTTTTTTAAAAGATCACAGACAGACTGCCTGTTATTAATACATAAAATCATAGATGAAGCTAAATAAAATTACATTTTTCTTGTATCCTTATTATGATTTTCGGCAAAAGATTGTAACGCAGTAAAAGAGACAACTTCGACCCTATTAGGTACATATATTTTTGATCAGCTTCACCAGCCGAGTCAATCTGGCTGTCTTGAGAAATAACATAAGCTGTTTGGTTATGCGGCCAGAGTCAGACTCTCTTAAATTTCCTTCATCTATTTCTGTTCTTTCTATTTATTATTACCTTCATCTCATTGCGCGGTCCTTAGCTCTATCATTTTTCTTGATAAAATTCGATTTTCGTCTTTGTAACGATCGCACGGCCAATTCGGGTCCGCTTGCTACTTTTGATATATAACAAGTAAGAACGTTACAGTCGAGTTTCCCGACTGTTACAGACCCTGTACAAAAAAAAAAAAAATATATATATATATACTCACACCGAGTCCGGTCTAGGATTCGAACCCAAGATCTTCGCGTTTTAAGTCGAACGTCGTAACCATTCGACAAACCCAAACTTTTTGAACCGACAGCTAATACAGTATAAATATATTGAAGACGCACATTCATACATATGTATATAAAGGTAGTGGCAGCGCAGCTACAGCGGCACTTCCGAGAAAAATTAACCACCGAACGCAAGCGATTTACAGTTTGTTTGCGCAAATAAACTGATTTTTTGTGTTTAGCGCCTGAAACTTTAGGTATTTATTGTGCGCTTTCTAATTAACCAATCAATGATGAAATTTTCAGGATCGGTAGAAATCTATGTATCTTTGTATTGTATCTTGAAAATTGTGCAGTGCAGGGCAGTGCAAAAATTCAAATACAAATTGCGGGGGCGGTGGGCGAGGCACCGACTTAAAAAAATAAACTCTAATTTACTCAGTATTAAAAGAATCTACACTGGTAATACGGTTCTCCTAGCTCTTACAGTTGCTGAGATCCGTGTGTTCATCCGGACGGACGGACGGACGGACGGACGGACGTACAGACGGACAGACGGACATGGCTATATCTGCCACGCCTCCTTCTGCCTGTTACATACATTTGCACAAACTTAATATACCCTTTACCCTTTGGGTACACGGTCTAAAAATTATCTCGATACGGCTGCACGGCCAATTCGTGACCGCTTGCCCTTCGTTCGATCGATAAATCCCAAATTTGTAAACTAAAAAACATTGCTCTGCGTGGCCAAATAAATTGAAACAACACTAATATAATTACTTGTGATTATTGCGGAAATTATAGCCAATGAAAACGGTCTTTGACTCAACATAAGCATTTATGATCATTTCGATTATGAAACCACAATATCACTATATATTACAGCTGTCATTGGAGCAATGCGAATAAAATGGGTAATTGAGCGTAAGACTGGTGTGTTTCAAGATACATTATTCATTTATGGAATTAGGATTAAAGCAACTGTTCTGCAAGGACCTTCTCAGCTTCGCGCCCAGAAGCTTGCCTTCCTCTCTTGCTAGAATAAAGATACAAAATTCTCTACCCCCGTACTATAGATTTGAGAATTTTAAATTCGCTCACATTTTTTTAACATAATACTCTGATACATTGCTAACCGCGAATTTATACAAATGCAAAATACATAAACACCATATATGTATAGCTTTTAAATGTGTTATTCATATTCGCTGACGCACACTAATTGGTCAAATTATGAATTCAGTCAGCCAAAAACAATGCAACCATAGCAAATTAAATATTTATAAATACGCAACACAAACATTTTGCAAATATAATCAGGCGAGAGGCTTCAGCAAATCCGAAAAGAGAACTTACATTTTAACTACCTTGACCTTTGGTTTCGTATATAATAAATTGTGAGCTACGAGAAAAAGTTTTACGCTGTCAGCGAGTTATCCGTATAGTTGGCACGTGAGTGTGTGTGTGTGAGTATGTATCTGTGCATTTCAGTTTACAGGGTTTTTAAAAAACTTGCAACCGGCCAAATCCCGAAAAAAAAACTTTTCCATGTTTCCGACATATCACTCTAAAGTGTACGTGTGAGTGTGCGAGTTTTGTTGTAATATATTATGGTCAGTGGAGGGATTCTATCATCCCGGCCATCCCATGTGGGGTCAGAAAAGTTCGCCAACAATGCCACATTAACACATTTGTTGAACGTATAATCAATTTGTAATTTGTAGCCACAACAAATTCGTGGTATATAAGTTCACAACAAAAAGGAAAATAAAGCAGAAGAAGATGGGGCGTGGGACTTCTTCCAATAGAAATTCGAAACTTTTGTGTCAACAAGAAAATTTCACAGAAACCGAAACTGGTATAAGATACAGCAAAACTTTATACACATGGGGCCCAACATAAATATAAAATCGCACCCAAAATCAATAATGGACAAGTTCAAAACGCAAGCTGAAGTGTACAATTTCTTGTAGGTACATATGTGCGATCATCAATGAAAAATAATTCTTAATTTATAAATTTATATGTATGTATATCCTTACAATAATTTATTGCCGTTATGGTAGTCTACAATATTTGCAAAAGATTTATGATATAAATCATTTCCATTATAAAAGATACATAAGTATTATATTTAATTTATAATTTAGTATTAAATAATATTTCAAACAAAGAATTCGGAGACCATAAATCATGAAATCACAATTTTTAAAGATAAAATTCTATTATCAATTCTACTATTCAATTTTGGTGTTTGAAACGCTATTCTAAGCTTTCTCTTAGAGTCATTGAATATCCAAGAATGCTAACTGCATTTCATGCTGTTCATTGGACCATTTAGATTAAAGTGAATCGCAGTTATTAATGTTTGGTGCTTAAAAGTTGAACTTTCATAGAAACAAATTATGTCCACGTTAAAAGGATTCCTTAGACGATAGAACCCAGAATTTGGTTTCTTTCGTTTGAATAAAGTATACAACCAACTTGTTTGTTTTGAACCCAACCATGTTGACAATGACAATTCGACAATTTTCCATATTGAGAATACATTTCTGGCTTTCAGATAACATGTGACAACTTTACAATGTGATTTTAAAAAGTTTACAATTGATATATCTTTTTATATCTTCATACAGAGTTTGTCCCATAGCCGAGTGAATCAATTTGAACATTTTCACTTTTCAATGTCATGCGTATGTTATGCAAATTGACTGCAGCTGTTATCTAAAGAGAAGCCACAAAAGAAATAATAAATATAAATAAAGACAACAAAAAGGAATACGGGCGAAAAAGATAATGCTTGATAAATGTGTGAGCCCTCGAATAAAAACACACCCAAGTCAATGCCCGCCAGATGACAATCGGGATAAAGAATTTTCCTCTTCACGTTTTCCCGACAGCATAAAGCGAATTTTAACAACTTGGCCCCTTCGCCCCCCTTCCCGTCATTCACACTTCTACCGCGCCGCCTCTGCCTCTTTATATGCAAATTTTCAAAAGGGTTAACATTTGACTGAAGGTCAGTTGGCACTTTGTTCGACTTTTCCACATTATAGATTGTATATCATTTTTTCCCACCCCCGATTTCCGAGTGTTCATTTTTAACGACAAAAATTGATTGACACTTTCCACCCAGGAGGCAGATGTATTCAATGGCTCGAATGAACCGAAACTGAGATGAGTTTGTGTTGATAAATCCGTTAAGCCATTTTTTGGTTCATTGTTGTAGCTGACAAAAATTTAGAAACAGAAGAAAATCTTCTGTTAAATCACAAAATAGCCACAATTTCAAACTGAAAATGAAAGCATTCGCATATATTGTTTCAAATCGATTAGTCAAAAATCAATTGGCTTTCGGAGTTTCTACACTATTTGATTGAAAAGATTGTTATAAAGTACATTTCGTATTATTTTTAATACTGCTGGAATAATTTTGCCAATCTATCTGAAAATTTTAGTTGCGGCTGTCGTTGTTCACCAGAGTTGTGCAATTACCTCAACTTATCTATCAATTGTGCAAATACTAACTCTTCGCCTACCATTCATTTTGTTACAGTCACACGATACAGTCCCCTGAGCCCATAAACCAGAAGCAGTCCGTGGCGTGGCCGGATGCTGGACGCTGGATCGAATCCCACCCAAGGCGAGGACCACCTGTAAGCCGCATGCCAAACGCTGATAGCCAGCGCTTAACGTGAAAATCCCCTAAATCGCTCCAGCTGTGAACGAGTTTTTCCTAGCTTGGTCTATAGCTTTGGCTCCGTACAAGTATTGGTATAGCTGTTTGTGGCTGACCATAACCCAATTGAATCGAGTCCAGCCGAGCCGCAGCTTTTATGAACTCGGGACTCTTGCCACCGGTTGGGAGTTAAACAAAAGTGTATTCATAGACTCAACGCTGCCTGGAAGTACTGCCGAGAGCAGGGGGAATATAGTTTACTCTGGGGTATCATTAGTTAACGTTCGTTGTGAACTCTTTCCTGGTTACAAATGTGCTAAATCGGTTATATTTGCGGCTAGAGTTGAATCATTGGAATCGTTGGATCTTGTATTTTATTACCCTTTCCCCTATAAAACGTGCATTCTAAACCAAACAATAATTATTCGCAACAACAATGTAAGAATTCCGGGTGAGGAAATATACAAATTTGGCTAGAACAATGCTTATCAAGATTATTCACAATGAAATATTTAAGGAAAGGACTATTTTATTGCGTAAAAATAATTAATTTATTTGCAAAAAAAAAATAAACCTACCAGCTGCCTCAGAATAATTAGTTTAAAAAGTATTTAAGGCTTCTGTGTTAAGATTTTTTTTTTTATATTATTTTATTTATTAAATCTATCCCTTTTGCCATCTTTTCGTGGATTTTTTTTATGCAGAAAAATTTGTAATTACACATAACTTTTCGTTGAACGCCGAAATGGAAATCGGTAAATGAAAATGGTTGAAATGGCTAAAACGAAATGAAATCATCAACAAAAGTATAATTCAATTTTACGGCCCGTTGAACCCTCTAATGAATTATCACACAAAGTTCGATAGGACACCAGCATAGATGCATTTTTATATATACAAATGTAGGTATATATATATGGTATGCAGATGGGCTAGTGGATCCATAAAATGGCAAATCGTTTTTCTGTTTTTATTGCGTTTCCATTACATTTCATTGCATTTTGGATTTTGGTTGTCTGTGCAATTTAGAATGCTGTTTGCTTGGGTTCGATGGCTCTTCTATTTTCCGAAATATTTTGTTTTGGTTCTGTTTTGGTCTCTGACTGTTTTTCATACAGTTAATGAGCAATTCGCTTTCCCGACTGCCCAAAATAAATTATGAATTCGAATCCGATAAAAAATCTCTTCACAGTCAATGACTAATACTAAAGTAAATGTATATCTAAAACCTTTGGCGTCGCTAATCTGCTTATTTGTCTACAATATATACGGGCTGTGAAAGAATCATTTTGACAGTTTTTAAAGTCACAGGGAACGACAATTTCAATTCGGCATTTTCTCTAATAACGCTGGGTACAAAATGTGAAGATGAAGAGGAACAAAGGAATAAAAAACATATGAAGCATATGCTGGGAATCCTTTTAATAAGTTGGCATATGGCGACGTCTCAAATTGCTGTTGTCGCTTATTTAAAAATACAAACAAACCAAAAGGAGCAATGTCTTTGCAAAAGCAGTAGGGTGACATACACACTCTCTTTTACGAATATGGAAACCGGGTAAAAATAAGCAAAACTAAAAATTTCAACAAAATGTTTTTGACTCAAATTTTAGAGCTGAGCGATTTTTGACGTAGCATCCGAATCTGACTTTACATTCCCAAATTCTTTAAATAACTCGTAATCAAGAAACACACCAAATATGACCAACAAAAATTTCGATATTGCAATTTGAACGAAAATAAGTGAATTAAAGGAACCAAAACAAATTAGCCATTCAGCCTTTCTTCATAGCCAGAAAATTTTGATATTTATCCCAAAATTCCTAGAAAGTAATGTATCTTTATTTGAGTGAGAGCATGCGTCCCATATCAAAATAAATGAATAACCCACCTAACAAATGTGTACAAATAAACAAAAAATATATATATACTTGTACAAAAAAAAAAAGTTTTCGATTTTTCAACTTTGGCAAAGTCCCTGCTCAAGTTAAAGCGGATTTCTATTTTTCTTCCTTATATTTCAACTTTTGCAATGAGGAGCAGCCGAACATTTTTGCTGCTTCAATAGTTCAAATACTATTTTACGCTTAGTTGATTATTGACTGCAAGTGGAAATTTACTTTTGCTCCATCTACAAGAGGCGCACAGATGGTAAAGGAGTAAGAAAAACTGAGTAAGATAGAGGACTCGCTGCTCGGGTTTACTCTGGCAGAACGTTAAAAATTGGCAGTAGAGAGCATTTTATTTGTTTTCCAACTTAGCACGGAAATTGTATTTTTTCTCTGTACACGAACAAGAACAAATCTGCCAAATCTGGTAAACAACAACATCGATCGCACACATAAATAAATATACACTCTAGTATATGTATGTATGTTTTTAAAAGTTCATTCTTGAGAAATAATGTATCCACAGACATTAAAGCCGTTTTAGAAAATTAAAAACCCAAAAATCGGATTACTATATCCTATAGCTGCCATACAAACGATCGAACGGCTTGAAGGAAACTGGTCTGCAAGGGTATTCTAAGCTTCGGGTACCATGGAAAAGCTGATTCAGTATAAAACTAGGTTAACGAAGGTTCCAAAGGAATCGGGTTCTGAAGGTCGGAAAACTCTGAGTATAGGCTACATTGAGTGCAACGACTCTATTATGCTCTACTTTCGTTGTTCAAGATATTTCTCTGGCTGAGATCACGGATGCTTTTTTTTAAGCTAAACAATATTTAACTTTGTAATGTTTAATAAATAGCCTACGAGAAACTTGTGACGAGCCAGACATTCCAAATATTGCACCACCAAATACATTTTAAGTAAGTAGCTAATACAGTACAAATATTTTGAATTCACACATTTATATGTATGTATATGAAGGTAATACGTTTTCAGGGGCACTATATAGAAAACTCATATTTAACAACTTCATATTGCAGTGTTTTGTAACAATTAATATATATATAATACTTAAAACAAGAAAGGAAGGCTAGCTTCGGTACCCGAAGCTTAGAATACCCTTGCAGACCAGTTGCACTCAAACCGTTCGATCGTTTGTATGGCAGCTATAGGATATAGTGATCCGATTTTTTATTTTTTAATTTTCTACAACGGCTTTAATGTATGAAAACTGTATTTCTCAAGAATGAATTAATTGTCTTAAAAAACACCAGAGTTATGCTCACTGACCCATTTTCTTCCATCGTTCCTATGTCAGCTGAGGTCCGATTTTGATGAAACTTTCAGGATATGTTAAAAAAGCCATTAAATAGAGTTTGCCATTTCTTAAAAAATGACGAAATTTTCGCACTTTTTCCCAATCGTTCCTATGACAGCTATGTGGTGTAGTGTTTCGATTCCAGCCTTTCCGACTTATATACTACCTGCAACAGATTGAAGGGTCGGTGCAAAGTTTCAGCCCGATAGCTTTACAACTGAGAGACTAATTTACATAGCAACCGACGGACGGACATGACTAGATCGACTCGGCTGGTGATGCTGATCAAGAATATATATACTTTATAGGGTCGGAAATGTCTCCGTCACTGCGTTACAAACTTCTGATCAAAATTATAATACCCTCTGCAAGGGTATACAAAAAATTTTAACCACTAAACGTTCCAAATTCGGGAAGGTACGTCTTCCCAGAAGAAGGCAATATTTTTAAGAGATATGGCCATAAATAAAAAAAAAATTCGTTAATTTTAAATTAAAATTGGTTGGTTGTTCTGGGGGTTTCTGTTCCCATGGTACATTAAATCGAAATCGCATCCCATTCAGTGACACAACAAAAAGCCAGAACCAGGCAAACACAAAGCTTAAGAACGTCGACAATACATTTTTAAATTTAAATGTAAGGTCTGCTATATTCAAGTTTTATTGTTTTACATTGTGAGGGATTTTGTTCGCCTAGTACATTAAATCCCATTCAATCACAGTTAAAATTTCGTTTTCGCTGTCGCAATAGTGTTATCTTCGCTTTTTATCTTATAACATTCTTAATTCAAGTCAGACTCCTAAATGACAGACGTTTTAATCATCTTGCAACTAGTCGCTATCAATTTGCTTTTAAATCCTCGGTTTAATTTTTATACCCTTGCAGAGGATACTATAATTTTGACCAGAAGGTTGTAAGGCAGTGAAGGAGACCAGCATCACCAGCCGATCAGCCAGCCATCGGACTGAAACTTTTACCGACCCTTTAATCTGTTGCAGGTAGTATATAAGTTGGAACGGCCGGAATTGAAACACTACATCACATAGCTCCCATAGGAACGATTGGAAAAGAGTGCCATAATTTCGCCTTTTTTTAAGATAATTTATTTTTTATGAAAGTCTACTTAATGACTATTTTAACATATTCTGAAAGTTTCATCAAAATCTGACTACTATAACTTATAGCTGCCATAGGAACGATGTGAGAAATGGGGTCAGCATAACTCTAGTGTCTAAGTATAGTTTTCAAAGACATTAATGCCGTTTTATAAAAAACAGGGTATTCAAAGTTTCGGGTACCGAAAATAGACTTCCTTTCTTGTTTTTTACATATTTTGAAACTTCGAAAATGTATTAAAAATTCACATTGGCTTTGTGATAAATAGGACCGATTTTAATGCGGTTGCAAACTTTTGGTCAAAATTAGAATACCCTCTGCAAGGGTATAAAAATTATTCGCAGATGGGTTGAACAACTTTCTACCGATAAACCCAAGAAGACGTAGAAAATCTTTAGATTCAATTACAGGAAGTTGGGGGAATAGCACAAAAGAGTTAGAAAAACACTGTGATTTCGGGAAGGGGAGATGAAAGCAAGACCGCTGCAGCTGTCACCATTGACAGGAAGTCAAAAGTTGGCGTTCCCCAAAAGCAGAGATGAAAATGACAGCAACAAACACAATCACCCAGTCACCACAAGGAAAAAAGGACACAAATTTGTAAAAAAAAATTTTTTGATTTCCACAGACAACTAAAATATTTTTTTCCCAAACCCTACAAAAATCGAAGCAATGCCAACTGCTGGAACCTATAGAAATCTAATTTTAATATAAGAAGGCACACGAAAAGAAAAGAAATGAAAAGGAAAAACAAGTGAAGGCTCTGCTCGGGATTTTCCGAGTGGGTTTTTCAGTTGTTTCCCTTCGACGAGTATTTGTCATGTCTCCTCCTCGCCCCGTCTCAGTCTGTTCCTAAGCACGGTTGCATGTGTTTTTCTGTCTGTTTGTGGTTCGCCCTTCCTTTGTTTTTGTTACTGTTTTTCAACAGGAAATTCGTTTCCGTTTTGTTTTTTTCGTATTTTGGTTACAAGATTTTCTTTTATTTATCAATTCTTTCGGTTTGGTTTGCACATTTTCCGGCCTCTCTTTGGCACAATTAAAGTGCCTGAAAATTGGGACAGAAATCTCTGAAATCCCTTTACTTACCTTAATTAAAGTAATGTATAAAAACTGTATAAAGTGTTCGAAAAGGTATTCTAATCTTATTGATATTCTCCTGAACTCTTCTCGTACCCAAAAGTTTTTACCAAATCATTTAATATACGAGTCAACCTCACACTCAATTAAATCAACGTATTTTTGGTAAAATAATTTTACATAAATCCTGAAAAAAGCAAAAGTTGCTGGGGGGGCAACACCTTAAGCTCATTAATTTAACTTAAAAAAAGGAAACAAAGCGGGAAATAAAAAAACGTTGGTCAAAACAATGAGGAGATAGAACCCCAGAATCAGGATGTGCGGATGCGAAGCGGAGGAGGTAACAACAGCACGAAGAAAAATTAGCACAGAACCGGATTTTCATTCAAGGTAAAAGCAATCAATCAATATTCATGAAATCAGATTTAATTTTAAGCGCATTTAAGTTGCCAGCCCCCGACGTCCTCCTCCTGATGCTTTCTCCTTGGTAATGATTCAGCATGAAATTCGGGTGACTGGAGCAAGACAAACAAGAAGGAAAGTCTAGCATCCAGAACCGAAACAAGCAACACCCTTCCCTTCCTTTAGCAGATATAGGATTTAGTTTGTAACCCCCTAAAATAATAGCGGTAGGATGAAATTTCTGTAAAATATTTTAGGTTGATAATCTTGTTTAACTGCCCAAACACTAAAAAATTACCAATAAATCTGTGAAAATGTACACCAATTTTTAAGATGTACAGCCACTAGGTTGCATATTTATTGAATAAATTATAATACCCCCTACAAGAGTATAGGCACAACAAAACCAAAAACAGAAAAGCAGCAACAACAAACACAAATCACTAAAGTGAAGCGATGTCGACGTCAAAGCAAATAAAACTTAAGATGAGACCAGAGGAAATTTCGGACGAACATCATTAGAATTTTTTTTGGTCTGAGTTGGAGTTGGAATTGGGTGGCTCTTATCCATCCGACCTTGCTAATTGTATGACAACAGAATGATGTGGGGTGCCCAATGGGAGTCTAAAGCTTCCCACCTGGTCGCTATTTCCTTCAAACTAAGCTGCCAGTTCAATTTTGTAATCAGAGTGGCATGAAAAATTAAATAAAACATGCAAATAAAATTATTACGCGTAATTTGTAGAGAGGAAGCGGAGCTTGGTGGTGGGTAGGCAATGGGATTTTCCCGGCCTCTTTTCCGGTGGGAAGTAAACGATTTCATTTTGGTTGGGACCATTGTGACTGGTGGCGAAGCTTGAAAATCTTTCATTATATTTCATTACATAATGTTTAAATTCGGGTGGGTTTCATCAGGCAAAAATTTGTATTGGATTACAAAACAGACCGGGATGTATTAGCCGAACAAAACTAAATGTGAATTATATTTAATTGAGTTAACTTAGTAGGAAAAAAAACCAAACATACAAACCATTTGACATCGCCGATTTAACTGGAAGTTGGATGGGCCAATCTAATATATGTACATCTGGGACTTTGGTTGGGGCAAAACTGACTAATTTTTCACAACCCTTTTCCCGTGGTTGACCCTTTTCTGGTCTATATACTCTGTTTTTCACCCACTCTGGCGCTCTTTGAGATTTTATCTCTTTCGGGGATTTGTAAATTTGTGAAGCATTTTTTAATGCGCTCAATTTTGTTTTAGAGTCAGCCTGTGGATACTACGAGTATGTTCCTCGTTTGCTGGTTAAACTTTTCCATTGTTGTTGTACATCACACAAGCGCCTTTATTGTCGAGGTGGGGTTATAGTAGCCGAGTTTGTTTATCAGCATTGGTATTAAATAGCCCTTCTAACCGCCTTCTAACCGCCTCCTAACCCCCCACTCCCCTAAACCCATTATTCGCCTCATTTCCATCTGCCAGAGTGTCGCGCCGCGGGTTATTTTTTGGGCTTAAAGTATTGGTCTAGTCTGTCCGCTCTGGGATTGAATTGGCGTTGGGGCTGGGATTGCGGGTTCTAGTCCGAGTCCGAATACCGCCGAGTCTACTTTTGTTTTTTACTACTGCGGCTTCTGACCCATTTTTCGCTAATTTCGTACTCTAATCGAGCAAAAGTGGGATTTGGTAAGTGTTTAATGAGCTTTTCACGTTTTCGCGAATCAAATTTTTCGCATCTTCGAACTTGGTGTAATGTATATAATTATTTAAAAACCATTATCTACATGCAAAAAATGATAATATTTTCAACTTATATTTTTAAAATAGATATTAATGCAAAAACTGGTTATAAAGAAGTTGTGGTTTCAGAGTGGTTCCTGGGTTAAGCGGTAAAATAAAGTGTGCCAAAATAATAGAACACATATTTAAGAAGGCTAAGCCGCGACCTACTTGGAGAACCAATTCCAAACGCAACTTGGATTCGAGCTAGGACTATGAACATTTGGACCTGGCTGTTACAGACGTACATACGCTTTTGGCCAAACAAATCGGGCAAAAAGGGAAGTTCGTAAACAGAGAGCGTTAAATTGTGGGACCAATTCCGGAACAGAAAGAGAGCCGCCGGAGTATGATGAACAAAAAGCTTTCGCTACTTTTTCGAAGTCGAAAAAGGATATCCCACTAAAATGGGAATTTGTCCCGAAAATGTTCTGAGCAGGGAAATGTGAAACACAATGTTTATTGCATATTTCTGTTCTTCAAGCATGCGTCTGCATGCTACAAAAATTATTACCTTCCCATTTTTACTTTTTACTCGATAAATAAATAGTTGGAAATGTGATAAAAAAAAAAATTTATAATAGCAAGGATATTTCTCGCTCATATTCCTTCGAATTTAATTCATGTAAATTCACATTGTTCACAACATATAAAAAAAATATTATAAATTTCGCAAATTTCCAGAACAAAAAGTGTTCACATTTATTCTCAACTACCGCCTTGCGCTCTAGCTCAATTGAATAAAATTAGCCCTCCCGCTACGAAGAAAACAAATCTGGATTAGTATGTCTTCATTGGAATTCTCCAACAGATTCAACTATTCGCTGGCAGCTGTGTGAAGGTGTGCCCCGTAACTCTACGCTAATATTTGAACTCATTTGATTAAAAGCATTTTAATGGCTTCAAGATTCGGTTGCCTCGCAGGTAAACGCTCGCACATTCATTTAGTTTGTGTTGCCAGCAGCTCGGGCCCAGTGCAATCTCTCCCAAGGCAGCCCTCTGCCTCAGCCTCAGCGGAAGTTAAGCCTGCATCGGAAGTGCACACACACACACAGCCGCACACACACACCCACACGCCCCATCTCGATTCAAAATGGCCGTCCATTTAACGCATGTGTTTGCACGCCACAACTCTGAATCCCCCAAGTCGAAGAATACGCCAAGGAATTTTTGGGAGCGATGGTTTATGGAAGACGGGTTGGGGGTTGGGGGTTGGTGGGCAGGGTCGGGATAGGTAACCCAAACCCAACAAGAAGGAATGTTTGCTCGTCTTTGCCGGCTTCTCTCCTCTTTTTTCTCTTTCTTCTGCTGGGGTTTTTCAGCCATTTCAGCAGAAAACTCAACCAACTCGCACAACCAAAAGGCTAAAAGTTCAAATGCAGTAGCAGCTCTTCTATTTCACCTGACTGCAAGAAAGTTTTTCATTTGATTTTTCACTTCCACCCCTTGATCCCCCTTCTTCTTCTTTGCTTCAGCTGGAGTTGTTGAAGGAAACATTTTTCTGGTATTTTGGGTTGCCTGCGGGCAGATTTCTCTTAGCCCTTTTCGCTCCCTCTCCCTCGCCTCCATTGCTTATCATTTTGGCCAGGTCTGAGGCGAAACGTTCGAGCTGTTCGCATTGGATTACTTACGGATTTGTCCATGTCGTTATTTCGCTGGTCAGTTGAACCTCCATCTGGTACTGCCCCACGTCCCGTTGGGCTCGTTCTCATTACATGGCAAGTCTGAGCCCCACTGGGCGAGTCCGTCATACTTTATTTGTTTTTCGAGCTAAGCGTAGAAGTTCAGCCATCAACCAAAACTTTAACTGCAGCGTGAAGTCAAATTTTGTCCAGACTCGACCCAGTAAGTGGCGTCAAACTTTGAAACTCAACGTCTTGGCACTTTTGCATATTTCCACATAGGAGTTGAGGATGGCGATGCGGAAGGGGGGTTTTGATAATATCGCTAGATGGGGAATATAAGGTAAAATTCTACAACGAAAGGGTATCCTAAAATACCCTGGACTTTAATTGAAATACAAAAAAAAAATTAAATCGAGTAAATCGAATTATCTGTTGTGGCCACAACACGAATGCAAATATAAATGAAAAGCTAAAGCATCGGGACATGTTATTAATTTTTTTTTCTATATATTAACCCTTTAAATTCAAGTTAAAATCTCTTTGCTTAAAATTCAAACAAAAAAAAAACGTTGTATTTGTCGTTAATAGGTTCAAAAAACCAAAAACAATGTCAGGTATTTTCCATGGTCTTTATAAAGGCGTGATGCCTTTCAGATACTGGACCGTCTATTTTTATTTCCTCAGACATCGTTTATCAGGGAGCTGTCCTCGCTCGGCTGCATCTTTCTTTTAAACACTTACTTAAGTGGAAATTTATGTTGTTTTTCAAACCGATCCTGGGAACTGGCTAGCTCTTGGTCCGCAAATGTTGCATTTGATATGTACCCGACAAGGGACCAAAGACCAAAGCCCAACTGAGCCCCAGTACTAGTCCGGATATTTGTGTTGCACCCGCTGCTCGCGCTCACGCACACATAGATTAAGAATTAAGTATCTGTGTGAATGTAAAGACAAGTTGGCAAAGTTAAAATTTACTTTAACAAGATAACACGCACCAGCATGAAAAACTGTGGCTGAAACTTTTCGACGGTAGTTGAGGGAGAACCGAATGAAAGGCAAAATGCAGGCGTAAAACAGTTTGTGTAAGAAATTGGAAATGCCAAATACATATTCACAGAAAGCTACAAATATATCTAAAACAAAACCGCAGATAGCTCTTATAATAATTGTGCATAAAATGTTAGAGGTCTCTTTACAGGTACTTAAAAAATAACGAAACCCGATCTTAAAGAGTGTCGAACAGAGAACTACTGGCTTTTCATAGCCAGTCATCAGAAAATACTTCCTAGTTACACTTTCCGAGGCCGAAAAAAAACACCATCATCAGCTGTGGCAGGGAAACAGCTAAAACGAATCGCAAATAAAAAACAAGAATCCGAAAAAAATCAGAAAACTTCACACGAAAAGCACTCAAAATATTGTTGATTATGCCAGCACAGACAGACCAAAACACTCACACATATTCCTCTCAGTTCCGATTATCACATTCGATTTTCTGAAATGTTAAAATTAAATTATCTATTTCGACATTTAGACTTTTTAACGAGGTCTCTTCCACTTTTTAATACTCGAATATTAGTTAACACATATGGGTTAATTCTCTGCACAGACTCTTAAATAGATATTTGTCAAAATTATAAGTTTTTGTTTCGGCCACAATTTTTGGATATTTGGTCCTTATAATATAATATTAATAATAGCATAAATTATAATAAAATAATTATAAGTTGTTTCCCAATCCCAATTATCACTCTTCAATGGGAACATTGCAAACCAGTTGCGTTGCAATTGGTGCCTAATAATTAAAATCTACTAAAATAAATTATCGTTTAAAGTCACAAATTAAAACTAGTTTCTAGATAGTTATTAGATATAGTACACCCACATCAATGGATTTTTAATTATTTATTAAGCGTATATAATATCGAAGTTATGTTTTTTTAAAACATTCAAAATAATGAAGATGGTAAACAAACCAATATGAATCTTCACAATTTCGGTACTTAATGATAATAACTTTTAGAACACAAAGCCGAAAGATCTGTCGATTTCAAAAACTTGGGATAAATCTTAAATGCTATAAATGCTTCATTCCATTGGCCAACAAGAGTTTTCAACATTCAGAACGGACCTGATAGTGACGTTCCGCTTCCGGCTTGCCTCGTCCGAAACAAGAATAACAAAAAATGGATGCAATGAACGTCGTCATATGGCTATATGCTCGTCTTTTCCTCGTTTTCCCCGCATTCATAAAAACAAAACTGGAAAGCACGGCGCAAATGTTTTTTCGACGGTCGCTCATTCGCTTCTTTTTTCACTTATTTGATTGTCTTGGGTGTTTAGTTTTGGGTCATTGCGCATTGTTATTGTTTTTCCAGGGAGAGGGCGTCGGCTGCATTTTTGTTTTGCAGCCTTAACCCCCAAAAATGCCCGCGAAATCTAAGGGGGTTGGGGGTTGTGAAATAGGGGTTGGGGAATAGAGGGGGCAACCACTCGCAGTGCGATAGTGTGCAGTGTCTCGTTATCCATTGAAAACTTTGCCTCTGTACCAATTCTGTTTTCATTTCTTTTTCGGACCTCTTCTGTTTCGAGAGTTTGCCCTTCAAAAAGTTGGCAGCTGTAACTTTTAAAAAGAATGGCATGCAAAAAACTAAATTAAATTGATCTATATATGATATATAGCTTATAACAAAAATTTGCCCTCAGATCCATATTATTGAAATTTATATTAGGTATGAAAAGGGTGCATAATATTTTAAATACAACTAGACTAATTACATAATATTTCTTTGCTCCAAATTAAACATTTTACATTCAAGGTAAGTGAGGTCAAAATTTAGCTTGACAGTTTAGAGTATCAAGCATTTAAATATGCCCAAAAATTCAGCCATTTTGGGCACTTTTCCAAATAACAGTAATTGCTGCCATCATGTTTTGCATTGTGGGAGTGTGTGTGTATCTGTGTGAGTGGAGGTGTGTGGGGGTGTGTGGGAGTGTGTGCATGAGGTTGTGCGGTATTCCTAGAATTGCATTGCCCCCAATGGCGATAATAGTTGTTGACTCTGCTTTGCGTGCTAACACCACTCCCCCTTTCCTACAACAGCAACCTTATCAGGGCTCCCCTAAAAATTACTAAAATTTGCTAATCGCAGACGAACTTGATAAGCTTAAAACTATATTTTAAGCCCTTTTGGACGGAAAGTCTTTAATTAAGGTGAAAGTTCAGAAAGCTTTTTAGAGTGTCGGACCCATCAACTTAGCCAAAAGCCCAACTTGGCTTTTAATGAATTTGACGTTTAATTTCATTTAGCGCACATGAATAGTCTGCTCGCCCCCCTTTCGCCAACTCCCACTCATTGTACACCTTTTGCTCAGTGTATCCTCACGAAGTGCATTAAAGTCAATTTCTAACTAGCTCAGGTAACTTTCCATTTAAGTTTGAGTGCAGTTAAGGGCAACATTATTTAAGCCGTCTTTTCTTCAAATATCAACAACATTTTACTTTAATACTATGTCTGGACCCAAATACAACTCAATTTAATATCCTTTAAATTTCGTAAGTTGCTTAAACAAATTATATTAACATATTGTTTTTTAAAATGACAATCAGATAAATATTGGGTAGTTGGCAAAATAATTATAAATGTAGCAGGCGAAACTAAATTTTTTAAAGCAATCTTAAAGTCAACTGAATCAGCAAATGTTTATCTCTTGGCCCATTTATTAATTTTGTATTGTTGTATTTTTGTTTAAAGAATTTATTGAAAACAATAAAGCTGAGGAACAAATGCATTGTCTCGGCAGATGGCAAGATAAAATTGAATTTCCTTCACCCACCTATGTATTTCGACACGTTTCCAAATCTGGTAACACAGCTGAAGACACCTTAAACTTCAATGTTATGTTTTTATACCCTTGCAGAGGGTATTATAATTTGGACCAGAAGTTTTTAACGCAGTAAAAGAGACATTTCCGACCCTATAAAGTATATATATTCTTGATCAGCATAACCAGCCGAGTCGATCCAGTCATGTCCGTCTGTCTATCTGTCCGTCTGTCTGTCTGTCTGTCCGTCTGTCGGTTGCTATGTTAACTAGTCTCTCAGTTTTAAAGCTATCGGGCTGAAACTTTGCACCGACCCTTCAATCTATTGCAGGTAGTATATTAGTCGGAGCGGTCGGAATCGGAATACTACATCACATAGCTGCCATAGGAACGATTGAGAAAACGTGTCATAAATCCGCCATTTTTAAAGATATTTTGTTTATTACTCTTAATAATGACTATTTTAATATATCCTGAAAGTTTCATCAAAAAAAAAACAACTATATCCTATAGCTACCATAGGAACGATGGGAGAAATAGGGTTATTGAGCATAACTCTGGTGTTTTCAAGACAATTAATTCATTCTTGAAATACAGTTTCCATAAACAGAAAAGCCGATTTGGAAAATTAAAAACCCAAAAATCGGATTACTATATCCAATAGCTGTTATACAAACGATTGAACGGTTTGAAAGCAACTAGTCTGCAAGGGTATTCTAAGCTTCGGGTATCGAAGATAGCCTTCGTTTCTTGTTGAGATTAATTTTAACTCCAACTTTATATTTCATTTATGTCAGTCTCTTTCAAATGCTTTTTTAATTCCCATCAAACCTTTTTTAATTGAATGCATAAATTAAAAGTATTTCTACTGCTCTAATTAAATGTTTCATCCTCTAAAAATACTCTACTGATGTCCTTGCCACTCCATCACATTCGCATAATCAGCGGTTTGAATTAGCCCAGGTACACAACCCCCTCTGAACAAACACTTTTTGCAGACCCAACTCGAAGGCAGGAGCTGATTGCTTAATATTATTTTGCGATGATGTGAATTTATTTTTATTTCTCATTTGGGAGAAAGTCCACCCTCAAACCTGCTCCACCTCTAAACCTGCTCCTTTAATGCTCTTTTTTAACCCAGCCCCTTATTCATTGGCTTTCGGGTTCAAATCAGCTTAGGGACCCAAACAGGTGACATACAAAAATTTTCCCAGGCGTGTGAAGAATTCTGCAGTGCCAAAACATGTGTAAATATTCATAAGTATGTGTTGGTTTGGATCTGGGTGTTTTTTCCCTTTGTTTTCTTACGTGTTGAATTGGTTTTCTGTTTCTGTTTTTGGGGTTGAATTTGAAGACCCCAGATCCATTTTCGTTTGTTTTATACACTTGCAAAGGGTATTATTCTGTGACATCATCAAGGCTTTTCTACCTTTGATCTCATCAAGTTAATATATTTATGATCGTAAATGTCTTTATCATCAGCATAAGCTAAAAATAATTCCGAAAATCGAAATTTTTCACTTTTAGGTTGGAAAATCTCGAAGACCTGAAGTGCTGGGTCAATTCTGACCGGGCTACTGGGCCGTTTCAGATTAATTAATCGGCAAGGGTATTCCGAGAATCGGTCACCAAAAGCTAACATCATTCCTTGTTTTCCTGTGGCTTTTTTAGCCTCAGCGATAAAAATGTAAATTTATGAAGTTTTAATCAATTTGGGAATTCTTGCTTTCTTTCTGCGTCCCTCTTTTTGCGCTTGTTTTGCTGTTTGTTTGTTGGCCCCAAAAGGCAAACACAGACAGCAGACAACAGAAATTTCGTTTTTGCGAACATTTAAAACATTCCAAGCTTTTTCTCACTTGCACAATTTCGCTCTCTTTACTTTTTTTTGGCCGCCGTGCAAAGCGACGCACAATAAAGACCCTAATAAAATTTTAATTTAGTGTTATTTGTCACCAGAGGGCGGTAGGCACAAGCACACAAACAAAAATATAATGCAGATGAATGTATCTCATTTTAGGCATCGTTTGTGTAAGGAGTTGGATGATAAGTTGTGAAACTTTTGGCCCAAATGAATTGTGAATTGGTTAGAAGTCTGTATTGGGTGGTAAATAAACTCCCTTAAGAAATTCCTTCCTAACTCAGATATATTGAGAACGGAATCGTATTTATATACGTATGTATCGATTGGAATACTAAACCTTCCAAAATATTTTCCCAACCTAATTGACATCGCACAGCAAAAACACCCATAAACTCTGTGACACATTATACAATATTTATATTTAATTACCATAAAGCAAATGAAATAAAGTTCAATCGAGTCCCTAGCAAATTGATTGTTTATTGCAGACACACATTAGCGCCCATTCGCACTCAGACTCGCAGTTATTGTATTTCAGATGCGTTGCGTATACGCACTGTTGCGCTGTTTGCTGTCCACCGAAAGGCAAGCCAAGTTATGAAACCCGACCAAAGCAAAGGTTGTGGAACTGTGGGGGAGCAAATGGTGGAAGCTATGGGACTCTGACAACTCTCTGGCAACGGTAATTGCCAATGTCCACTGTCCACGAGAGAAGCATAATCCCGTCCCATTTGGGAAGCGTCGCCTTTCTAGTTTATTTATGTTCTTTATGGTTTCCGGGCAGGAAAATGGAGCATGGAGGACAGTCCCAGAGTTTTTAGTAGGTGTGGACCACAGCACTCAGATCATAATTTTAATGTGCGTTGTCGGGGCGCCGAAACAAATGACTAAGCCAAAAACGTACAAAAGGAATGGTTTAAGATGGTAGACTAAAAGAAATTGGGGATTTGCTATTAAATGTTTTGATCAGAACAAAGAGGTTGAAAATCGGCGAAAACTACCGCCTAGGAACCAAAAATCCATATACAAGCCATTAACAGGCAATCAATAAACTCAAAAATACTAAATCCAAATCATATATTATAAATAATTCGTCGTTTCGCCAAATCTTCACTATAATATTGATGAATTTACCATTCGCTGAATGCATGTAAGATTATAGGTGAAATCATATTTTTTAAACAGGATTTTCAGCCCTGACCGTTCCAGTTAAATCTTTCGAACATAACTGAACTAAGATCCATATAATCTTAATTTGATTATTATTTTTATGAAAATTAACCAAGAAAAGAAATCAACCTATTTGGATCAAACTAAGATATTTTTTTCTGTACTAGACTATAGTGTGAGATATTAAATTTCTTGTTAGAAGGCATGTATGGTTTAAAAGCTAAAGTTTTTCATTATTTTGTTGTTTTAAAATAGGGGATTTAGTCACTATTATTATTGTTGCACAAAGAAAAGCGTACATTCTGCAATATGACATGATCAAATTTATGTGTAAATATAAAAACAACACATGAAATTTAAAAATAATATAATTTTGTATGTCCAATGTATGTCCACGTGATACTAATTAAATATGATTTTATGATTTATTAAAAGCATTATTAATTAATTCTAAATGAATTATTTTGTTAACTTACTATAGTTCATTCTGAGCACTGACTGAAAACTGCACCTGGTATGAGCGTGCTGCTTAATAAAGTCATAACATAAGTTAAACTCCAACAACCAGTAAAACAATACTACACTGTGCGAAAAAATTGTAAGTCGGGGAGGATTTACTAATTGTGTCCTCACCCCTGAGTTAGTTGTTATTTATGTCCCATTAGCGAGTGCTCCAAACGCATTCGAAGGCCGAGCACTGTCGAACGAATTTATGCCCGAAAATGGTTCATAAATTCCCGGCAGTGCCCCGAAATGTATGCAACTGGTTTCAATATTTCGCTTGCTGGTATTATCAATGGCAATCAATTATACCTTTCAGCCGTCTTCCTTTTCGTGTGGCTCTTTTTTTTGAAGAGACATGAAGCACTCCAACCAGCTCGAGTCGTGGGTCTGTTTTATCGGCGTTTGTTTTACTTCCGACATCGGAACCAGAAACGGAAATTTCTCATTTCAGTACATTTCCGCTTCGCGCTCTCACCCACACTCACGCACATCGAAACACAGGCAGACACAGACAGACAGGCAACACTTGGCGCGCATGTGTGCGTGTGCGTATGCAGATCGTATGCATAACAAGTTGGTTAGGTCGGGTTCGCCTTTAAATGAAAAATAAACAACCGCCCTGTTTCCAGAAGCGAAAGCAACGTTCATTCTATAACAAATATGCCAGTAATATAAACGATAAAAGGATACAACCCAGCTTGGGAGAAAACACAATGGCAACAACAGCAAAAGGAGAAATCGCCAGCAAAATGTTTTAAAAACTGCCAAAGGCATAATTTTCCTTTCATGTCTTTTTCTTTTTGTCTTTTGCTTAGGAATTTACCCAGTGCTTTGACTTGAAATTGCGACTGATGTTAGCGATGGGCTATGGGTTAAATTGGAGTGTGAGAATGTGGGCCATTGTAGGTTGACGATAGTTGACATCGGCTTAACATTTTTTTTCTTGTTTATTTTAATTTCCTCTTTACTGTGTATTTATGTCATAGTTTTACTGTGATTTGTCTTGTTTGCGTCCCTTATTTCCTCCACATCGGCAGTGTTTAGTTAATACAAGGCTCAGTGGTTTTCATAAACCATCTGTCTACGGCAGATTTCTGCTATTTTGTTAAAGCCGTCAATCACAAGAAAATTAATGAATATCAAACGGAAACCTCAAACCTACAATTTCGGGTATGAATGTAAATATTGAAATCCAAAAGCAACTACTAGTTAGACCCTGTACCCAAAGGGTAAAGGGTATATTAAGTTTGTGCAAATGTATGTAACAGGCAGAAGGAGGCGTGGCAGACCCCACAAAGTATATATATTCTTGATCAGCATGACGAGCTGAGTCGATATAGCCATGTCCGTCTGTCCGTCTGTCCGTCTGTCCGTCTGTCCGTCTGTCCGTCTGTCCGTCCGGATGAACACACGGATCTCAGCAACTGTAAGAGCTAGAAGAACCGCATTACCAGTGTAGATTCTTCTAATACTGAGTAAATTAGAGTTTATTTTTTTAAGTCGGTGCCACGCCCACCGCCCCCGCAATTTGTATTTGAATTTTTGCACTGCCCTGCACTGCACAATTTTCAAGCTAAAATTTTTTTAAAAATACACATGCAATTGGAGCATAGATTTCTACCGATCCTGAAAATTTCATCAAGATTGGTTAATTAGAAAGCGCACAATAAATACCTAAAGTTTACAGGCGCTAAACACCAAAAATCTGTTTATTTGCGCAAACGGTAAATCGCTTGCGTTCGGTGGTTGATTTTTCTCGGAAGTGCCGCTGTAGCTGCGCTGCCACTACCTTCATATACATACATACGAATGTGTATGTATGTATGTATGAATGTGCGTCTTCAATATATTTATACTGTATTAGCTGTCGGTTCAAAAAGTTTGGGTTTGTCGAATGGTTACGACGTTCGACTTAAAACGCGAAGATCTTGGGTTCGAATCACAGACCGGACTCGATGTGAATATAATATTTTTATTTTTTATTTTTTTTTGCTTATAACCAAATTTGTACAGGGTCTGTAACAGTCGGGAAACTCGACTGTAACGTTTTTACTTGTTTTATTAGTTTACAAGATGCAAAAATTACACAAATATGTATTTGAAATTAAGTAGATTTTTACTTTTATTTTCTTCAACCAATGATCTGTTTCTGATGTTTTAAGTTTAATTAATTGAATTGAGAGAACTCATTGTATGGGAATACATAAAATACTCAAACTCATCACTTTAAAGAATATATTTTAAAAGAAAAAGGTCACTAGAGCTTGGCCCTTATTTGACATGTCTCACTCATTAACCGCTCACCTGTGCAACTCATTTTTGTGTGCTACCAAGAACTTCCACTTGAATGAGCTTTTGCGCAAAAAAAATCAATTTGGATATTTTTTACACCAATCCAACTGGAGAACAAACAAAAAAGGTTGCCTGCAGAAGAGAAATGTTCGTCTGGCGCTAATTACAAGAATTTATTGAAATCAAAAGTGTCGATTTTCGCAGGGCAGGAGAGGGTGATGAATGTAGAGGCTTGGCTTTGGTTTGCGTTTTATAGAGCAGGTCCTTTGGGTCCCAATTATTGACACTTGACCAAACGGGCAAGCGACCAAAATGGTAATTTCTATTAAAAACTTTACGAACAATTTTTGTTGAAAAGAATTTTTTCTTTTACTTTTAGGGTCATTTTTGTTTGAAGCCATTGAAGTAATGAAAGTGCTGGGGCGAACAGAAAAGTTTTCGATTTCAGTACTTTTACAAATTGGCATTAATTAATTTTCAATGTTTTTTTCTTGTTTTTTATTAAGGGCACTTGAGATTTTTTTTTTGGCGAAATTGCATTTCGGTTTAATTAAAAATATTTTACAAATTGTATACACCCAACTGGAATTTTCACTGAGCTTGCCTTTCGGAATCCCATTTCAAAAGGGAAACAAATACTATCAGATGGATTATTTATACCTACATATATGACATTTTGCCATACCTGATTATTTTTCCTGTAATTAAAACCAAGCCGTAACCGAACGCTGAGTCGTATGATGGCGAAAATTTCCTGGTTTTAGCCGCAAAACAACATCTTTAATTTCACTGGAACGGTACCTTTGCCCTCATCTCTACGAGTCATATAAATAATTCTTTTTATTAAAATTTTGAATGAAATTTTGCGCGTTTTCATTTTGTGCTTATTTCATATCTTCTTTCGTTGGCCTTGTGCCTAATATGAATTTTATGCAAAAAGAGCTTGGGGAAGACAGAGGAGGGCTCTGGGTTGGTCAAAATGCTTACCAGGTTGGGTTAACCTTTTTTTTTAGCCCCGGCGTGTGGCGTTAATAAAGTTAATGGTATTATTATGGCACGCAAAACTGTAAAATGAAAAGAGTTGAAACTGTAAAATAAATACAAAAGCAGCCTTAATTTACAATATTTCGGCTTATTTTAAATATACAGGGTAAGATAAAATTTAAGTAATTATGAACACAATTACAGTTGCGGACAGATATGAGATACTTTAAATTAGATCTTACCTCTAAATTAAAAACTAAATATTTTGTAGAAACGATTATTTTCTATCGAACCAACAGCTAAGACAAATTTACAACCTTAAAAGAAAGTTTCCTACCCTTTAAATTGTATCTAACATCAGTTGGGCAAATATAAAAACTTTTCAATATATATATATTTATATATATGAAAAAATTGCCAAGTTGTGTGCTAAAAACTTTTTTACCCAGCTGAAGGGTATGTGAAGGTAGGACGGAAAGAGAGGAGGCAATAAACTTGAGTTTAGTTGGTTTTTGTTTCTTCCGACACGCTCTACAGTTCGGTGTGGTCAAGTTTTGCACACTAAGCGAAACTAATGTCGAAGTGCCGAAGCGCGAAAAGAGTTCCTCTTCCCCACCAAAACAGACCTAGGAAAACTAAGAAAAATGAGACGATAATGGTTTCGATATTACTTCAAAGGCAAAGTGCTCTCCACTCCCCATAAAAAGTTGGCTTTATTGCACAAACTTCGACCGCACAACCAACTGTGCGAAATTCGTTAATCGGCCGAATTGGAATTTGCTAATAGAAAACGTAATATAGATATATAACAGTATAAGTATAAGAGAAGCATTGTATACTTCATAATGATGTTTTATTATTAAAGCCTTTCAGGAATGTATTCTCATTTGGACCCCGACCACTTGAGTGACGAATTGCAACAAATATGTAGTATGTAGTTTATATGTAGTATATTAATATATGCGTTTGGATTAATTAAGCCGCTCATTTAATGGTAAAAGGTATTTAAACTTTTATTTTTATACCCTTGCAGAGGGTATTATACATTTCTATCTAGCCATGTCCGTCTGTCGGCTGTCATGTAAACTAGTCTTTAACTTCTATCGTTGCAACAACTCTTTTTCTGTTGCAGGTAGTACATGAGTCGGAACATTTTCGCCATTTTTTAAGATAATTAATTCATTCTTTAGAAAACACTATTAAACTTAACCTGAAAGTATTATCAAAATCGGACCACTATATCCTATAGCTGTCATAGGAACTTTGGTGATTTTCAAGACCATTCATTTTTGGAATATATAGTTTTTATAGACATTAAAGCCGTTTTCGAGCCTGCCCTCCTTTCCTGTTCTTAATATAAAAAAATACTAGTTTAGGTAACACTGTTCTTAACATGATATACCTATATTTAGACTTATGAATGGTATTTGTAATTTTTATAAATCAATTCTATTGCAATAAATCACTTTGGGTAAAAATATAATTCAACTCGAATGAATCGGCAATGACAATTGATAAGTTGATGTCATCGCAAACAAAACAAAACAATAAATAATATTGAATCGGGCTTTGTGTTTGATTTCAAAAGGACCAAGTTCCAATTTGCTCCCTACTACGAGCCGGTCATTGTTTGGGCCACTTCTGGCCACATTGACAATTGGCGTTAAATTCTACCACGTGTAAGAGGCTACATTTTTTTACGACCTTCACAATTGATTGTGAAGACAATGGCGCGGGTGCTTGCTAATATATTTTTTGTGTGGGTGACGAATATTGAAAGTTATAAATAACAATATCGCCAAATAAATTTAATTTAAGTTGAATCCTTGGATTAAGCAATGTGAGCCAGCATAAAGAAATCAATAAAAGGTGTAAAAAAAAATGGCCACATATTTGGAAATCATAAATTTTGCAACGTCAAAAATCGAAAACATACAAATTTAACGTAATGTTTTTTGCGCCCTTACAAGACGACGCAATGCCATGCAAACGTTTTTACTATGACTAAAAAAAATTGGGGCCTTGGGCCAGCAGTTGAGGTTTATGTATGTATAACCAACATGCTAATGCCAAGCCACTAAAACACACATTTCGCTCACAACAAAACGCAAAAAATCGCCAGCAAAATGGAAAAGTACGGCGGTCGGGTTTCTCGCAAGTTTTTCATATAAATCTCAAACAGCCGGCACTATGGTTTTTAGGTGAAGGGAGTTAAATAGAGCAAAAAAAAAAGTTTCCCAAAATTGAAAGCATGAAAGGTATAAAATTCGCTAGGCCAAAGCGCTGTGCCAAAAGGTATGCAAACATAAATATGTTTCTTTCAGACATTTAACCCTATGTTTTAAGACATCATAATCATTTTTTGCAACGTTTTTGCAAGAAACAATATTTGATTGGGATACATTTTGTATTAGTCATAATGCGATAGAGATTTTTTTTAATTTGCAATACCTTTTAATTAATTATACATAAAAACATTGATTTTGGTAAAGTAATAATGTAATATAAATATCATCAAAGCTAAACAAAAATTTTAATTGCTCGCAAAGTTTTCTGTCCACATCATTGCTGACAGAGGAACACAAATCCAACCTTTGATGGCTTATACGACTTTGAGCGAACAAAGGAAGGATGTACTTAATTCCACAGCTTTTTAAGGAAAACTAGTACATAGATATATAAAAAAAGTTCCCCGACCATCGGTTACCTGTCAATCAATTTCATCAATTGCTTTTTTAATAATTCATAACTACATTAATATCGGTTTGTACATATAGTTATATATCATAGCTTTACAAACGTTTAAATTATATAAAAATTCTAAAACTATAAGAATTTTAAACAGATCTGCGTCGGAACTATGAAATTTGTATGTGCCTCTAGTTGTTGTATGCTTAGATACTTTTTCACAAATGCCGTATACCCATTTTCCCTAGGAGGAATGGGTATAAAAACACTCAACTGAATTTAAGCTCTTTTCAAATGCGACTCGAATCACCTCCACCCTCCGACCAGCCTCCACTTAACACATTTATGTTGGGAACGTGATATAATAAAGGGAATCTGAAGAAAAAAGGAGCCAAATTCTGATGCTGAAAAAAAGCTCAAGAAGAAACCCTAAATCCTTCAAAGCGGACTTACTTATTCTTCTGCTGCGACTATCAATATCAGCGATTCCGGGTAACCCTTTGCGCAAATATACACCGGACCACGCCCCTACGCTCAATACTCATTGCTTTTCGCC